>JAKSZP010000032.1:0-312822 GCA_022478985.1 Massospora cicadina | reverse complement strand
AAAAAAGTATACCTTTTAACAATTGTCTTAGCAATATAAATATGTATAGAGAGGGAAAGATTGTATGTTAAATCATGATAAAAGAAAGTTTATTTATTTGTAATATTGTGTCTTTAAAACGTTAGTCCCAAAACTTTTTATATGCACTGTGTATCTCTCACAACTCTCTCAGATTATCACTTATGTTTCTGACTGTAGCTGTTTGGCCTCTGTTGTGAGAACCAGAATCTTGAAAACTAAGGATGCAACAGGATAGGGTATGCACAGTTAAATGTTGTACTCAATAATTATTAATTATGAAGACAGAGTACCTAGGAAAATTTCTTAAAATCAGAAAAATACTTTATTTATTAGAATTACTGTCTTCAGCTTCACTGTAATAATGAATAGTCTTTCAGTTTTACTGAGAATCCCTGAAATAATCAGTCTAGCTCTAACAGGAATTAGAACCTTCTGGTATGCCATAAAAATATTCTAGTCCCTTCTGGATCTATGTAGTCTTCAAATATATTGTAGTATTATCAACTATTTTTTAAAGAATTGAAAAGTCTTTAATGGTCTTTTAGCTTATTCTCTAAGTAATTGTGATTTGTCTACCTCATTCTGCTATGCACCTTTCCACTATATACTCGTTGAAATCTTGAAGGTGCTCAGTGTGACAATATTCTCTGCAGTGCTTAAATATTCTAATATCACCCAATGAAGTCTCATCTAGTACTCCCAATGTACTCAAAAATAGAGCTCATAGTGATTTTTATTGGTTAAGACGCCCCTAAAATAAAGAAGAGATTGTGTTAGTGAATTGGTGGGGGAGGATATGGCGTAATGAGCAAAAATTCGTTCTGAATAGAATGATCTTTGTCATAGAATGTGACAGACCTGATATTAGGTAATGATAAGTGATTTTAAAGGTGGTGAGAGTAGCAAAATACTAGTGGAAGATTGTCAGAAATAAAATTATTAAAGTGAAGGGTACAGGGTGCTAGATTATGAGGAAGTTGGAATAAAAGATGACCTCATATGCTTGTTCAACACCAAATTGCATCAGCCAATAATATGAAAATATTTAAAAAATTATTTTCAAACGTTGGCTCTCAATCTGATTAGACCAAAAAGATATATATCTCAAAGATAATAACTATATGATAAATATTTAAGATAATGTATTTTATCAAAAAAGCAAAATGAAATTAGAAGTAAACAAGTGGAACCTAATGTTCACCTTCATATGCAATAGATGGCAATTTAATGCCCAAGTTTTCTTTTAAAGAGAAATATAATCAGTTTTTATACCACCATCCTTTGCCAGAAAGTATTAAAATCGCTTTTCTATAACCTTAAATTAAACCTAGAAGGATTCATAAAGATGTTATTAATAAAGGTATCAAAAGTTTATCTCAAATATCAAAAGTTACAATTTTTGTGGAAGGTATTCCAAAAATAATATTAAAATTACGGTCAACAAGAGCATTTAATATACTAAAAGGTTGGAACTTAAGTAAAAAAAGTATAAAAGTAGCAGCAGTTGCGCCTGCAATTTTAGACATATAAAACTAAGAAACAAGCCAATTATTTAGAAGTATAAAATCATTGACATATTCATAAATTAAAAATGGAATTAGTGACTTAATCAAAATTCTTCAAAAATGGTTAAAGGTTGAGGCAAATGTAGATGCAATTTTTGGGCATTTAATAGTTTGTTAAGAATCAAGCCAATACTTTTTGGAAATGTAAGATAATGAAAACTAAATACTAATCAACTAAGATTTAATGCTAATTGACTGAATAGCTTATTTCACATTATTTAAAGAATTCATAACCTGTTTAAAAAAACTTAACAAGCGGGGAGAAAGTTGCCCCAGTAATAGAGTATAAACTCAATGACTATTGCCTCCAAAGTTTGACCTGGTAGATGTAGTTTGGGTAAGGGACAATTTATGGCTGTGTTAGCATTGTGCAGTGATGCCCCAAACCACAATAGTGAATAGCAAGGCGGTCCATGATTCCTGATCTATAAGAACGCTGCTTGTGGAGCTTTACTGTGATTTAGTCCCCCTTTCCATTTGATTTCAATTCCCATTAATCAGTGCGGTATTTCTCCTAGGTCGCCACCTCAAAATAATAAAATAAGTCCATCAAGATCAGAGGTTTATTGGCAGAGATCAATAAGACTGCAATTTTATTGCCTCATTCCCAGTCCAAATTGAGAGGATTATTAATTCTAAATGGGACACTTAGTGCGCTTTTCTTTTCTATGACCACAGCAAAGTGATAATTATTAAGTGACCACCAGCTTGCTGTTGAAGCTGCTGCCATTTTAGATTGTCATCCCCTCAACAAAGCTGTCACAAAATTGGTGGCATTGTTTGAAAAAGGACTCCCTCCTCCCATTACCCCACTGTCATTCTGGCAGTCAAAAATGATATCAACTTATTATATAAAAGCCAATGACGTCATCCAGAAAGTGGCAGTGGTAGCGCGGAATCCCAAGGCCAAAATTACTTGCAACAGTATTATCACATTCTCTAAACTTCCTGACATCTGCATTCAAGAGGAACAAAGCTTTGGCCCTCTATATGGGTATATTTATTCATCTAATACTTTTTTATGAGCAATCACAATTATATCTTTTACTATATACCACTAATTCCACTATGCCCTTTCTCTCTGCCTTTGCCCATGCTCTGCTTTTGGAAGAGAAAGTCACTGCTAATGATGAGCCCCCAATCAACCTTCCTTCCACCATTGTGATTAATCAGTTCTCCGCTTTCCCACAAGGTTGTAACTTGTTTTGTGTGTCTCACCCACCCATTTTATAAACAATTCAGTTCATTTTTCTTTTAGGATTTCTTTTTATTTTTCTCTTTAATCTTCGGTATTGTCTGTCTTTTTTTGGCATAATTTAAATAAATTCAAAATCTCAATGTTCAGTCAAAATTTTGACATAGTTATATTCAACAGCTAATAAAAAAAGTAGTGCCCTTACATTGACAATATTATATGAGTGTCAATGAGGTGTAACTTATGAGTTTACCTTTGAAAATATAGAAAAATTTTAAAGGTTCTAATAGGAATTTATATTGAATAACCAAACAACCTAAAAATACACAATGTTATGGTATCATGATTCATAGCGATAGGGCTTAAAAAAGTTTTATAGCTTTGATTTAACAACTGAGTAAATCTCAAATGTGTACTTTTATGTTTTTAAATTTTCAACTTTGGGGTCTAGTACCTGAGTTACCATGACAGCCTTAAAATTTGGTAGTGAAAATCATTCCCGTTGTATGACCTTTCTATTCTTCAATTGCTACTGTTCTATTTATTTATGTTTATATCTAAAAGTGATTCAAGTATACAATTACAACTTATGAAGACCCCATGCAAGCCCTAAGTTTGGTAATAAAATTAAGTTTGGCATTAGTGTTATTGTACTTATATACTTGGTGCAGAGCTGCTTAAATTTAGCACTAATGCTCTACTAAATCAGTGATGGTAAATGGTTTAGACTTGAGCCTAATTGTGGGGTGAATTAAATAAGGGAACAGCAGCCACCCTTCCTTCATATAAGGTATGTCACAGGTAATTCATCTTGTCAAGTGTCATAAGCTAGGATTGGTGCCCCTCTTTTTCCTAAAGATAATAAGGTACTGACCATATAATAGCTGTGCAGAAAACACTACAATCATGCATGGACCATGAGTAAATATATTATCATAATAAAAAAAAAATTAAGAAAATGGCCTGATGACTTTCACTGTGAAAATAAATTATTGTCAGTGGCCCACACTTAAAAAATAGCATCATGAGAGCGGGTTGATCACTTGCACAAAACCTGTTAAATCGATGTCAATTATGCCACATTACAAACTTGTTGCTACCTACATGGGAGGTACCATTTTGAAATTAAATGAAAAATTAAATTGAATCAATGATTCAATAAAATACTGCATTTGAGGCTACAAAGAAGCGCTGGATATCTCCAGATGTAGTGAGCGCCTAGTAATTGCTAAATTTAAATGAACTGAAAATATGCAAAATAACTTAGAGCTTGAGTAGGAGAGTGACGGAGTACTTTGATCAAAATATCAGATTTTGAAAGATTTAACTTTGTCTCAGCTTCCCCTTTCAAGTCTACAACACAAACAGAACAGCCTAAATTTCTGTGAAGGATTTTAATGTGGGTAAAACATTTTTATATACTTTTAAAATTAATTTTTTGAAACATATATTTAATTGTAAGAGGCTGGATAAAATAAAATTGTGCTAAACACATTAGAATGAAATCGCCTATAAAAATGCACATCATCATAGAGCCCCTCAATTACACACATGCCAATCTGAAAAACCATAGTAGAGACACCTATTCTACAACTAAGTGGGTATTAGTTGACCTACTACAGAAGACTCAAGTCCAGAAATACATACTAAGTTTATCTGGGTGAAGGTACAATTGCAGGAATCTAGAAGTTTTATAAACTTAGCATTAACAGGTCTAGTTGACCAAAAGAAGGCTAATAACATTTAAGGATGCAGGAAACCTGAGGCTGAAGAAGTTCAAAGTGCTAGTATAAAACTGTGACTTTAATGGATTTAAGTAAATAAGTTTTACGTTTTTAAGAATCTTTTAATATTTACAGAACATGGAGCAAGAGATTTTATAGATGAAAATGGGAAAACTGGTTTTATTACCAACTGTTCTGTAAGATATTATATAACTACCCACCATCCTTATACCACTGGGATCCCAATTATCTGAGACAAAGACCAAAGTTTTTAGTTTTCTTTATTACCAAATAACTAAAAATATTGTTGATGCTAGCATTAAAAGGATTAAAGTCCTTACAAAAAATAAATAAGAGTTAGACGTCAAGGGTTCTAAAAGAGAGTTAAGATCGTTGGACAATATCTTTGAGTTTTAGTAGTAAGGCATTTATGTGATGTAGAATAAAGATAAAAAACTGAAAAATAAAGTCTCACAATCCAATCCAAAGACTTCAGCCTGTTTACCTCACTGTAACATACACAATCGATCAGGTCATTTGTGGTGAACATCTATAATAAGCAGAGCTCAGTTTAACATCCAAAGAAAGATGAAAACCCAGTCATATCATTTGGTTGGGTCAAAGTTAATACTAAGGTTAAATTTTTGGAGAAGAATTCAGCAAAAGTATTGACTAAAATACACTTGGAGCTACTTCTGAGCTAACAGTACCTTCAGTTGATATCCCACGAAGTCATGGATAAGTCTAACTCACGTTACCTGAAGCAAACTTCTTTATCCAAATGAGGCATTGAATGAAGTTGATTGAATAAAACATAAACAAGTTGTTCACCAATATTGAGAAAAAGGAACAAGAGATTCCATATTAAGCTACAACTGAAGGCCTACTAAAAAAGCTACAGAGTTTGAAAGTATTTTTCAATGAATAATTGGCTTCTTATAATACCTTTGAAATAGTATTTACCAGAGTAGAAGCTTTTAAACATTTATATTAGGTACTAACCATTTATTAAATGAGCTCTAGTAAAGACCATGTCATAAAGTTATGAAGAAAACTAATTATATAATGGGATTTATCTATTATGTGAAACACTTTACTTCAGTATCAGACACTACACACACTCTAATGGCTATTCTGTTTTACCATTACAATTTGGCTATAGGTCTAATCAATAAGCAAAATTCCAGATAATAATCACTACATTCTCATTGAGACCAAATTTTTATTGATATAATAAGGATTAAATACCTTTATCTAATACCTTGTTCTTCCTGATAACCATACACATTTTTCTTTTGGTAATGGAGTGTCCAAGCTCAACAAGAAAATCACATTCATGGTTCAAGCTGTTAATTCCATATACCCTATTAATGTAGGTTAAAAATGAGAAGATCCAAGAATTTTAGACAACAGAAAAAATCTAGTAAATGAATGCTAATGAGTGCTGACAAGAATGATGAGCCTCTTTTGACAAAAAATGAATTATACAATTGACAATAAATGTCATGCTCCTTCCAAAGTTGATTCCTAAAATCTATAACTTAGAAGGCATTTTTGTTCAAGAAAATAAAGCATTACTGGCTTATATATATTCAGGCACGCCGATGGACTCAAAATGGTATTTGAAATATCATAAGAAAAAAAAGCAAGAGAGCCAAAAGAGTAAGTTGTGGCTAAAACCATGATTATGGGCTTAGAATCCATTGAGTTTGTGCTCAAATTAAAAAATGTAACAAACTAAGGATAGTCCAGCACCTAATAAGTAATGAAGAGAGAATGAGGACTTATTATATAGGAGTATGAGAACTTCTTCAAAAAATTACAAATGACTATTATTGTATCAAGATGAGGTACATTGCTGGACATAGGAATGACACCTCCATCATATTGTACCATATATTTCATAAAAAACTGAGAAATTTCTTATCTTAAAAGAGCTAGATTATCTTCTTGTATCTATTCTATTGTCTGGCGAAGTTCTTGACATGAGAATCAAATTAGAAATACAGGGATTAGTCCTCAAGATTGAAAATCTATGCTGCGACGTAGTAAATGTTAAAAATATAATAAAATAACGAAAAGTAACTCACTCACTACGATACTGCAAAGTAATGCGCAGGTGTCCTATTATAAATCAATGGAAAAGAATAGTGCTAATTACGAGAATATTCTGAGCGACAAAGCTAAACAGTATAAGATCCTAATGGGTTTTTGTTTAGCCTCACGATCATAAACTACACTTTAAAGGCAAACAATAACTAATATAATGCCAAAGCCTTAACTTATCCAATATTACACCAAAAATATCGTCTTTCAGTCCCATCCTGAAGTGTTATGTAGTCAACTCCAAAACAACTCACTCCTCAAAACCTTTTGGGATCGCTTAGAGTCCATGCATACTGGTCATGTAGCCTTGGTCATGCTAGCTTAAGGTTAGCTACCCCAACCTGGATAACAAAATTCCTATCTCTATTTTTTCACCACCATATTTTTCAAATACATCCCAATGTATGGTTGCTAATGGGAGATTTACTGTCGCTGTGTTAATAATAAGCTGCAAAGAACTTATTACAATTATCTTTACTCAAGAAATTCACTATGAAAGTTCTAGAAAGGTGGTGGGACTCAGCCAGGTTCTAACAGTTAATTCCGATTAATCACACGCCAGCTGTTATAAACATAGATTTATTGTATGCAAGAATAATTTGGTGGTACTAAACGCTTGTCTTATGTTATTGGGGACGCAGTTTAAGGCCTACCACGAGCTTATGTGATTGATACCCAGAAATTGTTAGCACATAGTTGCATAAATATTTGTAGATTCTAGGAAATGAACCGTACAAGCTCTGAAAGAAAAGAAGCCTTGTGCAAGGGCTGTTACTCATTCAGGATCCAATTATTAGCTGCTGCAAATACATTCTGTGATAGTGTAGCATGGTGACTTTGATAAGTTTCTGGCAGGAAGTTAGTATACTTAATCATTGCTTATGCAAGCTTATAGAGCTTTTTTATATTTGATTGGGATAAGAAATTGGTAGCATTATACTTTTGACTGTGTTTGGATGGTCATCTTGCCAAGTTGATCAATCACCATCAAGTCACGCTACCATTAAGAATGGATATTTACCACCCAAAGTCTGGTACTTAATGTTGGGAAACCAGTATAACACCAAGTTAGATGAAGCAAGACTAATGACTCTAAAACCCTCGTTTTCTATATAAATATGATACACAATAAAAATAAGTTGCAGTCTGAGTTTGAACGTTGCTAAAAAAGTTTGCAAACTATGGCTTTGTTGGATAGTCAAATCATATTAAACTTTATCTCATAGCATGCAGTCCAAATCCTAGTTTTTAAGTATAGAACCTTTAATTAAATTACGTTTTTAATGATGAAAGGTCTTTAGCTTTATAAGTCTCACGGTACATTGACTTGACATTTGGAGAAAGTAAGATAGGCTAAGTTTTGATCTTGAGTGGTTCACTCCATAATGTAATACTTTGATTTCATTAGTAAAAATTATGTTGTAATATAGCTCAAGTATGGAAATAGCTTATACGATTATGCTAAATGATAGACTTACAATGGCGCTTTAGAAGGAAAAATGATTGACAATGTTTAAAGATTGGTTCAAGGGGCCCAATGGAGCCTTGTAAATAAATTAAAGAGTTTCACTTTAATTGTTTTAAATTACTTAAAGAGGAGGAGGATAGGAAACTATTCATTGATGAATTATTTGATCACATAATTGATTTATAAGAGGGGAAGCAGCCCACCAATATACTAATCTACAATAGGGACAAGCAGATCAAAAAGTTATCCTGCGAGAATACTTGGATACTATTCTCAAGACGTTTATATGTAGAGTTCCCATTATCCCTGCTCATCGACCTTTTGTTTAAAGGTAAAAAGGATAGAAGACTTTGGCCATCTGTAAATTACCAGAAGCTCAATGATATAGCCATCAATAACTTGAAACAAAACTGACGCTGATCTCCAAATTATAAAGTTGTCTGGAGCCACGACTCTTGAAAAGCTACATTTAATGGTCCCTTCAACCAGAAAAATAAAAAGGCAAGATTAGAAAATGGCGTTTAAACGCGATTTGGACTATCTGAATATCTGTTGATTCAAATTGAGTTGAGCAATGCACTTATCATAATTTAAAAAATATCTAATATGGTGCAGGGTGGCTACTCAACCACTTCCGCGTTGCCTAACTTGAAGCTATCTTCATCTACATCCAGATACAAGAGGAACACTTTATGCACTTGATTTGGACTTTGAGCAACTTAAAAGGTACATATTGCATGTGGAGCTGTTAAAGTGTGATTATCGCAGGGAATTGAGTTTTTAGGCTATGTTGTGGGTAGGATTTGGATTTACCATGGCATCAGCCACACCAATATAGTGGATTCAGAGTTGTATTTGGTTGACCAGATGTGTCCTGTTTGGAAATTCAAGCTTCTATTGGGATAATTATTAGTAATTGAATGGCTCATTAAGGGCTATTCAAAGCACTTTAGAGTTCAGTAGGGTCAGTTTATCTGGCAAACAGAATGGTTCATGACCAACAATGATTTTGTCATGAATATGAAAATTAACAAATGTTATAAGCTGATTTAAAATATATGAAATAATTAAGGACTAACATTATTGGGCCAACTTTTATTATATATATAAAATGTGGTAGTAATATGGCATAGAGAGCACCTGGGTCCTGTTAAATCAAGATATTCATTTCTCATCTAGTATAAGGACCAAGCAGTAGTCATCTTAGTTCATTGACATCTGGAATGTCATGCCTTATTGTTCTGGGGCTTTCATATTGCACCTCTAGGATCCAGGATACAGTTTCACTTAGGTCTTCATTTAGTGGCCAGTCCAGATTGTATCTTATACAATTCTTGATCCCCTATTTTAGTTATTTCTTATTTGTGGCCTTTAATTCATTAGTTGACAATATTTACTTGTGTCATTGAGCTTAATTCTGGAGGTGGGGGTTAAACTGCTCATTACTTTGATCCTTAGTAGGTTTGGACCATACTCCATCACAAGTTTCTTAATGACCTTTAAGATTTTGTTGGCGTGGGACATGGGCCCTAAGAAACTTAGCATGAACCATAGTAACCAAGGTGCCCTAATAACATCTGCATTGAGAAACTCAGAAACTGTTTTATATTAAAATATGGTCCTGACCATGAGGTTTCGAGAGGGTTGGGCCATAATCAAGTGACTTTTAGGATACAGGGAACTAATTAAGTCATCCCTGTTCTTTACAGATCTTCCAAAGACCAAAGCGCAAGGTTATTTTTGAATAATAAATGTTAAATACAATCAAGAGAAAACTCCTTAATTGGTGGATGACTTTAATTATGAATAAATAAGTGGCAACCAAGGGTAAGAAATAGATATTTATTTGATGGGAACAATATTTAGAGTAAATGACTGACATAAGTGCAGAAAAATTCTGATACCTTCTAAGTCAAGCTCTATATCTAATTAGCTTTTTTGATTTCTGCGGCATCTTGCACCATTTTAAATGCCAACAATTGCTTAATTTATATTACGTTTAAATCTTCACATCAGAGAGGATCAAACTTTAAAATGGGTCTGAATCAATAACATATATGATAAAACAAGACAAAAACTTTAATTTTAGAGGGTGGAAAGGGTCAGACAATGAGAAAATATGTATGGTACCTTTTATAGTGGTCACAACAATCCCTTAAGTAGCAAGCACGTGAAACTGATGATTTTGTCAGCCATTGCGCTCAATGTTACTCAGAGTTACAGGAGTGGAAGAGTTTAACAAGTGGATACTGCTTGATAATTTTGGTACTCTTCTTTGAAGGGCATGAAATGACAAAAATCTTGATTACTAAGTAATAATTTATCCAGTAGGCTATAAAGGAGGATAGCAGATAAAGATTCCATTGCATGATCTTAGTAGCCACCATATTATGCAATTAAATATAAGGTACTATTTGCTCTGCAACTTCCCACTAGTTGAAGGATAGTAGGGGGCAGTGAAGTATTTGCTTGTTCTAAATTATGACATTAGTTTTAAACAATTCGTGATTTATAATTTACTCTGTTGTTAGAAATTAAGACCTTTGGTCATCCATGTTGTGTGATAATGGAATGAAAAGGAATAAGACCATAGCCTTTGCAGTGGTGGCAACAATAGAGATAGCCTTGATCTACTAGGCAGATGGTCAATGGCGAGTATAATACAGCAATGGTCATAAAGACCTGTGGATAAAGGTCATACTAATTTCACAATGTTCATAAAATTTAAGAAAAGGAAGCCACAACTTTATGTTGGTACAAGGCTTAGAAACTTTTGTATTTAATTTTAAACTGGTTTCTAATACTTCATGTATGGTGGGTTTAAGAATTTGGCTCCAACAACATTGTCTCTTCAAATATGATATGTCATCTTGAGTAATCCATGTCCCACGCTATGTGGCTTTCAAGAATAAATATGGTATGTGAGGATGATCCCATATAAGGCAACCATTTTGCATCAAAAATATATAGATCATCCCATTCTTTATTTGGTGTCATTTTTCATAGATTGTAAGTCTAACTTGGTCTCCAATGTCTCCAGATCCAACTTTCCATCTGGTAATTAAATATTTTTTAGGTATTTTCCTAAGGTACCAACATAGCTAAGGTTGGCATCCTCAATACACGTCCACATTCTGCAGGGTAGCACTGACGCAATGAACTGTGGTAAAATTATAATTTTTAAATGTAGCACCAACAGTGTCATCCTCACATCTAAATCCTTCATCTTTTGGAGCCACCTGAGAGAGGCATGATTGGTAATTATGTTAATATGGTTCTGTAGAGAAAAGTTAAAATTCTCTATTGTGAGGAGCACAGCTAAGTATCATTGTTTAGTAACGATGTAGTTCCATTTAGCCTTAGAAATAATTTACTAAAGTAGGCCACCAGTCAGTCTACTTGCTGATTATCTAACTGGGGTAGAATGTCCCCCACAGCCACATCACTGGCTTCAATAAATAGCAAGAAAGCGATATTGATTTTAATATGTTATTAACTCAGTAGCTATACAAGCTGCACTAGATATTTATAATTTATTAATTAATTACAAATGCTTCTTGTCTGAAGACAGAAAGCAAGATATAGCCAAAGTTTTAAGTTAGATACTTTTTTATAAGTTAGAATTAATTAATAGAAAACTAGCAATAACGATCAATAATGGATTTTATTATATCTTACTTAATTTAGAATAGGTGATTAGTTACTATTTGATGACAGCCTATTAAAGATCTTTGGCATTAGTTGCCGGTGAATAACATTATTTATCACTAATGCAACGTTTGACACGCTATTGGTTGAAACTTCCATCAAAACGTTTATAAGCTGGGCAATTGTGCCCACAAGTTTTTATAATTAAAGTTATTAGCAACTAGGTTATATTATGGAAATCTAGTCAATAAAGTAGCCTTGAATAATCCATCAATTAATTATCTTAGAGGCAAAATTGAAGCTTCCTACTTGGAAGCTTAAAATTATTAAAACTAAATAATTAAGCCATAATTCTCACCAAATTTATTAGATTGATAGTTTTATACCATTTTGGAGGAAACATAATCTGATTTATATCATAACATATACATAAGGACAGGATGGGTAACTAAAGCGGTCCTAAGGGGGTTGAATACTTACTCCTGCTCAGTTTTTACATAAAATAAAATTCTTTTGAGGCAAGTAGACAAATTCTTCTTTAAAATTTAATGTGTTTCATGATGAATTGTATGTAGTAACCCACCATTCCAAGGAATATTTGGATGTCTCTAAAGCTTTAGGGGTCATCTTCTCAAATGTGGCAATTTTGTTTAAAAAAGGTTGAATCCCCTGATTAGTGTCTTTATGCCTGAGGAACTTTATCTCAGGTTGGAAATTTAACATTATAAGGCTTATCTTAAGAAAAGCCTGCCTTAGCCATTCAAAGAATTGGTAAGTTTCCTAGAATTATATTGAAGTTCTTGGAGAATAGATTGATGACATCAAGGTATACTAGTATGCACAATAATTTTAGGCCACCCTGCAGTCCGTCCATAGCCCAAAAAAGGTGGCTGAGACATTCCATAGCCCTTATTATATTCACAAAGCTTAGGTACTCCTTTGTTGGCGATTAGTTCAGATTTAATTCATATTTAAGGGTGATTTAAATCTTCTTATACCTGCTGGAAAGATACCTTTCCTAGAAATACTTTACTCCGCCTATAAGGTGGAGTGAGTCTCCAATCCATGGCAATGAACAACTGCCCTTTTTCTGTTTATTGAATTCAGCTTTAAAATCTTAAATAACCTTGGTGATATTCTTCTGTTTTAAATGATTAGGATGGGCAATGTCCATGGGCTTTGGGATGGTACCAGCAATCCCAACCCTAATAACTCCTTGAGCTCCATAGTGACTTGCTCTTCCTTTACTTTGCTCTTCTGATAAGGCCTCTCTTGAGTGGGGGAGCATCTCCTTTTTCTATATTATGTATTCCCATTCTTGTCTTGTCAGAGTCAACGCTGCAGCAAAGAATAAATTAGCATGTTCCTCCAGTAGCCTGTTGACTGAATCCTATAATTGAAAGCAGGGTCTTTACTAACAGAAGTTGAAATTAGTGACACTGTGGGAGTTTCACCACTTAGAAATAAAGTCTCTCAATTTTAATAAAAGCCATCAATCTTGTTGTAAAGTAGTAGTCATACATACGCTATTGGGGTGTTGGACCCCACCATACTTGTCTCGCCTGCCAAATTGACCAGTAGTACCAAGAAAGGGTCAGCATATATGCAGGTCAAGAACTCCAGGACAAATTAAGATCTCTTTACCTATGGATTATTGACACCTTGGATTTCTTTAGATTCTCAGGGGGATAATTTACATGTTTCCAGATGTTGTTATTACTAAGTACTTTAAAGGAATTAAATTTGATTACAGAGAGTATAGGGGAATTTCTTCTGTCTCATTACCACATGTGGTGGCAACCACACAAGGATCCTAGACATTTTATTCATTTAATGAGACATTCTCATATATCTTTTGTAAGCAGGTGTAAACTTCTATATATCCTTGCCATTTAATTATTCTCAAATAATGGGGTGACATAATTCTTAAGTGATGATAAAAGTCTTGATTTAATGGATGATGGCACTGTACTCTAGAGGAATTGCCCCTCAACAGTAATTTGTAGCTGGGGATATTGAAGGCTAACACTAAAGTGACTAAGGAAAATATGAAACTGGAGTGCAAGCACAAAATATGCCCCAATAGATTTTGAACATTGGGAGCCAGAAATCCAATAATTTTGTAGTGTTGCAAGTAAGGAGCAATCCTGACATTCTTATATATTATGAAAAAATAATTGTCACCTGGGACCCTCTATCAATTATTGCAATAATGGGGATTAGATGAACGTTAACTGTGACCTGAATACCAGGCTGTCAATATGCGGCGTCAAAGTGAGGAGCATGGGTGCCTTATCAGAAGAAGAATTTGCATTATTAAAATTTACTGTCAGCTGTACTTTAGTTATAATAAGGGTACCATTGGAGGAGGTTAATTTATGATGGTGGATTTAGTATAGGCATTGTAGTATAGACGTCAGCATAAAGACCTCATTTTTCATTATGACCTCCAATTTTTCTCATAATTTGTGTTCTTTTTTATCTGTGCCTTGTTAATTTCATTTGTCTAAGGTATGACAATAACCTTTATAATAGAATTAGACTGGTATTTTTTGTCTTTTGCTATAATGGCGTGCATGCAAGGCCAACTGGGTAAATATTGAGAAGTGAGGGAATTTTCTTAATGTAGTTCAGAAACTTTGTTCAGAGCCTCTTTTGTTCCTTATTATGTAAAAGTCCATTGATCCCTATCACTTTTAACTGTACATCAGGTTAAGAATTGAAATTAGAGATAACTGAGCTAATGGCGTCATTAGAGAAATGAAACATTATAATCAACTGTTAAGAAATGACTTAAAATTGTATATCTTATTCAGTGAGAATTTACTCATATCAAGGTAGATCGTCATGAAGGCCTATTTGTGGTTAAAGAGTGTTTAATCGCAAATACACTCCTGACTTAAGGAAGTTTTGGCCTAAGCCCAGGCCTTAAAGTCACACAGGTAGGGGTCATGATTTCTTTAGCTTCTCTGCAGAGGCAGGAATAAATGTACTTCGCTTTCTGTATGTCTATGGCCTCCTCTGTCGCACTACATAAGCATTTAAGTACAGCACAATACTAACCTGACCAATGATGAATCTCTCTTTGAAGTAAATATAAAAAGTGATCCAGAAGGGAAAGAAAGATTGTTCATGTCCAACTTAACACTTCAGCCTAGCTGAGAGAACACTATCTCTGCATACTTAAAGGGGAGCTTTGGTAAATCTGGCCTTTAAATTCTCCAGGTCACTTTTTAATTCATTACAGCATCAATTAATGGTGACTGTTTTGGATTTTTGTTCCATCTGCACTTTCTGAGATAAAATCTTAACTTCAAAAACTCGTACTCAATCTCTGAGGCTGTGCACAATTAATATATAATCAGAATGTTTATTGGTAACCTTAGAGGATGCATGCAAATTATTCCATCTCCTCATCTAGTGACTTAGTAATGATAAGGCCAATTGATCAAGCATTGCGGAGGATGCTGCTACTTAGGCAATTTTCTTCATCTGTTTATGAAAAGCCTCAATCATCCCCATTTGTTGCTTCACAGATCATCAGCACATTCAGAGCATGAGGTAGTAATTCCATGGGGCTAGGCGATCTTTCTGGGCCTTATGGCCCTCCTATACCATCAAAGAGACTGGCCTTATAGATTCTTTATGACCTTAACACATCATAATTATCTGTTCCAGTAGGCTGAGGTCACTGAAGCATGTAGGCCCTTGACCTTTTGATCAAAAAAGTAGTCTCTGGCATCATTATAGCATTACTTCAACTAATGCCTTGTTGGTATTTTCAGATTGTCCAATCTTCAAGATATATTGGCTAATATTAAAACATCTCTTTTTATTTGCTAGAGTTCAATTTATCATATGAGACCTATAATGGATGTGAGAAATTATTATCTAAATAGTAACTATTGTTGTTTTTATTCTTTATGGAATGTGAACTGATTCTTTGGGATTGGATTCCATCATACTATTGATGTTCCATCATGGCTAATTATCAGGGCAAAGCCTGACATGAAAGATATCCCTAATATATCAGTTCTTATTAGTAGAATACATGATATATGCAATCAGCTTAAACAATCAAAGATGGTAGCAAAATCACATAGCAGAAGGAATAATGAGTCAGATGAGTCGACTCAAGCCTAACAAATCTGAATTATACATTGGAACACCTGGGGCCATGCCATAGTAGTCCTAACTAGGCAGTTGACTACTAGTCTAAGCTTTGGTTATCTAAGACAGAAAGAGCCTAAAGAATCTAAAGCTAGATAAGAATCAAGTAAGCCCTAAAGCTAGTTCTATTAGTCTGAAAAGTGTATATAAGCTGAATATTTCTAAAATCATTCCTTGCAGTCAATAAAATTAAGATGCTTCTAAACACTTATTTGATTTACCTGCTTTTGATCCTTAGTAAAGTACAAGAATCTTTATTATCAAGCTTATATCAATTTAACAACCCTGAAAGTCCAACTATTTCCACTAACCCAATTTCACAATTACCCACTGTCACTGATATCTTGGCCTTAATAGGGGTTGGACTAGCTGAAGCTCTACAACCTATATTAGGGCCCAAAAGACCTTTATTCACAGCTGTTATATTTTTTATCCGCATCCTACCCTTGTTATACTGGACTCTTAGCTCAGGCATGGAAAGTTCACAAGTTGCTATGCCAGATTAGGTTAAAGATATTTCAGTCCCTGACACTAATCCCAACAATATTTACAAAGCTTTCTTATTAATTCAAAATTTTCTAATTAACTTATCATTTATTAATTGATTAGAGTTTGTCGCTTCTTTGATAAATGTTTATTGGCAGTTGCTGAGAGTGACTACGCTTTTGTTAGCAACTTGTGAGTTAGGCTAAAATTGCATTATGACCTGCTGTTAATGAGTAAATGTGCCCTTTACCTAATCAAGTCGCTAGCTTAATAAAGTTAATCCTCTGGGGCTGGATGAAGGGTCAAGACATGCTTTCTCTAAATCCAACCCAAGATAGATCATAATCTAGTTGGTAGTAGAAACTAACTAGCTGAATAAATAAGCAGATGCATCATTCATTGTTGGTAAATTTGATAAGGTTAAATTAATTGCTAATGGACTAAATTCTCATTAGGGCGCCAACAGAAGCGTTGGGCGCTGAGTTCACTTATATAAAGTTTTTTAAAAAATTTAATTAAAACAGATATCATCATAAGACATCTCTTTCTCTATAGACACACAATTGAATAATTGTTCTCCAAAGAAGAGTTTTTTTGCATAGTTTCTCTTATCTTATTGTCTATTGTTCCAAAGATCTCTTGACTAAAGATTAGAAGGGAGAAGTTGCTTTGTTCCCAGAATTTTCTAGCTCCTGGGATATGATGTGAAAGGGTAGTTTCCCATATTGTCTGGATTGTTTTCAAAACCTTCACATAGGTTGAAAGAAGATTTCCAGTACCTTTACATAAGAAAAACTCAGATAAGTATATTTGGTTGTGAAAAACTCCTCTGGATAATGGCTTTCATACTATTATTAATGACCCAAATATACATTATTATTTGATCATAAAATCTATTCATTGCACACCTTAAGCTGGTTATTGAACTGGAAAAGGTTTATACGCCTTGACCCTATGAGGCTCCATACAGAGCTGCCTTGTGATTTCTGTATCCAAACAATGGATTTTTAGGAGGCTTTCTGCACATATTTGCATACTTCAGTTGCTACGCTTTGTATACAGTAAAAAATTGGCTATCCATGTAGCCAAAAATCTCAAAGTTTAAAAAGACGATCTAGTTTTTAACATTAATAATGTGGCTTCAATTGACCTGGATTTACACACAGTTAACTCATAAAAAATAAGTGGCTCATAAAAGTCAACTAGGTTGAAATTGAGGTTTTATATTTATCACAACTATTAAAATACCTCCTGATAATGTCTTCCTGCTACATGGATTATGTTATGAGCTGGATTTACAAAGGGCGAAGGTAGAGTTCCCCTAAGTTGCCTAATCATTAGTAGCCTGAGTAGCTATACTTCAAAGCTTTTTTATGTAGGGTATTAGTTTTTTGGCATAAAAGTAGTCAAATCACCTTCAGTCAAGTATAATCCATCCTAAAGCTCCTGGATGGTATCACTAACGTTTTCAAACTGAAGATAGTATCAGTTATGGTTTGGTATGGGTAACTAAAGTGGTTAAAACCATCAAACTCTCAAGTTGTACAGGAATTATTTTATAATGAAATGTATTTATCTGGCGATACTTCCCTCACAATTAGGGGAATTTCATTCCTAGATTATCATCCATTTTTTATTGACATTTTCACTGAAAACAACTTGGGGCCCTTTTTAAGTACTAATGGTGCCCAACCCAAAAGGGGGAGCCGCCACGCATCCCACTTGAGGCCCTTTTATTTTTATTTAACTGAGGCAAGCTGACCAGGGGACAGACATTACTGAAAGAAAGAAATGACATGAAACCTGAACAAGGTCAACTCCATTAAAGAAATTTTTTCCACCTCCAGATTGGGACTCAAATTTTTCTGGTTACGTCATGGGTAAGGTTTTCATGTTATTAGACCTACTAACCGCCAATAACTTCCTTTGGCTGGCACCCTGATCAATTTGTGAAGGGCGGGAATCGAACACTTGAGGCCCTTTTTTTTAGTACTAGATGGTCCCACTTGAGGCCCTTTTAATGAGCACTAACATTGACTTTTATGGTATTGGGAACAAGCCAATGATAATTATTGTGTACTTGAGGCTCTTAAGTTTAATAACTCAGGTTAAAATAAAATTTATTAAGAGATTTTAATATACTTTAGGACAGCTCTTAGTAATGTTATGGCTCCTAATGGTTATGGCAGAGCACGTTTTGCTTTCATAAGGGTCCATTAGTTAACAACTACCCTAATTCACTACCTTTAAAGCTATTGTCATGAATATGCAAAGAAGCATAGATTATACTTATCTAAAATATGGTAAAGAATCAAAAACAAACATTATTAAATCATTAGTTCTTCATTTATAGGGTTTTAAACCCTTGTGGCGTAGAGAGCAGCTAGTCCTTTTCAACAAGAATCTTCTCTTCTCATCAGGTATGAGGGCCAAGTAGTGGTTATGCTTCTCCATTAAAATTTGAATTTCCATGCTCTTATTGATTTAATGCCCTCAGATTGTGACTCTGGGATCTAAGATCGTTTAAATCAGGTCATTAATCAATCATAAAACTTAAATTAAGTCTTGTGACAATTTCTGAATACCTTCTAATGGTTCTGTCCATTTAGTAGCATTGATTTATTAGGTAACAACTCATGTGCTTTTAAGTCTTAGTTCTAGAGGAGAAAAAAATTCTCACTACATCAATCTTAATTGGGTTCAGATAATAAGACACAACAAGTCCAACACATGGCGCCTAGTTAAGTTAAGCAATTAAGTTTTGGCAACACCAACCTTTCATAAAGAGGTCTACAGTTTCTTATAATTTGCAAACTTTTGCCGAGTTTTTATCAAGAATTTTTTACTTTTTTATTATCCCAGACACGCCTAAACACATATTATGTGCCTATTAATTGAGCCTCTACTAAGGAATATTTATTTTCTTTCCTTAAAAATTATTTTTCTACTTTTGTGCTAGCTATGTCCTATTATGTGAAAGTATTTGAAGTTGATTTGACGCTTCATTATTTGCGCTTGTGGGGTTAATACTGGAGGGTGATGATAGTAGGCTTCATGTTGTACATACTATTGGAAGAAGATCATATCACTGGACTGCAACAACTGTATATATTATAATAGATGCTGTATATCATCAAGCCTGAAGCACTGGAGTTGGTAATGTGTGGGGCCAAACACCATGTGAGTTATGTTAGAAGCAAGAATCTCACATATTTCTTTGCCCATCAATAGCTAAATAAGCGTCAAGCTAGATGGGCCCCTAATATGGTGGATTTTTTTCTCGGGTATTGTTTACAAACTTGTGAAGTTTGATGTGATTCATGATTTCCTGAGACGTCATCCTGATTTGATACCATCAAATGGGAATTTTTATTAAACATGAAGGTGCTGCTGATGACCCAGGGCCCTAATGAGCTAAATATCTATTAAGTATTAGTTGGCCAAAGGGATGAGATTTTAAAAGTTGAAGATTCTGATGCGTTTTGCAAGAAGTACGTATTGACATCAGCTTAATCTGGTCATTATATAGTAAATTAAGGGATACTCACTGGAAGGCTACATGGCATACTGGAAACTTTTCTTTCTCGTTGCAAACACTTTTGCAACCCATTCAATTCAAGACTAAATCTAGTTTGATAATCTCATAGAGGGGATTAGTCTGCGCCCATGTCTGGGAGCAGTTGGGCAAGCAAGGCAAGAGGAGCAGGCGGATCGCCTGCGGCCTCTAACGTTTGAAAACGCCCTGGAGAATCCGGCGGAATAGAAAAAATCTAAAAAAACTGGCGGTCACAATTTCCCTGGAGATACTCGCGTGGCAAGCACGATGCAACCAGTACATCAACACGCCACATTCCCAGCCACTTTCGTCAGTGGAATTCGGAGTCCGTGTGTATCTGGACATCCAAAAAACGGCCCTATGGGAAAAATTTTGTGAAGATGTACACAAAATTTTCCTGACCGCGGTGTACGTTGCACCTCAATCCATGTCGTGCGGTTGGCTGGACCTAGGTTTTGAAAGCAAAATAGCAGCAGATGAGGCTGCAGCGGTGCACGTAGTGGTCAACCTCCCCGAAGGGCAATGGGTCATCAAAACAAACGCACCAGATGGACAAAATCAAACCAAATTTTCCTCACGTTTGACTTTTTGCCTACTATGGTAAAACGTGACATTTTGGAGCAACACCTGAAAGATGGTCTCACCGTATATGACAAAATACAATCTTTCAGAATGCAACGCTTCACGCTGATGCCACACCTGTGCACCAGCAAAGCCATCGCAGTTCTGACCCCAACTGAGGAGATTGCGAAGGACCTAACCCAGATCCTGCACTCCACCTTTATTGACATCGCAGGGCACACCACCCACCCATTCCGGGTAACCGTGGACAGCGCGCCCCCCATTTGCACCCACTGTGACGCATTTGGCCATAAGGCACACGTGTGCCCCATCAAAGAGGGCGTTACATTCCAAGAGCACCCCTCGGCGGCCATGGCCAGCGGAGAGGCGCACTATGAACCAACCGCAAGCACCAAAGAGGCTTTCCCGTGGGGAGCACAAGGCTGCTACCTATTGGTAAAGCCCATCTCCCCGCAGGAGCGGAAGAAGGCCAAGCAGGCCGTAGGACTGCGGCCAAGGAAGTGGCCAAGGTCACCACCACCATCCCACACTCACAACGCCAGGAGGACATGGAGACCTTCACGGCGGAAGCAACTCGGGAATCCATCACCCAATCAGATTGGGAGGCCCAAGCTGAATGGGCCACTCAATCTGAGGATCCAATGGGAGATTCGATCTCACCCAATTGCTGCACCCAAGCCCCGGTTGAAACCAACTTGGGACCTATCCCAACCAAAAAAATTTTTTTTTGCCCCACTCGACGGTGCACTGAACTTATCCACACCACAAAAAATTCGTCCGATGTTAGGAAAACAAAAAGCGAAGGCCAAAGCCAATATGACTCTTTCCACAAAAATTAACAAAAACCCCAATAGCGTTGCTGCTAATACCCGCGCTGCTGTGAAAGCCCGTGGGGACCTGGAAGAGGCTGGTGGGCCAGGGGGCCCACCCCCTTGCACCTAAGGTGCGATGGGGGAAACCTTCACTCTAGGGATGCTGAATATCGTCGGACTCAAGGCCTCCCCATCCCGGGCTAGGAAACTGAGTTTTTTACAAAATAATTTACCCGTGGATATCCTGGCCATCCAGGAAACCCACTGTCCACGAGGTTCTGAGGATGCTTGGAAAACAATGCTCCTACCATCCCTATCCTTTTGGTTGAAGCACTGTGGGGTGCTAATTCAGAAAAACAATTTTTTCAAATTTACATCTTCAGAAACATTCCTAAATGACCAAGTGCTCGTTGTCACCTTCTCATGGGCCAATGTTGCACACACAATTGTCAACATTTACGCCCCAAACAGTGCACAAGAGCGTCAGGAATTTTTCTCATCGGTCAAATCCCTCCCACTACCCCCCAATTCTTTCCTAATTGGCGACATGAACTGTTGGCTAACCTCACCAATGGACCGGTGGCCACCCTCACCCCACGCCCCACAGGGTCATGTAGAACTATGCATTCTAAAAGCCACCCTTGGGTTAATGGATGCGCTGCCGCGACATGCCCCACTGCTCAAAAACATGATGCGTCCCCACGTCCACAATGGCCAATTAAGGTGCATGACCCGCATTGACCTTATTCTAGCACCAGCGAAATTCCAACCCCACATCTCCCACTTCAAAACAACGAAAATGGAATTCTCCGACCACCAACTGGTCATAATAACATACCACTTACCCGTCACAGTTGCAAAGGCCCCACATTGGTGCAAAATCCGCCCCCCAGAGCTTGCGTCGCCAGGATTTTCCACGTGGGTGGAAGAGGCAACTTTGGCAAAATCGTTTGTTGCACCATTTTGCGCAGACCCCATTTCCACATGGGCAACTTTTAAAGAAGATACCATCCGCCACTATCACCATCTCTCATCCAGATGCTCACGAGCCACATCGGCAGTTATATCACATGCACTGGCGGAATTGGCCCACTTGGAGTCCAACATTCCAGCCTCAGGATATAGCCCTGCATGGGGCCAGAAGTGGGCAGAGGCAGTAGCCCACCTCAACGCACTTGAAAGGCAACACAAACATTGGGTTTGTGTCCAATACAGGGCCACACGCATCACTAAAGGCGACAAGTGCACCGCATACTTCTTCAAAAAAAATTTTGCACCATGCCAGAGTGTGGCCTGCACACAGGTGCGAAGATCAGATAATTCTATTGTGGACATACCGGCTGAAGTGGCAATCGAAATGTAAAGATATTACTCCGAGTTATACCGAGCCAAACCAATTCAGCTGGCTGAAATGACGGAATTTCTTGACAGAGCTCATATCCGCACCATTTTCCGATACCTGGAAATAATGAATTTAATTACTCCAAACGAATTATGGACTACCATTTGCGGTGCGCCAAACCAAAAATGCCCAGGCCCAGATGGCATTCCATATGAGTTCTACAAAAAATATTTTAAATATATATCCCCATTGCTGCTAGCCTCACTCAACCAAAGCCTGTTGGAAATGCGCCTCCTACCAGGAGGACATGAGGCTTTTACAGTCACACTCTTCAAGAAAGGGGATAGGCTAGACTTAGCCAACTGGCGCCCCATTTCTCTAACAAACACAGACACCAAAATTTTAACAAAAATCATGGCTAACCGTTTAGGGACTGTAGCATCTGCCACCATCTCTCCAGAACAATTTGGTTTCATCCCCAGAAGGTCAATTTGGGATAACGTGCACTCTGTGGCTAATGTGTGTCAGTCCACAGCCTCTGGGGCACTTGTATTCTTGGACCAACAAAAGGCCTATGATAGAGTAAACTGGGAATACCTTAGGGCCTGCCTCCAACAATTCCGCCTACCTCCCCGCTTCATTAACTGGGTGATGCTGCTCACGGAATCTGCAACAATGGCAGTGCGCGGCCCAGGTTTCCTAACGGAAGTAGTCCGTCCTCAAAGGGGCCTGCGACAAGGGGACCCCCTGAGCCCACTCTTATACAACTTCAGCCTTGACCCACTACTGCGAAATGTGATTGCCCAACTCACTGGGGTCCATGTGCCAGGCCAAACCCCAGTCAAGATGATGGCATTTGCAGATGATTGCGTGGTGGGGGTGTCTAATAACAAAGATGCACGCGCGCTTGAAGCCCTCATCCAGGAATATTCCCGGGTAAGCAACGCGGCACTGAACGCCTCCAAAACCGAAATCATCCTCCTTGGTCGGTTTCAGAACTGCTGGGCCCCAGCAAGTAGTTCCCAACCCAGCCCAGCTGCTCGCCCAAGTCCACGCCTCACTAACTCAAAACACACCGCTCCACTGGTACTCCCCTTTGTGCCGCGACCTACCATAGGACCGGTACGCCATCTGGGCGTGTGGTTGGAGGCAGGAGGATACGCGTCAGCAGTAATGGAGGGCCATATACTGGACAACGTGACGAAGCGAATCGCCTCTCTCAGAGCCCACCCTACTACCCTCACTGGCAGGGTTGTTCTTGCCAACTCTATGCTCCTATCCAAAGTCTGGTTTGGAGCCCACGCCATCCCCTTCTCCCCAAGCTTCTTCAAATCCCTGTATGCTTTGTTACAAGGTTGGCTTTGGTCAGGCCGCCCTCCACCAGTACGGCTAGAGGTCATGTTTGGCCCTCATCATCATGGTGGCATGGGCCTACTTGACTTCAAAGCCCATGCCGCCAAGATCCTAGGCACCTGGATTGCGGCCGTCACTGCTCCTACACTCCCATCCCAACACTGGTCCCGCGCGGCCTGCTCCAACTTCTCCCGAGCCTTGGGCCTCAACAATCCATCAAACCCCCACTCCCTGATGAAATACCTCGCATCACACACATCAGCCACAGGTCCTCATGGGACCAAAACCCACTACAAACGAATCCTACTCTCCATGTGAAGCGCAGAGTGGAGAATTCGTATTAGTGGACATGCAACCCGAAGAGGCCGCCCCTCTCCTCAGTTCACACAAGAGGTACAGGGGCTACCCATCCATGATGACGTGATCCCCATTCGACCCCAAGTCCTATCCAGGGTGGACTACCTGGACATGATGGACATCCCTTATTCCACTGAGACCCAAAAGACTATCTGGAAATACGCACACCATCCTCTGTTGCAGCCTCAAGTCCGCTCCCATGTGTGGCGCTGCCTGAGGCGGGTGTATCTTACAGCTGAACGCTCTAATGCTTTACACTCATCCTGTGTCGTGTGTGGCCAGTATGGAACGCTGTTTCACCGCCTGGAGAAGTGCCCCACCTTTAAAGTAATATGGCGCGAAGTCCAACGTCTGCTAGGCCAGGATCAAACACATCCCTTCAGTCTGTCAAGAGATATGTTTGCTTCATCAATGGCCTCCCCCTCCCACCCTCACTTCGTGCTCTGGTGGTTGCAATCGCCATGTGGACTATCCATATGATTGTCTTAGATGCCATCGCCGGATCCATCCCCACCCTCCCTGAAGCTGTCCACAGATTCAGGTCTCATTTGGTGGATCACTTTCAAGCGTGGATGTTTGGATATCTCCCACCACGTCGCCGGCAGCTGGTCTCCTCCTGGTTCCCAGTCTGGTTCATCAAATCAGACCCCTTCCTCCACATGTGCTCAATAGTGGCTACGCCCCCTACACACGTTCCCTCCCCCTTCCCATAAGTGGCGTTCCCGCTGGCAACAAGAGATAGCATCGCTTCTCTGGGGTGCCTCACCTGGTACTAAGTTTTGTCTTTTTTTTTTTAAGTTTTGTCTTGTCTGAGTCATATTCGGAAGTGTCCATCCCATGGTCGGCCTTCCCCGCAATAAATTTTAAAATTTACATGGCATACTGAAAAGGTTACATGTTTATATCAAAAGGTCCAAAGCAGTTGAATATTTATATGATATTGCCAAGATAAGGTCATAAATTGATACCCCAAAAGAAATAATAATATGGTGCACCTCATTCATCTTACTTTCCAAAGGCCTGGTATGATTAGTGATGTGGTAAACTAATTAGCTGAATGTAAGGCATGCGGACGGATTAAGGCTCATAGGGATCATCCTGAGGGCTAGTTTGAGCCACTAGAAGTTTCAAAGTAGCCTTGGGGATTTTTATCTATGGATATCATTTTGGAGTTACCAATACCCCATGGAATTAATGTAGTTTTGGTATTTGTTAATTAATTTAAAAAGATTACCTGCTTATTTTCACAAATACAAGTTTCACTGCAAGAAAGAGGATCCAGTTGTTTTTAAGGCATGTATACCTCTAACATGGCACCATAGAGCAATTATCTAAGAAATTTCACTTAGTTTACATAAATTTTTAAAAAATTACTTTCATACTCATATATAAGGATGCTTGTCTACCGCATACATTCTCAGTTTTATAGACAGACTGAGAGTGTCACCCAGATTCTAAACTGTACCTGAGATGTAATGTAAACGCGGAACAAAAAATTGATTGATCTGTTGCCAAAGGCATAGTTTTTTAAAGCAGTTTTAATCATTCCTCTATTGGGATATCGCCTTTTAGTGCAAATGGACATAATAATCACTGGTAAGCATAGCCTTTCAAAGTTTCAATAACCCAACAGGTAAAGATCTTTTGAGTAAGATCCATTTGAATTATGAATTATGTTTTTGTTAACTTGAGTTGACCTGTAAAAACCTAAGACGACTGTGCAGAAAGGAAACGGATCGCTGGTAATTAGTTGTACATGCTACTAAGTTATGTCTGATGCATGGAGTATTACCTTTGATGTAATATGATGCAAGATTGCCAATTGACATTTGGGTCTTTTTAGTGGCAGAAATTTTAGAAATGTTGCATATCACGTTGGACAACCTGACGTAGAAAGATTCATGGCTTGTTTCACTGATCCTGCTGATCAAAAATAGATGGACAATCCCTACCACATCAGAATATTAGAATACAGCACCACTCATATCAAAGGGCCCTGCCATTAATATAAGGTATAGGAAAACACAAGAAGACAGATATACCATGGTAATATCGCAGTACCCTGTCAACGGTCTGGGTATCCAGCTGTGGAGAGTACATAAGGGCCAATATTGAATTGATAATCGCAAGTGAAATGTAGAGAAATTGACAGGAGAAGGCCTCGCTAGTCACTTTAACCTTGTTGGGGGATGATGCCAGGGCAAAGCCTGAGACAAAAACATATATGACTCCTATAGTTTATCAACTAAATTTAAACTATGTTGCGATTTGATATCAGATACTTATTCACTAATATCAATCAGAATTGACTTGTTTATTACTAATCTTCAGAGTTAAGCAAAAGTGGCTGCTTATAGATCTATGGAAGAGGATAATGCAACCAACTATGCGAGTTTATATATTAGTAATACTAAGTGGTACTTGAGCAAAATGGTTGTTTATAAGTTTTTGTGGTTAAAAAATTTACAGCTATACAAAAACTATAATCAAAATTTATTTCTAAAGGTTTAACTTACCCAATATATTACCAAACTTCCATCCTTTAGTCTCAGACAGAAGGTTTATCTGCATTTTGCTACCACACCATTTTAGTCAAAATTCCACCTTTGGGCGTCTAGTGTCCTTGGAATACTGATCACGTAAGCTTGGTCATGTAGTCAATATCTTCACTAGTCCCCGCCAGATTAACAAGATTGAGTCTAGACACTTTGTGATATAATTGAAGAGACCCTTGGTTTCGCTCCTTTTTCTAGTTTGAAAGAAAATGCTAGACCTTATAAGCATCTATTTAATCAAAAAAAATTTTACCCCAATAATTGTTTTTATACCATTCTGCAATTCAATGATTAAAAAAATTGAATTGTGGAGTCTAAGAATCTTTTAGAAATCAATATTGCTTTAGGCTCAGATTAAAGATCTGCCACCCACAGAAGACAATAATTAAATGCCAATAGTTATTCAAGGTTTCTTTAGCATATTCTAGATTCTGAAAAGGCTTTATTAAGCCCTGGCTACCTCCCATAGCGCTTCAGACATAATCTTTTCCAACTTGGATATATCTTGTGCCTTAATCAATCAGATTAAATTACCTTCTCCAGCTATACATTCCATAAAAATTTCCTTGTGAGACTTTTGCATTTCTCTATAATGTTCTGCTTCTATAAGAGGACATGATATACTATCTGGAAAACACAACATGCGTAAGGCCAGGTAAGAATAGTGCAATAAAATCAATAGGATCAGAAATGCAATGTACTGATGGTTAAAGAGATTACTAGAGAGTGATAGGTAAATGTAAAGTTGGAGGTGCACAAGGTGTCAAGGTTCAAAAAAAGGAGCCAAAGACGCGGAAAATGCAGTCTCATTCCTTTGTGCAATAATTGATAAGGCTGAAAATGCAAACTAAATTAAAAAAGAGCTTTTGTCTAGTTTTGATAATAAGAAACTATTAAGGGAGGGTACCCCAGTGGTAGAGTATAAGCTCAATGACCATCGCATCCTGAGTTCAATCCTGGTAGATGAACTATGGTAGGGGACAATTGTAACTGTGTTGGCATTGCTCACTAATGCTTCAAACCAAGAGGGTAAATAGCAAGGCGGTTAATAAAGTTTCTGGCCTATCAGAATGCCGCGTGTGGAGGTTTTCCAGGCTTTATCCTCCTTCCCAAATTATTTATATCCAAAAAAGCCAGTTCAGTATCTCCAGGTTCCCATCTTGCTAAGAAAAATTTATATATTAATAAAAAAGTAGTGAAGCTTACAAAGGGGAACTGCTTATAAGATGCTTCATTAAAAGGGTACTTCATGCGCTAATTTAGTGTCCTTGAGCTAAAAATTTACATATATAAAACTTGCTAGGGGTTGAACTCTAAGGGAAAACACTGAGCCTTTGAGAGAACCGCGGCCAAATCTTTTCTAATAAGCATAGTAGAATAATGACAATTTTTTGATTCATGATGCCAATGTTGATGGGGTTGTGATTAGAGGCTTATTATTGTTAGTCTTTATTATGAACATAACCTGATGTTTTTCAGTGTTATAAGTTAAAAATAGATCCAGATGTTTTATTTATTACATCTTGTTGGGTTGAGGCCTGACTCAATTTGTATATTCAAAAAATTAGAGCGGCGTTAAATCCAGGCAAATCCTTGATTGTGACATTTCTCACTAATATTTTATGCCTTATTGTTGAAGATTTACACACTAATCTTTGAGCAAAGCTCACAGTCTTCAGTTGATTACCAGGTAGCTTCTATGATGGGGTATCCTATCTATATAACCAAGTAAAAAGATTTACTTTAAGAATCTTGGTTTCTGAAATGACCTTAACTTCATATTCCTCTATTCATGGTTTTCTAACAAAACAAGGCCTATTTTTTTAGCTACAGGCCCTCAACCTTACTCAGCTTTAGGACATGGAACATATGCTGAGCCTGAGAACTTTAAGTAATGCTAGCTCATAAGTCACTATTGTGATTTGACAAAGCATCTTGTATGGGCCCAGAGCAAGAAGAACTAACTTATAAAATTCAATGGATTGAAGCAAAGTTTGTCTCTAAGAACCATGTTTGATTTATTCAGGGGTACGCCATCCATGGGACGGACAGTACCAAAACACAAAATAATAATAAAATAACCCAAATTAAAAGAATGACCGAGAAGATAAAACAAAAACAACAAACTATGCAGGGAGCAGAAACTGCAAACCCGCCATGGATGAGGGTGAGGGGGTCAGCAGTTTGTCTGCAGATGAGTTTGCCATGACTATATCATGTTGGTTGGAGAGATAATCTAAAGCGGAGAGCCAGGGCATTGGGGCATCAGCGTCATGTGAGTGGATGGCGGTGTAGTATGAGTACTCCACCTCCTCATCAATATTAACGCAGTAGACCACTTTAACGAGTTCTGCTACATGAAGTTCAGCTTGAATGTGGGCTTTGGGAATTGGGTAAAATAGGAGATAACCTGGAGGATGATTTTAGCTGATGGTTTAAAACTGCTAGTTTAGAAACATGCATGACAGCGTCTTCAGTATCATCATATTGTTTTGAGATATTGCTGCAGGGAGATTCAGGGAAATCGGGGTGAAGTAGAGTGTGGGCAGCCCTAATTGGTATTGAGCCACTGATTTGGTCACTGCTTTGCGTAGGTTTTGGCATTAATGAGAAGCCACCGCAGCTAAAGCAAGCTGGCGGTCACTTTGGTAGGGGCAGCATTGGGTTTAGTAGTGAAACGTTTGGGGTGGTGTATTATCAAAATCAGAAAAGAAAAATTCAGTCTGTCCATAATTGAACTGGCTGAGAGGTTGACCAGTTTGCTCACCCGTGAAAAGTTACCTGATTTGTCAAACTTGGCCAATAGGTCCCATGGATTCTGGTTCATGAGAACAGTGGTGTTAGAAGTTGGGTGAGTGGTAGTGGGCGAATGGGTTTCTTGGAACGAGTAGCAGTCCAAGCCTGACTCTGATTGGTGGGAGTAGAATTGGGTAGATTTATTTTAGGTGGTTGATTTGGTGCGGGCTAAATTTTTCAACTTTGGACCATTGAATGAGAATGTTGGGTGGGAGGTGACAGCAAAACGCCCTATTCAGAACCCACTGAATGTGGCTCCAAAGCTGCATCAGAGAAAGTGGCTTGGGGGAAGGAATTTTCGGAATGGTCAAGTCCAAAACAGAGGGGACAAATTTGGTGGTCATTATCCACATAAGCCCAAAAAGTGCTCAGACGTTGGCTGCAATACCAGTATGGGGGAATTTGTTGGGATATGGCATGGTGATGTGGGATAATGGTGGCAGTTGCATGAGGGCAGCAAGGCGCTCTTCACTGGAGGGAACAGCGAAGATGAGGTTAGGCTGAGAGTCATATGCTATAAGACCCACCATCAGCTGATAATACAAAACTTGTGGTGGGAGGTGGGAGAGCGGACGCAAAGACACCATCATTTTGGTGTCTGTAGGCAGCTGAGTTCAGTATTGGGGATGGGAGTATTTTTAAAAAATAGGAGTAGAAGCCGCTGCTGCAGTGGCCTCCTCCGTTGAAATCCAATATCAAAATAGCCCTTAAAAGGGCAGAAATTGATAAAGCCAGTCGATGAAAATGCAGCAGTAGACAGTTGAATAATTACCTTGTCAGCATATGGGAAATAACGCTCATATTCAAATCAGAGGAAAATTTGGATTGTGGATTGAGGGAGGTTAAGAGGATGGCGAGAGAAGGGTGGATGCGCATCAGGTGTAGCGCTAAATCCCATGGGGAGCAAAATGGCTTGACAAAGATGGCAGGCTATTCAACCCTGGATAAACAAGTTTGCCTACAGGGCAAAAAACGCTAGGTGGTGGAGCACCACTACCCCACATTGGAGCAGCAGGCAGCTGATCTGCAGACATATTGTAAAATGTTGTGGCCAAAAGGCGGCAGTAAAAAAACTTTTTGTAAACAAATCACTCAAAAGTGAACTTGAGCGGAAAGAAGAAGTTTTTAAGAGCCATGTTGCTGTAAAGAGAATTTCTTTAACTCTCCACTAAATAGCTATTAATAAATTCATATTAAACCACCTAGTATGTTGCTGACACCTTCATAATATACAAATAAACTCCAGAAACCCCCAGGAGGAGGTAACCTGCGAGAAAAGCAGAAAAAGGTAACGTTTGATAAATAATAAAATTAACTAAATTTAAAAAGAAGGTGACAAACTGAGAGATTGGTAGGATTCAAATAATTATAAAAGATTGAGAATTGTGCCTTATTAATTTATAAATTAGGTTTGGATTTGACTAGGGCCAAGAGAACGAGGCTATCACTGATGGTAGTTTTATAACTTGAGTACCCATACTCAAGACTGATTCTAAATAAGCTGCCGTTATTTGTAATAGTAAATTTATAAATTAAAGAAACTATGTTCAGAAATTTAAGTGCAATGAACCGTCATTGTTTATAATATAATAGGAAAATCTCTACCCCATTAATGTAACATCTGGGACCCAACCTTGCAATTACTGAGGATTAAACTGGGCCTGCTTGACCTTGACCCAGCGTTTATCTTTGGTGTATCAAAGGTCTGGGAGGAAAATCTTTCTTTTGCTTTAATGCCTAAATATAAGCCAGATTCAGATTTTTTTAAAGATGCAAAACATGACCGCTTGATCAAACCCAAACCTACCAAGTCAATTCAATCGACGCCTGCTACCCCAGCTTGGGGTGGTGGTGCACCGTCATCTGGCATCTTTTGGCCACCGCCAGAGCGCGCCTGGGCTGGCTCTGCTAGCCCTCCCAATTCTACTTTGAGTTATGTCCCCTCTTGGGACTTAGCCCACCACCTCGCAAGCTCTCAGGCGGTGCTCCAGAGCCCTTTAGTGCTCCACAGAGCAATTTGCATTTTGGCCTCTGAATCAAATATGAGAATATTTTCCCATATACAAGTGTGGCCATCATTGAGATGGCCATGGCAGTTATCAAAACAGCTGGCTTTATTGACTTCCACCCCTTTAAGGGGTATTTCAACCTCAGCTTCCGCTTGGAAGCCAATGAAGCAGCAGCCAAGCTGCAATTGATTTATAAAAAAATTCTGCACCCCACCATTTGCACCTGGATCCCGGATGAGGCCACTTTGGTGGTCCAGTTTGCTGGGTTGCCCTCCTACCTTTCCCCCAAACGCCTCCATCACAAGCATATGGAGAGTTTGGCCATTTACAGCGCAGACCCCATGTTGCAGTTCATGGTGCCCCATGGGGCAGATTGTCTGGCAGGCCCTTGCGCCTTTGTGATGATCTGCCCATTTAATTGCAACACCCATCTTGCGATTCCCCCCACACCGTGATCAGGTCCACCCATAATCATCCTTTTTGGGCGCGCATTGAAAATGGCCGCGCCATCTGCCCTTGTGCTTTAAGCTTGACCACTCAAAGTGCAAGTGCCCCACAGTTTCTGCTTCTGCAGCTTCTGTCACCTCTCCTTCTGGCGCCACCTCAGTGGCTGCCTAACCCCAATTCTTTCTATGGGGCGTGATCCTCCCTCCCCCACCCTTGGGTAATTCTGGCACTGCTTTGAAAGCAGCAGCCAATCAAACTTTAGTATTTTGAAAAAATTTGAATAATTTAGCTGGGTTACAGAATCCTGAGTCAATGGCTGAAACAGCTTGGCTGAGCTGCCATGGTTGACTGTTTGTAGCAAATCAGGTTCCTCAACCATACCAACTCCTGTTGCTGGGCCAGTGCTAGCTGAGCTTAATTCATTCGAGTGTCTTGATTGGATCGATGATAGTGACTAGCCATAAAATTTGAAGCCGGATTTTGTGTTGGAGGAGTTTTTATTGATACTCCCAATTTGCGCCTCCACCATTTTCTCTCTAAAAGCGGCTTTTCAAATTATAAAAATATCAATCAAATGGCAGTGGAAGCCGCAGCTGCCCCTGCCAACACCTTCCTCCGCCAGCATCTCCATGGGGTGATGGAACCCCTAGTTGAGGGTATTCCCATCCCAAATTTCCCTTCCAATTTCGATGAAGATGCTAAATATGAAATTGAAGAGTTCACTTTTGGTGCGAACTACGCTTGCATTGATGCAGCGCAAACTTCTCTTTTTGACCCCCATTATCCTGAATCCCACTGGCGCATCAAGTCATTTACTTGTGTGCTGGCTCTCATCACTTTCGCTGAGCATCATCTTGCTCAATACATTGAGGCGAAGGACACCAATGGCCTCATTAATGAAGAAAACCCTCAACTATATCTCCTTATGCCTCATGTTGCTAAAGCCCCTACCCCAATGTTGTCCGCTATGGTTTGCCAGCTAAAGTGGGCACAAGACAAAAGTTTCCCCAAAGCTTCCTCGCCATCTGATATAGCTTCCTAGGCTGATAACCTAGGGGCCATATTAGGAATTTTTTTATTTATATTAATCCCTTTGTTTGGCCCATTTGCAAATAAAGATGCGTGGTGGCTTATCCTTTTGGGTTGGGCACCACTAGTGCTAAAAAAGGTTTGGGAGGGAGGTAAACGTAATTTTTTGGCCTGACCCATTTTCTCCTTATCCTTTAGATCCACTCTAGAAATCACATCATAGTACATGACATTACCCTATATTTTCATTGGATCCACACCTACCCAATTGATTCAACCAGCGAAAAGTTCTTGTGAGCTAAGGAAATTCATGGATGCAATTATTGTGGTGGACCAAAACCTGAGGCATTAGTAAAATGCTCGTGGAAAAAGTTAATCAAATACTATGTTTTGAATGCAATTAAGAGCTGGAATCCAGATAATCTCTGCAGCATCAACTTTCTTTCTAAGATACCAGGCACTTGAGCTTTCTTTTCCATTGATGAGAGGCCACAATCCCTCCTCCTCCAACTCTGGTTCTCCAATCACGAGGTATGACTCCTGTGTTTCTAGAGAAGAATCCTCAAATTGTTCAACTTACTCATATGAAAAGTTTTAAAATTTAAATTTTTCTGGAAGAACCAACTGGTATGAGGTATGGCCCACCTTTCGACAACATTGTAGGGTCCTATCCTAATTTGGTCCCAGCTTCTAGAACGGCTGCTTGGTGGGAATAACCCTGGCGTCCATCACCAGATTCTACTCCTTATACTTTGGGCCTACTCTTCCCATCTTTTGGGCTTCCTTCTTTAAGATCAGTGGTGCTATACTCAAAAAGCCTGAGTTCAATAGTTGAAGACATCTGAGATGCACAAAAGTATATCTTTATCTAAAAGGGTGCTAAGTCACCGCTTATGTCCTGTCAGCTATAATATCCTTCTTATGTAAGTACAGTGAAATGGACTTATTGAAGTCAAGTGCAAAGTGAGATATATAATCAATGACGTAACTTGAGTATATTAAAATAGGGGTTTTATATGTCGCATTTAAAAATATAAACCCCAAAGAAAAAAAGGATTAATAAACCTAATGGATAAAGATCAAGAAGGGAGGCTCTTGGTCAGGCGAAAAAGCCAGATGGTATAAGTCAATTGGTCGTATTTTTGAAGAGCAAAATCTTAAGTTGAATAACCAAGTCAGATGGTACTTAATATCACTTAGATTAATTGTTTGGTAAATTCTTAATTCTTACCTTTCTACAGGTTTGTCTTAAATACTGCCTCAAGTGCCGTCTTGAGTAATTTTCGCCTTACCTTCTTATTATCCTTCATATTGGTTAGGCAGCATTTCATTTCAGGGTATATTTGGCTTCAATTGGTATGACAAAAAATTTTCTAAGGGCAATTTTGAGTTGTACCGACTATTGACTCGTTGGGGTGATCTATCAAGGTAACTCCTTTTACTCCCTGCTTGGATCTAGGGGTTGATTCGGTTGTGGGAGTCAAATGGTGATATTCTTATAATGTCATTATCTGGATATCTGACATCACTCCCTTTAAGAATATAGGCAGGTGAGTACCAATGCAGGAGTCCGTTATGTATTTAGTTTATAGTTACTCCAGCTATAAAATACTTGATGAGGTATTCAACCCCATATTTATAATCTATAGCATATGGCTCGTCCCATATGATTTTTTGTTTTTCTTTTTAAATTGCTTACAATTGTGATAGTACAAAACTAACTCAAAACTGACTTAAAGGTAGGTAAAGCTTGGCGAGTAGCATTTTCTGCTTGACCTTCTCTTATAATTTTAAGGCTTGGTTTGTAATTGCCTCCAACTGAAGTTGTAAATTCTAGGATGGTCTTTTTGGAACTTTCTCAGGATCTTTGATATTATCACTGGTAACTCACAAGCTAATAAAGCAGGTATTTCAGGTTCTCTTCCTTATAAAGGGCTTGAGGGGAGACATCTTGATAGTATAATGGAAACTTATCCAATAAGCCATCATCACACTTGGAGATATTGGCCACAGTGTGATTAATTTATGGTGTCCTCTTGCATAAGATTAAAGCAAACTTTTTCATTTTCTCTTTCTACATTCGCATTAGTTGATGGGTTATAAAGTACTGAGAATAGAAGTTGAGTTCCCATGTTTATAGCTAGGATCCTTACAACACTTGACGTAAAGTTCTTCCTATTATCACATAGCAGTACCTGCGGGCATTCATGCCTAGTAAAAAATATAGTTTAAAAAGTTAGCTTTAGATTTGGCAGTCTGCGCGATAATGGCAATTTTTTGACCTACTTCATGAAATGATCAATCCCTACAAGGATGTATTGATTTCCTCCTGTTGATTCAGGTATTAGACCTATTACATCTAAACTGATGGTATATGATGTCTGCTTAGTGGTCATTGGCTGATATTTGAACTTGGGCTTATAAAGCATCTATTTTTACAAGTGATTTAAGCATCTAAGTTTTCCACTACAGAGTGTCATAGAAATGGCAGAAGAAGTTTAGACTGGCCTGCCAGTCGGGATGTGTGAGCATCCAGAAAGCAATCCATAATTCCAGAGGCATTGCTGACCATATGACTTGATATGGAGCCAGGAAATAGTATACCACGAAATGGTAGTGGAATGTCAGGTTTAGGAGTATCCTGACAGCAAACCACACTGAATAGACTTCAGACCCAGGGGTTCTAGTAACAGGGGGGTAAACTACTGTGATAGTTTCTGTGAGATTCTTGGTTGTTAAAACTATTTCTATGGAGGTGGTAGAGAGGCGAATTTTCTCTTGTAAATGGCAGACATAGGGCCATAAGATCCCTGTATATTGCTGCTGGAAGGTCATGAGAACAGGGTTGTAGAGCCAAAAATTTTGGACTTGTTGAGCCCAATTGGCAATGGAGGGAACCATGGTAACCAAGAGGATTGGTAAGGCCCACCCAGAGTGCAGAGCGGCGGACCAGCAGGGAAATGCCATATGGGATGTGGTCAAAAAGAAAGGGAATAAAAATTTGGGGTTTTGTTAAAATTTTATTTGGGAAATAAAGTAAGAAAATCGACCAACAATCTTCTCAGTGCCTTACAACTGATTAAATAGTGGTCAATTGGGTAGTGATAAGGCGTGGTCAGGATCCACAAATTTGGCCTAACTGGCGAAATGGTTGGGAGTGGAAGGGTTTATTCTTTAGGAACTGACATCACAAAATTTGGTGGTGGGCTGAGTCTCTGTTAGTTTGACCTCAAACGTCTGGACCAGGGGTCAATTACATTTCTGACAGTTATCATGACGGCGTTTAGCCTGATGAGCGATGGGAATCCCCAAAGGCCAACCCACATAGGGATGGGACCATTTGGTTGGGAATGGGTTTGAGATGGCCAACCCACCCACGCTCAGTCATTTAACCATTCATTTGGTCGATAGTAGCCCATTGGGCGCAATACCCAAATTACTATCAGAGGGCTTTGAAATCTCATCAATGGCGCCCAATATTTGTTCTACTAATTTAGGGGTCAAATTGGAACTGTCAGGCGATCTGGCCAATATCTCATTCTTCATACTTTTACAGCCATTCGAATTTTGGCCATCAGCCTGATTGCCGCCTGAATTAGATCCAACCAATTTCAGTTTGATAATCTCAGCACAGATTTCACTAATTCCCCGCAACAGTTCTGCTGAGGTAAGTGTGGGTATTGGAGGTAGGATCTGAAGCAGACAAGCTGTTATCCATTGCACATCTACTATGTGAGTGAGATCGCCCTGAGTGATGAGAGGTACCGCCATCCTCTTCAGTGTCTTTTTATTTGGGAATGGGAAGATGACCCAATCGAGAGCCAAAGGACACTCCACAAGACTTACACAGAGTCCAGTATTTCTTCCAAATAATAGTGATCATTGATCCATGTGTAAGTTTTCCTGGCTCCTCCATGTCCTAGGGTATTGTGAGCTTTCATTATACCTTAAACCAATTCTAAAGGTCACAAATAAGTAATCAGCTGATTCTGAATTTTTTGTAAAGTAATCCATAAATTACCTTCATATTTTTAGCATGCCATCTAGCATCTCTGAACTAGTTCATCTTCTTCCTCTCAAGAGTGTGGCTTCATTATAGTTGTGCAACTGTTCAGCTTCTCTATTGTCTTAATATAGTAGTGGCAGTTATATCAGTCCATCCACATTCATGTGCTTTGTTCTCACTCAGTGGAAGATATATAACTCATGATGCTGAAGTTTGAGAGCCCAGTGGTTAGTCTTCCTGTCGGATCTTTCATGTTTTGTAGCTGTTTTAAAGAGTCATGTCTTTAACACTTGTAAAAGTTGTACCGTATAGGAAGGTCCAGAAAGGTTCACGCCAGGAGAGCAGTTAAGCACTCTTTTACAATGACTCTATAATTGCTCAGAATTTCATAAGTGTATTGCTATAATATGACTCTGGGTTAATGTCGTTCTCATTAAATTGAGAGAGGATGTCGCCTATGGCTAAGTCAGAGGCGTTGGTGAATAACATGTTTTTATTTCCGTAATCTGGATGTTATAAAATCTGCCTTCTCTTCAACAAATTCTTCATGGTCTCAAATGCAATTCTTATCTCTAAACCACAAACAGAAAAGGGGTATGTTTGGCAAGCAAATGTGCAATAGGTTTTGTGAGTTGATTGAAGTAAGGAATAATCTGATAATGATACCTCATCATTCCTAAAAATACTTTATGTCTCGGAGGCTCTTTAGCTCAGGAATCTTGGATATTGCTTCACCTAATCATACAATGGGTGAATTTCTTCTAACAATATGACATATCATAAAAATTCCAGGTCCTGTTGGAAGAAGATACATTATGCAGATTTTTATCTAAATTGGTTCTCTCCCAGCCGTTAAAAAACTGACATGAGGTTTCCAAATAATCATTAAAGGTTTTGTAAAATTTTATGTCATCTAAATACACAATCACAAAGGTGAGTTTAAATTTTTGCATGATGTGATCCATCACTCGTTGAAAGAGAGGTGGGAGCATTGAATAATACATGAGAGCGCTGTGTAGGTTTACTTAATCATTTTACACATATCAATGCGCATTTTTCATGGTCTTCTAACGATAGATCCATCTATAAAAACTGCTGGCGGGGTCCATTGCAGAGAAGAAATTCAAGCGGGAAAGCCAGGCTAGAGAATTGTCAATCTGTGAATTTTGGATAGCTGTCCTTCTTCATGAGGCTTTTAATTTCTGGTAGCCCATCACTATTCTGTGAACATCATTCTTCTTCTTTATAAATAACAGTGGGAGAGTTTCTGGACTCTTGGAGGGCACAAGTAAGCCAGCATCCAATAATTTGCTTGAGCTTAATCCCTGTATTGCTCCTCTACATTTGACTTCCTATAGGGATTTAATCAGATAGGAGCTAAATTTCAAAACTCAATACTATGTGTCCAATATTTCTTGTGACCATAATCAATATCTGATGTAAAAAACCTCTTAATACTCTTCATGTAATTGGTGAATTTTTAAAATTCCTCCTGATTTAATTTAGCAGATATTTGTATGTAGGGATAGCGCAAATTAAGTTATTAACGGTTAGGCCAAATTAATGCATATAACAAGGGTTTACCTTGTTGATTTGATCAATGGGAAGTATTTGACTAATCCCAATTTTTTAGAGCTGACTAATATCCTTGTTGTATACCCAAGCAGTAGCTCAATAGGCCGCTGCTAGACTGGATCTAAGACTCCTGACAAAACTCTTAGTTCAAGCATACTTACTAAATTGACACTATAATTAACAAGCAGTTCAGGGGTATACTCAGGGTTATCTTAGTAGAAAACACTCTTTGTGTTACCTGGTAAAATATTAACCTCATCAGTGGATAAAATGGTATTTACTCTTCTGCATCTACTGGGTTGGTTAGCCTTATTGTTCCATTCTTAGGGCAGAATATCGCAACGGTAAAGTTGAAAAGGGTACTTTATTAGGAAATGATAATCCTTTTTCCTGGAGTTTTTTTTGCTAAGAACAAGGGGAAATTTTATAGTTGAGGAAGTAATTATCCTTCTTACAGTTTAACGACACTTTTTTAAATGATCATGAATTGTTCCCAATGAGTATATCATATAAATAGTCATCTAGGGCAACCGCAGGAGTTGATAAAACTAACTTGCAACGCGGATTGGCGAAGATGAGTATTCCACTATCTCCTTGGTGTTATTTGGACTGGCTGTACTATTTTCTCAAGTGTATTTAAGATCAGGGGCGATCTTGGACTTCTTGATTAGTCAGGCAAAACAATATTGATGGTGATTTTATATCCAAGATAGCCATAACTTGAACCTTCTGAATCACCACATTCACTTGGTAATGTGCCTCAAACTTCAATGGAAGGGATAACACAACTTTAAGGTGAAAAAGTTGCATCAAGATCTCAGCAGTCTCTGGATGCTTTTTCTTGATCTCCAGAAAAATGTGAACTCTCAAGATGGGTCAGATCAACAGTGAAAGGTTTTGATAGCTTCGCTGGATATATTGGTTATTTGGGGGCACCCTATGACCTAACTGAGGTAATGCCTTTGGGGACCTTATTGTCAAAGGTATTTTCAGTGTTCAAATGATCTAGATGATGATCTCAGCGGGTGAACCTAAAATGTAATAACCTGAGTCCTCGTGACACCTTCAGAGTCATCATCAGGTTCATTCTCAAAGTTATCATATTGAGCAATCAGCCACGTTTTGCTTTCAGGTACTTTGGGTCAGTTGGCTTTAGAATACCAGACCCTAAGCTGACCTTCCTTTTCCTTCTTGGCAAGGGCAGGGTTCTTCTTTAAACACACATCCTCAGTATGGTTGCTCTTCCCACAGTAGTTACATCTTGGCTTTTCCTCCTGTTTAGCTTTGTTACCTCCATAATATATACTCTGGGTTTTTTGGAGGTTTTTTTGAGAGGTCTCTATTTTGTGCATATCAACTAAAGCAAGTAGAGCTTCTTTAATGTCTAAGATAGAATGAAGCTTTTAATGATGGATGTGAAGTGCATGACTAAGTCAGGGTTATTATGTAAACCAGCAATGATGGCGACTGCAGCTTATCCAAAGTAAGCTTTTTAAGTTCATTAGTGCTTGGATCTCCATATAAAAGTAGTCAGAAAATTTAGAAAGGTCTTTCATTATAATGTAATACAATTCTCATAAAAGCCTACTTCAAACTCATGCTCTTCTTTGGCCCACTTCTTTGATGAATTCTATTTTCACTTCTCTCCAGGTATGCAAGTTGTAAGCCCTGATGACCATCCCTCTAGCCAGATCATGATCAAATTCCACACAGAAGCAGGAAGGCTCAAGACCCCAAAAAATCTGTTCTCTCTGATCAGGGACCTAGCTCATGTAGTGGATGAGCGGTGGTTACTGACCTGGATCCTAAAGAAGCTCCTTCTCTGTCCCATTTACCTTCTGATCAGATAAAAATGATTAAAGGAATGTGCAGAGAGTAGTTTATTTGAACCTCTCCAGAAGGACCCTCAGGACCACCCCAGGTGTGACCAGTTCACTGAAAATACCCAAGAAATTGCCCCACCCCACCCAAATTTATATATAAGCACAGATTCGAATATTAATTTGAATCAGGGCTATCTTAATGGTTCAGATAGTGGATTGAACCCACAGATCACGAAATTTAATATGTAGAAATTATACAATTTTCAAAATTGATAGGATAGGTTCCAGCGGAACTGCTGTCTGTAAATTACCCATCTGGCAAAAATTAGTAAGTTTGGTATTATTCTGATCAATTTATCTCAATATGCCAAACAGGCAGTCAAAATCTTTATGACGTCATAGAGGCTTCTAATACCTTCCCCCTTGTCTTTATCACAAAAAGCCTAGGATGACGTTTAGAGTGTCCAGCAAGAAACTTAGTCATTGAAAAATTTTACACTTCTTTTCCCTCTCCACTATATAGACAACCACTCTCCTTAGGATAGGTAGCCAGTTTAATCTTTAGATTTCCTCCCTACAAGTTTAACTAATAAACAGAAATTTTGTGGTTTACCCTTTGCCATGTAATCTGCCTTTATAACGCATCACTGATTCTCACTGAAATTCTCCAGTGATTCATTCCATCATGCATGAAACTTGGAAATCTCTGAGTGGATGTCCAAATACTTGGATCTGCCATTGCTCCCCGCCCTCCACAAGAAAGTGGACGGCTACCTCCACAATTATGATTTCCAATCTGTCGCACACATCTTGGTGGCCATTAACCAAATTATTTTAGATTTACTGACCCGTTTTAAAACAAGCCGCGCTGTTTTAGCCTTGATATATTTAATATTATTTAATATAAAAATCCACTCTAATTCAATATACTACTAAACAGCCGTGATCCTTGAGGAGTTTTCACCCTCCCTGCCTCTCCCACCCTTGGGGGTTTCTCCAATAAGGCCTGCGTTTTCCCCTACTGCAACCTTCTTATTTGTTGTATAGGACTTTGGTATGTTATTTAGACAGATTTCTCCTCAATTAATACTTGCAAGAACTTATCTTAAAAATTGTTAGAGTAGTTGAGCCTCTGACATACTTTACCATCAACTGGATACTGTCAGACCTTCTCAAGATGGACAATATTCTCCAAATTACTGCGCCCTAACAATAAAATAGCTAAAATCCTTGGTGCTCTCCACCCTTCTCTATAGGTTGTGTAAGGCGTTCACCTACCAGATCGTCTAGAATCCCCACATATTTCTAGCTTGTTATCTGATTTCTTTTTTTGAAAAACTTGTTGGTTCACCTTTAAATCCTACCTGGTCATCTCATAAAGGCTTGTTTTTATCAAGGCCAATTATCACCTTAGCTCCTTCTTCTACAGCCCTATTAACTTCCAGATTTCACTCATAAGGATCCAGATTATTTCGTCTTTCCTATCATCTTCTGTTCTGGTACAAGCAAGGTCTTTGTGTAAACGCTCCTGAACACAGGGGAGCTGAAAAATTTATGGACATTAAAATTGCACAAGCATAGATCTAGACACTAATATGGCCCTCCAATCTTGAGAGCATCATCTCAACCTATGAAGTGCCATGCTGTGCATCACTTAATACAGTTACTTGTGCATAGCTTCTACTTTTGTGGTTACTTTTTAGCTGTTAGAGAATTATTATACCCTGTAATACTTGGTATAATTTAATGGCGTCAATAACAAGTTGATATCAAGTTGGGTAGTAACTCCCTCCCCTTCACAAATAATGAGCTCAGTGGGGAATTCCCACTAAATGATACCCTTCCTATTGAGACCCTACTTGAGCTTTATCCTACTTTCTGCTTCTCTCCTGCGAATCTTCCATGGGCTTCCCATCTTTTCTTGCCACATACAAAGAAGTATTCGACATGAGCCTAGCTAATAGGCTCCTGCCTCATTCAATATGTGATCTAGCACTTAAACTGATGTTACATCACATCAAGATACTTTTGCACATTATACCCTCACGCTGAGGAAGAGGAAAAAGCTTTAAATGTATAGCTGGATGACATGCTGGTAAAAGGTTAGATTGTAAATAAGTCCACCCCCATCGCTTCTCCGTTGTCTTCACACAGTAGTTGGATGGAACCCTGTAGCCATTCATTGATTATGGCCATGTCAATAATGTGATATTTATAAACCTATCCCCTACCAACTGAACATTCAATAGCTCAGTCAATTGCAAAGTCGCGAGTTTATTCTATATTTAGTTGGTAAATGCCACCAATTAGGTAAGAGTCAATCAGGGACGGAATATCTCACTGTCATACGCACCAAGAGGGGGGTTTTCTGGACTAAAGTAATGACATTTGGGTTGAAGAATGCGCCATCAACCTTACTGGACCTCATAAATAATGTCATGAGTGATCAGTGCTTCTCCTGTGCAGTTGCCTATATTGATGACATCTTAAATCATTTATCATCTCATAAGAAACAAGTTATGGATCTGAAAGTGATCATGGCTTCTATCCACAGAGCTGGGTTCTTTGTGAGACTCTGCAAATACAAATCCTTTCATGAAAAGTTGACATTCTTAGGGAACCTAATTTAATTGTTGGTATGCAGTACCCCATGCAAGATAGAGGTCATTCATTTTTGGCCAATGTAAGTCCTGGGGACCAGCCCTTGCAACTGTATAGGGATCAGCACCCCTTCTGGATGAAAAGGGGCCCCAAGGCTTCAGTGGACCCTCTTTCACAGCTGGACGACCTAGCCCATGTAATAGATGAGCGCTGGGTGACGGCTTTCCACCCTAAATATCCCACTCCCACCTCTTCCCCTTCAATCCTGGTAAGTTTGATAGAAGGGGTCTACAGAGATTGCACACATCAGGAGGCATGGAGGGGCCCCTGGGACCATCCACCCCCCAGGAAAACCAAGTCCGAAATTTGGTAAAATGACAATTCTCAACATCAGAGCCCAGACAGCAATTTCTGGACTGGGGGAGCTGGTCTGGACTGGCCTGCTTTGGAAGCCAGATCAGAATACAGCTCAGATCACAAAAACCAAGTCCTGAATGCCTTGAAACTTCTGCCCCAATGCTCCAAACAGATCCAGGGAGTTTGGATTGCATGAGTAGCCCAATTGAGGGACCGGCTAGAATCTCAAATAATCTGATCCATGGACCCCTGCCTCCTGGGACATATATGAACTGCACAATCCATAAGATCAGGCTGACTCAAGTTAACAGGACCCTGCTTTTAGTATCAACTTGGGTTGGCACCAAGAATTTGGAAGAATTTGCAAAAATATTCTAAGCTTTTGCCAGAATTGGGAGCAGCCTTCTACCCCCTCTGAGCCATCCAACTAAATCCCTTCCCCAACCCCCAAATGACCAATCCCTCAATACCTACCCATGCATATAGCCTAGTTTAAAAGGCAACTGCCCCTGCTGAGGGCAGATGTCAGTTCATTCTTTTGCCTTTTATTGAATAAAATCTGAAATATCTGCCTAGTTTGCCATGGCCTCCATCTGTCTTTAAAAATTTATAAAAATTCTTCCAATATATCTGATAAAGTGTGCCGTCGCTCAAATCCTCCTGCCAATGTTTGTCAACTGGATTATCTGGTCACTTAATCCCGCCATGTGGCAGCAGATTGTAAATGCAATAATCCGCATCACCCCTGATGACAAACCCGCTGCTTCATTCATTTTCATGCATCTGTTTAATGGAGACCCTCCCATCCATTTGATCACCAAGTCTTCTGAAACTGCTCCCCGGTTAGAGAAGCCCAAAGAAATCCCTGCCCCGCCACATGTGGGTTTGGCTTCCATAGCCGCCTCTGCTGCCACTGGCCCAGCCCACCAGTGGGACCTAGAGCGCCCCCTCCAGGGGAAGCTCAGTCCTAGCCCCTCCCATGGGGTTTTCCTTACCTCCGCACATATTTCCAATAATGTGACGGCCTCTGTGCCATCCCTTGCTGGTGCGCAAGCCCCTCTATCTAAATCTGATGGCCAGCAACTGTGAACCCTAGAGGAGTTGTCATCCTCCCTGCCTCTCCCCCCTTTGGGGTTGCCCCTGCAAGTCTCGCGGTTGTCCCCAACGCAACCATCTGGTTTGCCTTGGGGGCCTTCAGTGTGTTACCGAACTTTTGCTTTCCTCACATCTCCCATAGAACCCCACTTCTATTAGTCGCCTGGACCACTATGCCCCTGGCATTCTGGGGCCTCCATTGGGTGTTTGCGCACCCTGACTCGGAGCCAGTCTAGTTCTTCTTAGCTGAAACTGTGACAGCCAACCTCAATTACCCAAAAAGCTTTTTCAAAGCTTCATGGGACAGTTATCTTCCTCAAGAAGTTCCTCCTCCGCTCTTTATCAATTAGAAGCTCCCCTGCATTCCCTGACTGGCAAGAACACACCCTTCTTTGGACATCTGAATGCCAAAAGGCGTTTGACTCTATTTTGGATTTTTTTTTCTTATTTCGCCTATCATCAGTCATGCTGATACTTCTAAGCCCCTCATTGTGCCATGTGATGCATCTTCAGTCACTCATGAGTTCCGTGCTCCTCCAAGAGTTAATAGGGGTCAAGCATCCTGCTGCATACTTTTCATGGAAGTTTTCAGCCACTGAGCAAGCCTGGATAATCAATGACAATAATCTTGTGGCTGTGTCTTGGTCACTAACTCACTGGCTCTACCTCCTCCAAGGGGCCCAGCATGAGAATTTTGTGCGCACCAACCACCAGTCCCTGATGTATTATAAAAAGCTCCAGAAGTTTTCCCACCACCAGACCCGCACATACCGAGATCTATACAATTTTGATTTATAGTATGAATCCTGAAGGGGGCCTTGAATGTCTTTCCTGAATTCTGAGTAGAAACCCTGTCATAAACCTCAGCATAGAGAGCACCTTAACCACATTACCATTGTCCCTGCCTCCCAAATCTTGAATATGGCTCCTATTTACGTTTTCTCTTCCAGTTTGTCACTTGATGCTCTTTTTCTTGATCAAGTACTCACTGCCCTGTTGATCTCCCAGAAGGGATCACATTGTATAAATGACTCGAAATTCAAAGCTAATAAGTGTACTTTCTATGTTCTCAAAAATAGTTATAATCTTCTTCATATTCAAGTTTGGGGGTTTCCACCTTTTTTAACAGGTAATTTAAGAGCAACATGAGACCCCAATTTTGAAAATCCTGGTTCCTAAAAGTGTGGGGAACTGGTTAAAAGGAACTATGACTGGCCAGGGTATTCCAAGGAGATCCCTGCATTGATTTCCCATTGTATAATGTGTGCACAATCCAAATCTGATAGATAAGGTAAAAAGGGCCTCTTGCAATTATTGTAACAAGCAGAGGGCCCCCGGACCTCTGTATTAATAAGTTTTATTGTAGAGTTGGCACCTTCTAAGGGGTATGTTGTAATCATGGTGATGGTTGATAGCTTCACCAAGTTTGCACTCTTCATCCACTGCAACACAACGATCACTTCTGAAGATGATGGCGGCCCTGTTTGTGGTAAATTTATTCACCATGTTTGGTCTATCCAGGAGCTAGTGAGCGACCTTGGGCCCCAATTCACTGATAAATTATGTAGTCCTCTCCTTGACCTCCTCCAATTTAACCCTGTAGGTCTACCGCTTATAATCCTCAGTCAGATGGTCAAACTGAGAGGTTGAACCAAACCTTGGAGCAGTGCTCCAATTTTATGCTTCTGCAAGTCAAGACACATAGGCATGAGACTTTTCCCTGTGCAGTTTACATATAATATTGCCCCTATGCCTCCACCAGCCTTTCCCCATTTGAGGCCAATTGGGATACAACCCCTCAATCCACATCAGCACTCGCCTTACTTCTACTGTTCCTGTTGTGAAGGAACTTTTGAATCACATACGCAAAACAAAAGATCTCATATGCGAGAACCTTTCCAAGGCAGTGGACAATTAAAAGAAATTTCCAGACTGAAAACGCCACCCAATCCAAGAGCTTAAGGAATGATCACTGGTCATTTTGGATATATGACACATAGACATGAAGGTTTTTTTCAGAAAACTAGCATGTAAACGCTCTGGGCTCTTTGAGGTCTTTAAAGGATTTAAGAAATAGTGCCAACCCTATAGCTCCCTCCTCAATAAAAAAGCATAATGTGTTTCATGTATCCCTGTTGTCTCCATTCAAGGGTCCTATGCCCACATCGCTTGAATCTATCATGGTTGAGGAACCCCAGGAAGCAGAGGTAGAGAAATATTGATGTCCTATAATTCATGTCTCTCAATCTAGTAATTAGTGGATTGGAAGGTCCACCCTTTATATGAAAAAAGATGGTTAAGTGCATGAAAACGTGCCAACTGTAAAGACTTGAGGAAGCCTTCCAATCAACTCACTCTAATGTCCCCCACCCTCCACAAAAAGGTAGCAGCTCTACTTTAATTAAACTCTCTACAAGGCATAAAAATTATACCCTTGCTCATGTTTCGGGAGGTGAAATGTACCCAGTTCCCAAAGGAAAGGTCAATGTAAGTTTAGATGACCTACTCTCAAGCTGGATCATGAGCAATTTTCACACAAAAGCAGTAAGGGGTCCAAGCCCCAGTAGAGCCCCTTTCTCAGAGTAAGGACTTAGACTATTTAGTATAAGAACGGTGAAAACTTCTCTGGCTTTTTAATAACCTTGTTCTCTGCCCACATTTACTCTTGTGATTAGGTAAAAATAAAAAAATGGTGTACAGAGATCTGGTTCAGTTTATGACCCCTCAGCAAGACCCTCAGGCCCACCCTAAGTGTGATCTAGTCACTGAGGATATTCAATGAATCTCCCCATCCCAATTAAATTTTACATAGAAGCCCTAATTCAGCCAATAAGTTGGATCAGGTTTATTTAAATGGTTTGGATTGCCGATTGTTGAGTAGTTGACTGGACCTAATTGTCAGATATTTGATAGGGATATAATAATTTTAACATGCTTAATTTATTATGGATCATATTGAAGTTATCAGAGATTATGGATCAGGAATAACCTACATTTATGCAAAGCTTGGGATCCGTAGCCTAGTGATTCCACTTAATAATATTTGACAATGATGACATGGGCCTGGAGGCTTTGTTGGTTAAGTTGGACTTAATGATAATAGTCAACTTGATGACTCATGCATGTGAACTTTTATTGATTTATGTCAAAATTAGTTTTTAATGTTGATCAAGTGTTTGATCAAATTAATTACTAATTAGTGTTACAAATTGCCTTAGTATGTGCTGCTGATTGTTTGAGAGGAGCATTGGTTCAGCTAATTTGCAGATGCATCAGAGATGCTTTCTTGAGATATTATGAGTTTGACACCAACCCTGAGGTTATGCAAGATGCCACTGAGTCAAAAGGACTGTAGATCCTCAGATGAACTTATTACATTATCTATGTCCAAGGGCCATTGAAAAATGAGGCACATTGGCAAGATGTGATGAACATTGAACCCTATAAATTATCTCCAAGTTGATACTAATAAAGTATAAACAAATAATACCACAAGCTCATGGTTTAATTAAAAAGCTTTTTGTAGTTTATACTTTTAAGCTATACTAAGTTGAGAATTTACTTGGGATCAGAAGGATCAGGGCGGCGAGCCATTGTCCAAGTAATGACAGAAGAACACAGCTTCAAAGTGTCATTTCCAAGGAGTTAATCTCTTAAATATTATCACCATCTGGTCTATTGTCACCATATAATAGATGCTCAAAACTCCAACTTACCACAGATGAGGAAACCAGCCATCCAAAGTAGACTAAAAACTTCAACACAGATCATTCTGCAGATTAAGCATTTTATACCAAAACTACACAATTTATAAAATCAATAGGTTAGGTTTTGGTAGCACTGGTATCAAAAACTTACCCTTTTGGAAAAATCTGTTCAGGTTTGGTAGTATTCCACTAGATTTCTACTTGATCCAGAAGACAGGCATCCAAAAAGTTTATGATGCCATCTGAGACTCTAATGCCTTCCCTCTCACCCTTGTAATAGAAGCTTAGGATGCTCAGCAAGAGGATAAGTTTTCCAAATTTACAAGCTCCCCTTTTCTCCCCTCCACTATATAGGCAATCACCCTTCTTAGGTTAGCTTTCCAGTTTATTCTTTAGGTTTACTTCCCTTAGGTTTTCAGAATAAAAGCAATTTTGTGGTTGAACCCTTTGTCATGGAATCCACCCTCCACACCACCTCACTAATTGTTTCACAAATTATCTGCAATGCATGCTGCTATCCACAATATAGTACTGGAGATCAGTAAGTGGATGTTCTGATCTGTGGATCTAAAGTTGCTCCCAGCCCTCCATGAGCTAGTTGACAATCACTGCCACAAATTTTGATCGTTGATCTGATATGCATGGGATAGATGCTATCAACTATCTTATTTCCAACTGATCCACCCCATTTTAGCCATGATCTGTACCATTTTAGCCACAACCTACCCCCATTAATTAATAAAATGATCTGCTTATTTAAAAAAATACCTTACAGGGGCAAAGCTTGGAAGGGATGTCACCCTCCCTGACTCTCCCACCCTTGGGGGTTACCTCATTAAGACATGCGGTTGCTTTTACTGCAGCCTTCTGGCTTGTTATAGGCCTTTGGTTTGTATATGGACAGATTACTCCTCAATCAATTCGTAAGATGCCCCATTTAAAAGTTGTTGGTGTAGCTGATCCTATCACTAGTACCATCCACTGGGCATTATCAAACCATATCAACATGACAGTCTCCTTCAAATTAGCTTCTACCCTGATAGGTAAAATTTAATAGCTGCCTCGTCACCTTATCAGATGTAACTCAACGGTATAACATGAAGTCTGTTCCAGTATATAAATTAAAAATATCTAATTAAAGGTAGATTCTGGCACCAATTTATCATACCTAAGGATAGGTGGACGATTGGATGATTTTGAAAGGCTCTAAGCCCCTATAAATCTTGATTGATAGCAATTTTGTAAATTTGAGCCCTCTAATTTAAAAAATAACTTGATTCCTCTCAGGATTAGATGTTATCAGTACTAAAAAATTTTAAAGTTGATGGGCATCAGTATATCATTCATCCTTTGATTTTACTTCATTTATGAATAGAAGAGGTCTATACTTTGTCAGGATGCTCAATCTGGGCATGGGTTGTGTAATTGAAATTATAGGGAATTAAACTCATCAGGGAAGATTAGGGTGCAGAGCTCTGAAACGTCTAACCTAACGTAACCGGAGGTGAACTTGTAAAGAACCAACCTTGATCTTAGTGCTGAGGATCGAGTATGCTGGGTTCATCTTTGACAAGGTCGAATAACTTGGCTTATATGGTACATGGGGTTTACAGGCCAACATGCATCTCTCAAAGGCCAATGTGTACATTTTCAAACGATTTTCACATCCATTTAGGCCAATCCATATAAATTTGCAGGTTTTGATGGATGCGAAAAGCCAAGTATTATATGAATTGGCTTGTGATGGATGCGAAAAGCAATGGAAGATATACGTGTTGGCCTGTAATGGATGCAAAAATTAATTAAAAATATATGAATCGGCCTGTAAACCCCGGTAATTTATATTCAACTGATCGAAAATTTGTGTCAAATCAGATTTTATGTACCTACGGATTGTCTTCGAAGGTATCCTAAAACTTTGTATTAACCAATAAGGGTATAAATATATATTGTTAAGCTGATCAAAAATTAAAACCAACTATACATGGATGTAGAAAGGGTTATATCCTTGGATTGATCTAGCCTACTTTTCAACTCACTAATCTTTTATTACTAAAGCAATAAGGGGTTGCTGTTAACTTAGATTAGCATCAACTCTCATAAAAGGTAGCCAAGGGATTCTAAGTAGTTACCAAATCTGATACTAACGATAGCTACCTTGACCTGGGTTAAAAATACGGTATGTAAAGAGGTTCAGAAATATTCATCTAGTACTAAAAAAAGAGGTTCAGAAATATTAGCTTAAGGGTAAAATAATGGGATGTAACTAATTATATACACTTCAATTGAAAGGCACGGGTGGCCTGGTTATCTTTTTATGGAGATAGAATTCCTTAAGCTGGGCTTTTAATAGTTGGTCGGTATTATTTTTACGACTAATTAATATAAAAAATATCATGAAGGTAGCTTTATAGTTGTGTTTTGATCAAAAGGGTTTACCAACTGACAACTAGGCTATCGACACACGTTACAAGGTAGTTGCTTAAGCAGTTTGCATGTAAGCTAGAAACAATAGTTAGTCATACCTTTATAAAATAGTTACGGTTCTACTAACTTTGGATATCTAATATCAACCATCAATACTTTAAATGATAAAAAAGCTGAAAAGGTAACAGAGAAATAGTTACTAAACTGTTTAGAGTATATCGATCCAGCATAACGTTCGCTCGCGGCAGGTTTGCCATAACCATTAAGCTGTTACAGCATATGCGAGATCTAACGGGTATGAAACTCAGGGTTTAAATTATCGTTGATCATGCTTATCCTTTGGCTCTGTTTAACCTACCCCAAAGGTGATACTTTATGATTTGTGTAGTCGATATAGTAAAACTTAGACAGAAGTATCTATACTTTCTAGGAAAAACTGTTAGCTTATTGTATACATCGCTTTAATAAAGAATAATTTATAATTTAATAGAACTAGATATATATTTAGTCTATTTAGTATCATGTTATGCTGTGACGTGCCTCTGACTTCTAGTTTGTTGGTATAAAGCCTTAGTACTGCTTTATTTTTTTAGTAAATAAATTTATTGGTAAGGTAACTGAATAAGGCAAGCGAGTAACCATCTAGTACTAAAAAAATAAGGCAAGCGAGTAGCGGATCCTACGACTTCAGGGTGCAGCTGAGGGAATAGATTATAGTTAAGCCAATATCATTGGGCGGTAGCAGGGATAAATGTTTCGGATCATCCACCGGAACCCTTTTTTATTTTAGGTTTATATTAAGTGAATTGAGGAGATAAACATGTCCGATTTATAATTTGAAAACTTATTTGGAGGTTTCCTCGTATGCCCAAATTTGGGTAACCATCAATTTTCCTTAACCTATTGATAGTCCAACAATTCCACCACGTAAACTTGATTGGTAACTTAAAAAAGTTTATCCGGCGACAGTACCCCTTTTCGGTGATGTTAACTCCTATTGGTTGATAAATGATCCGGATGGTGTGATTTTATTAAGTAGATTAGCTCCGGCTATTTAAATTTGGGATCAGGTGGGGCTCAATTCGATTATCAAATTCGAATCAAAAATTTTAAACTGTAGCTTTCGATGCATGCTACTAGATCGGCTAATTACTGGATAGTATAGTAAATTTTTTGCATGAGGTTAATTGTAAGATTTACATCTTTTAATGATGATAAAGTTTAGAGCACAAAGTTATTGAAATAGAAGTAACAAGGTGATAACTGTGCCTACTATCACTAGTATTGTAGCTTTAAACTTTTACTGCGAACTTTCTCAACTAAGGGCAGCAGGTTGATCAAACAAGGTCGCTAAGCTGATAAAATTTATCACTAGAGATTATCCATCTGGCAAAATCCGAAAATCCCCACCCTAAACAGGCTACAATTTTAGATGCACTCGGAGTAAATTATATATCTTTTTAACTGCCCTATCACCGATTCTTTTAATTCACCGAGACAATCTCATCCTCATATAAGAATCTGGGCAAGTTTAATACACGAAATCGTAACTTTACCGCTGTCTTCTAAAGTCCATGTGACGAAACTAGTGACGATCCCCAGAAGGTTACGTTGGAGAGCGAATTTAGATCCATCTAAACTTAGGCTCATTTCCACCACTTCATGGTGCCACCCTAACAAAAAATTACAAGTACAGGCTTAAAACAAGGCTATACCCGCTTTACGTTGCTCTGTTCTTTAAACCACTGTTATATTGTAGTAGACATATATCCTTTACGGCTCCCTTACCCTGTAGACATCTCGACTCCATTTACCTGGACATCTGTAATTTAATCCCAAAAGTATAGTCAGCTGGCTTGACCACCCATCCTAGGTTGATATCCTTAGGCCCCTGTTCTGGGCCACCCATGAGCCGAAAAGTATGCCCAATTAGCGCCTCCCACCTGCGCTGATTAATTGTAGCCCTAGCTATCAGATTAACCCCACCATTAGATCCGACGTACCCCGATGCCTGACGTGCGAAAGAAGCTGGTGATCGTTGGCGATGGCGGGTGCGGCAAGACCTGCTTGCTTATCGTCTTCTCTACAAATACCTTCCCGAAGGTATGAACCAACAGTATCTAACCGGTTAGCGCTATATCCCCACCGTATTTGAGAACTACATCGCCCAGGTTAAAGTGGATGGGAAGAGGGTTGAGCTCGCGCTCTGGGATACTGCGGGCCAGGAAGACTATGACCGGCTACGGCCTCTCTCCTACCCCGACACCGACATCACCCTCATCACCTTCAGCATCGCCAACCCGCAATCTTTGCGCAACGTGGTCGATAAGGTAACCCGTAAACTAGATTAATATGTTAGTGGCACCCCGAAATCTCCCACTTCGTCTCGGGGGCACCCTACCTGTTGGTGGGGCTGAAGCGGGATCTCCGCATAGACCTCCCCACGCTGTACGAGCTCGACCAGTTGGGTCAAGCCCCCGTAACCGAACAGGAGGTATTAGTGCAATCACCATTAATGAGTAGGGGATCTCGACCGCCAGGCAGATAAACGCCCTCAAATATATGGAGTGTTCGGCTCGCACCAAGGAAGGGGTGGACGCCGTGTTTCAAACCGCGACCCAGGCCGTGCTCCAAAACCCGCTCCGAAAGTTCCGCCGCCGGTTCTGTACCCCGCTCTGATCAACCCCAACTAAAACCTTACCCCCATCCTGTAACCAGTAGTAAAGTTGTCAATCCCAAGCCGGATTCGACCAAAGTTTTTATATTCTTTAAAAAAAGTTGTCGCGATATTTTATACCCTTCATACATCATATCCGATACTCGATCCTCAACCCACTATAATTTTATTAGATTAGGCTCGATCCTTACGCGGCTATGGTATGGCTGTTTCAATTTGATGGTTAATTTGTTCCCAATTTAAAGGTTATCCCTTTAGACCTCTTAGAGACTCTTCAATCAAAATCCAAACCTTTAGAAGTCTATGTAACATCAATTTAAATCAACCATACCTCTTATTTAATTTTCAATGAAAACCTACAAATTTTAGATGCATCCTATTTCATACCTGATCGTGTTTAATAGCAAATTTAAATTCGCAGCCTCCATTTGATTCCTACCACAGTTTAACTTGACCTACATTTTTATTACCATGAACCCGGTCATCAGCAGGTATCGCCCGGATATAATGCTATTTGGAACCAGCTTGGTATGGTATAGGTTAAGACTAGCTATACTGGTGAGAAGCGGATGATTTATCGAGGTATCAATTTCATCAAATATTGACCAATTAGTAAAAAGGCATCGATAATCTAAGTTACAGCTCTAGAGATTTAAAGTATCCGTGCTATAAGCCAAGTTAATTAGGCTATGTACCAAACAGTAGGGGTGGTTAGCCTAACACGGTTGGACTGGGTTTAGTTTCAAAACCCCTGCAACCACAAGCTAAGGTGGGGTACCAAATACTATTACAGGTTTGAAAACCTACTCTGGCTAGGATGAAATGTTGTTTCTTCCCACTCATCTTATCATTATTGAGCTAATGATATAAAGTCAATTAAAAAGAAAGATTGGGGTGGTTATCATACAGGGTAGTTTCTCATACTACTGAATTTGAGAGAAAAAACCTAGAGGGGTAGTTCCCGCTACCACTATGGCACATGTTTTTTTGACACAGGTTCAAAGCAAGATTAGATAGATAAACTTATTATAGTATTTTTGTTCTAAGTGTGATCTTTCTTACTTATTTTTTATACACCAAAGAGATAGAAGCATCACCGACCAGCCCTTTGGGATCCCTTTTTATCGTATGGTACTTTATTTTTAGGTTCTAAATAGTAAGATGATGAGATAGTTTAGATAGTTAAAGTACTAGCCAACCTGCTCCTAAATAGATATAGATTCCCATAAAACCTTGTAAAAGTAAGTATAATTGTAACAGATCAGGCACAGCCTGGTCCTCACATCAACCTAGTGGATAAAACTTGGATTCTTCCCAGTAATTAAAGATCAATTCTGATAATTCAAGCCTGAAAGATGAGCTGATTGTAGACAGGGTCATCAGTAAGAATTTGGAACTTGGGAATGAACGTTGACCTGGAGGAATGCACCACCAGCGTCCCAAAATCTCAAAATCATGATTAAATGGGATATGGAGCTTTCACACAAAATGATCTGTTCATCACTCAAGAGCTTGGGTAAAGGATCCTAGTTAAGTGAGCTTTGCAGAGCTCTAAGCGGGAAAATGATAGCTGAGGATTTAGTTTCATTTTATAATAAATTTAGCATCATTTCAATTAATATATTCCAGCCTGTGAAAGTTACCTTATTAAATAAGATAAATCTAAAATCCTGATCTGAAGATGCATGGTGGCTCACCATCTAGTACTAAAAAAAAGATGCATGGTGGCTCTCCCTTTGGGTTGGGCACCAGTGCTAAAAAAATATTGATCTGGGGTTGAGAGTAAAAAGTGAGCTGGGCCAAGCGTTGGCTTTGTTATTGATGCTATCTTACAGCCAGACACTGCTGTTGGCATGCAACATCAATGGTAAAATAGTTCAGGAACACTTTGTGACATCCAGAGATGGCGTGCAGGTTCCAGGGTGGATTTATGCTAGATTGTCAGGTATGTGGTCAAGACATGGCTTGTACCCCCCAACTCCTTTGTAGCTTACTGGCGAAAAACCACCCATCACATCAAACAAAACTCAAATAACTACCTCTCCGCCTTGTGGGGCTTATAAGGAGGTGGTGGTCTCAGGATGGGAGGAGTGGTACCAACATTTATTGATTGTGGTTATGGTGGGATTCTCACTGGCCTTTTTGTTATGAGGTGGGACAGTTCTGGGGCTGCAACACCAAAAGCCATGGAAGTCCCAGTAAGGCCCAAGTCATACAATGGTTATGTAGATCTGTCCATGGTGGCACTGGAAAAAATTCTTTAGGTTTTAGCGTGAGTCAATTTCCAGACATGTTTGGCACAAAAGACAGGGGGAAGCAACTTTCTCGCTCCAGATAGCTCAGATTGTAGATGTGTTACCTTCAGACTTGGCAGGATGGGTGCAGGAGCTGATCAAAGAACAAGGCCGCCTGCCAAGTAGTATGGATGAGTGTATATATTTGATCAACAGTGTGGCCTGCCCAGATGTGGCAAAAGATGATGCTTGGTTGGCACTCCCAATGGTCATCCAGGGGCGTAGTTTGTTGGAGGATTATGCATGGATTTTTCATCTGCTGATGACCGTGGCTTGAGTGGCAGATTCCCAATCCTTGCAGATGTTTCATCATGGGTCACATGCAGATTTGCTGGCGGCAATGGCAGCATCAAAGGTACATAATATTGGCAGAAGAGGTTGTGTTAGCCTTGCAGGTTTATAAGCAATTGGCGCTGGCTCAGGTCTGGCACAAGGGCTCCATGTTTCCAGGAAAAGGTCAATCTCCAGCAAGTGGCCAATCCAGTTATGGGGGCTGATATACAGTCTCAAGATATTTTAGAAATTTACTGTAAGTCTTGAGACCCAACCTCTTGGGTTAGATTGTGAAAAGTTCCCTTTAAGGAAGAAGAAGGGACCTAATGGCTCTGTGGAGCCCTTGGCTCAATTGGGGGACTTGGGCCATGTAGTGAATGAACGTTGGGTCACTGCATTGGCACCAAAAGACCCCACCACAGTACCCCATTTGGCTGCTTCTGAGTTGATTGGGAAGATAACAGAGGTCTGCAATGAGGTAATGCAGGCCAGAGGCCTTCCACAGCAGCTTTAACCCCCTTTGAGCCCCACTCCACCATCCTTTATGTCTTTAGGTTATAAGAAAATGAGACCCAAAATTCAAAAAAGGGCTCCCAAGTCAGGAAACCAGGTTTGGGACATGGAATCTGAAATTCTGGGTCTGGGAAAGCCAATCTGAGTCAGAAATCTTCTTCCAGGAAAATTAAAAAAATCTTTTAAAATTTTATCAAAATTGACCCTGGTGGGACTCAATTCAGCTGCACCTTCCATCCGGGTTAATCCGCTTATGTTTGGATTGGTGAGGGTCCCTCCCTGGCAGATCCAACGCTTACGTTGCCAAAGCTTTGGTGACCTGTGCATAAGTGGATGATGAGGTCCTGAACCCCGATGGAGTACCCTTGAGTACATCAGCCATCGCTACCAAAGAAAATGTATTCCAAGGCCCCTTTTCCCCTCTTCCCATATATAAGACAACTATCTCTGTAAAGAGTAGTTGTCAGTCCATTCTTTACCCTAAGTTAAATAAAGCTTTTTCACCCAAAACCCACTCTGCGAGCTCCACAGTTTATTCACAATACTTTTGATTAACCCAGCAAAGTACGCAGCTTTCTGCGTTCTAGGGCCAATGGTCATAGAGTGGGCTCTCCAAATTGTCAATCTGGTGACCCACTGGATGGGGATGGCGATCCAAAAACTCACCACAGCCTTTGACGCCTATCCGCCGCTTTGGGAGAGTCATTGGATCCCTCAAACTCTTCTCAACCTGGTTTCCATTTGGCACCCAGCGGACCCACTTTGGGATCACCTCATACTCCGCGAAATAGTTGGAGAAACCAGCCTAATTTGCATCACCAATTCTATAGTAATTCAGCGCAATTTGGGCAAAGTGAGGCCATGTCCGCTAATTGTAATTCTCTGTGTAGAGGTGGGGACTTGCCGTTCACACAATTGCAAGGCGGAAACCAGATGCCAAATAATCTGGGCCATTTCGCTGAGGGTCAATCTGACCCAAATTTAATATTAAAATCAATCCACCGCGCTGGAGATGCACCCAACCTTCCTATCCAATCTGAGGACTCCCAAGGGGTGCAAGATGAGGCCCAAGGCCTCCTGGGGTCAGAGCAATTTGATTTGATTTGATTTGTGAACCCTGATTATCATTTTTAAATTTTGAAAATTTATATAATTTCAAAATTTTTTAAATGATTAAACAGTCCAAATGGGTGAAATGCTAACTCCAAAGGTCAACAACTGCAAACCCAAGAGGACTGGTCATCCTCTTTGCCTCCTCCACCCTTGGATGATGCCCCAGAAAGACCCGCGGTTACCCCCATCACAGCCATTTGGTTTGTTATGGGGCCTTTGGTATGTTTATTAACATTTATTTCCCTCACCAGAACAATAGGGGATCCACACTGCATTTACTCAGAACTGCTATGCCCTTGGCATTCTGGGCCTTCCACTGGGTTGTTACACACCCAGGTTGGAAGCCCAGTCTTATTCTAATCAGCAGATTCCATGACATGTACAAGGGGGAGGGCGGCAGGTAAACGTGGATGAATCATGTATAGTGGCAAGCCATGGTCATTAGAAGAATGATGTGTCCAAGTATTTGTCGCCTGCAAATTTGCAATTTAGAAATCATTCAAAAATAAATGGCCTCTTCACTTTATCTGCACTATCTATCCTGGTGGAGTTTGTATGGAAGGTGTAAAGGAAGGGGCGTTGACCCTGGTAGATACAAGGGTGGAAGAAAATCACGTTGAGATTGCGTTGGCTGAGAACTGAAGCTGCAAATTCAGGAGAGAACATAGGTTGTGTTTGCTGATATGTCATGAAGGGCTTCCTCATGGCGAGTAAGACCCTCAGTAGGGGTATGGTAGGGTCCATTCAGGTTCAGGGTGCAGTTTTGTGTGATAGAGAATTTGGTCCATCTGGTGATGATAGGATGCGGTGGTGACATTGGTTTTGAACCCAGATGAACTTGCCCTTCTGTACCATTACCTTGAACCCAAGGCTGGGACCACCAATGATATAGAGATTGATGGTGGGTGAGCATAAGTCAGATGAATCTATGAGCATGGGTGGTATGCAGGCTGAGTTGCCAGTGAATACCATGAGTTTGTGGGAGTATTTAGGCTAAAAAATGATTCACCATCTCCCCCCCACTGGCCTATTCACATTTTCATTTTGATTTAAGAAAGGGTCCAAACTTCACTGTGGATGTCCGGTTTACCCACTGAATGAATAAGCAAAAGTAGCATTGGATAAGCATGTAAGTTCAATTTTGGACGAAAGGTTGGTTGCGCCATCGAAATCCACCATCATTTCACTAGTATTACTGGTATTGTAAAATTGACAATATGGTTAATATTTGCTAGAAGGGTTGCAGAGGGTTGAGCCCACTGAGCATCATACAAATGGTTTGGATACCGTTAGTCTATGAAATGAACTTAATAAACTTATATATATGAAGCAATCATGTCAACTACACTACTTTATTTAAATTAATTTAACCAGCAGATGCTTCTGCTCCCAGTTCCTCTTTCTACTATCCACTCTCTTAATCTTACTTTCAAAAGACCTCCTCTTCTTGTCTTCCCATCTCACTCATATCTTTGTCACTTTGGTCTGTTATGAACCTTTGGCTTAGCTATCAGCCATTTGTGAAACTTTTCTGGTTCCACTTCATTATTGAGGCTCCAGAGAAATTCACTATATTTGCCAAACTAATATCACTTCTATTGACTTGCTTCAAGTTGACATAATTAACTATCCAAACTGAAGCTCCCCTCAGAAATTAAAGTACAAATTTGCCAAACTAAATATGACTTATTGGCCAGTTATAACAATTTCACGACATTACCCCTTTGACTGGACAATAAGTCCCTTATTGTTTATAAGGCCGCAGGTACTTAGCATGTAATTGGTTGACAATCTGGACACCTGCGGGTTCCTTAATAGTGTAAGCATCAATTTCAGTCTTCTCAAATTTCTCAAATGGTTTAGTACAAATGTTGGCAAGCTTGTTCTTCCTCTCAAAACCATGCTGGTCATGGAACAAGCCATAATCTCCTATGACGAACTGTAAGATTCCACTACATCTACATTGGTAAACCACCTGATCACAAATCTTCTTGTCTAAACTGTTGTAATAAGCTTCAGTTTGAAGTTTTATCAGCGTGTCTGTTAAGTTAGTCAGATAGCGCTGTGGCTCTACTGCGCCAGTATCCTACACAGGTATACAGCAATGCCAGAAAATCAAGATGTCTTCCATAAAGCGATTAGAAGGGACTTTTCCTTGTTGATGAATGATAGCTAATATTATAAGCTAAGATGTCGGTGGATAAGAGGGTAATCCATTATGAGGGACGATCTTTTACAAGCTTTTTGAGAATATTCGCTAAGGTTCTGTTGACCCGTTCAACCATCCCATTAGATTCAGGGTGGTATGGTGTAGTTAAGACACCGTGGATTACCTTAGTTCATTCAGCTTGGGAAGGACATGTGGCATGAAAATTGTCCTGTTGTCCATGAAAATAAACTGCGGACAGCCATGTCATTATATGACACTCTCCATAATATATTTGGTGACAGTAACAGCCCCTAGATCTCTAATCGCTCTTGCTTCTACCCACCAGGTCAAGTGATCTATTGCTACTAGTATATACTTGGAGTGGTTTGCCCCAATAAGCCGAGGCCCCACCACATCAAGGGAACAGTGTGCCACACGAAATGGGTCTCAACCAGATGGTAGATACTTTCTTGTGGAAAAGTTTTTCCGCTTGAAGTTGGTGACAACAAGCAAGTATTAAGCACATTGTATTGCATGCTCTCCCAGTAGTAATGTGGTCATAAAAACTCCATTGTTTTCCGCAACCCATTATGACCTAACACATGTGCATCCCTAATAATTGCTGTCCTGGCAGAAGATTTTGGGAAACTCAGCATCAATTCCCCAATTTTCTTATATCGTCCCCATGGCGCAAGAAGGTGTCCCATAAAAGCCCATCCAGCGCTTTGATCACCTTTAGCAGCTCATCGTGTTATTTGCCAATAATCATCTTCTCATACATTATGTTTGCCAAATCTGCCATAATGGCAACTGTAGGTAATCGCAAGAGACAATCTGCATTCTGGTGTTTAGCCCTCAGTTGGTGTATCATCTTGAAGTCATAAAGCTTGGAACTTCAATGACCATTGCACAAGCCCCCTTCAGGTTCTCAGAAATTCTGCAACCAACGAAAGGATGCATTATCTGTTACCACTTTGAGCTTTACTCCATGGAGGTATACCCAAAACTGGTTATATGCATATATCACAGCTAAGCACTCCCACTTGGTCACAGTGTAATTCCGTTCATGGCAAGTTAAGCTTTGAATACAATATGCAACAGGGCTCTCCATATTATCATCATCCTTTTGATATAATACTGCCCCTACGGTGGAAAGTGAAGAGTCCATTTGCACAAATAATTCCATTTTGAAATAGAGTGTTGCAAAATTGGTGCACTAGCCAATGCAGTCTGTAAGATGTCAAAACTTTTTTGACAACAGTCAGCTCAGTCATAAGTTGTGTTTTTCTTTAATTGCCTAAAGAGCGGAGCCCCAATATGGCTGAAGTTAGGAATGAACTGCCAGTAGCGACCATCCCCAAAAAACCTGGATATCCTGCTTATTACCTGGTTGAGTCATCTTGCATATAGCTTTCACCTTTGCCGGCTGAGGTCTAAACCCTTTGGAGTTTACCACAAACCCAAGGCATTCCATTTTGCTCCTTAAAAAGTGGCACTTTTGAGGTTTGACTTTTATTTTGGCTTTAGCGAGTCAGCTGTACACTTGTTCCAAGTGGTCAAGCTCTGTGAACATCCGCAAGAATACAACAATATTGATGAGGTAGACTAGAACACAGGACATCTTCGGGTCACCCAAGATGGTGTACATAGATCGCTGAAACGTAGCTGGGGCGTACACAACCCTTGAGGCATACAAGTGAGTTGGAACAACCCCTTCAAGGTGATTATGATACATTTCTCCCATTCTGCCACTGGCACCTTGATTTGCCAGTACCCCAATATCAAGTCCATGGAAGAAAATAGTTAGCACCACCCATCCAATTTAAAGCGTTGTCAATTCATGGAAGCGGATATAAAACTTTTTTTGTGATGTTGTTAAGCTTCTTGTAGTCTATTACTACTTGGTTGGTGCCAGCCTTCTTCTAAACAATTAGCACTGGTGACGCTCAGGGACTCTTTGATGACTTTAACATCCCTGTTTGAGAAATTTATCTACCTCCACGGATACAACTTCTTGCATATCTTTGGATTGATGGATAGTCCGTGACCAAATGAAAGGGTGATCTCCCATATCTACCCAATCCACAACTTTGCATGCGAATCCCAAATTGTGGTTATTGAAAGCAAAAATGCCTCAGTATTTTGCAAACAGGGCCATTGCCCAAGATTTTTGTTCTTCTGACAGCCCAGTTAGGGCCTCGCATGAAATTCATGGTCATTACGCCAGATGAGGTTTTTACTGGTAAGCCGAGGTCCTCCCAAGAACCAACGTCATGTATAAAGTGAACCTCATTAATATGAGTCAGGTGCATAAAAGCCCTCAATTGTGCCTTCAAACCATCATAGGCTCCTCCTGTAGGCTTTTTTATAACCTTCACATCACAATGCCCCAGTAATAGTAGTCCAGGAGCCACATGAGGTTTGAGCTGAGATTGTGTTAGGGCCCCATAATTTCACCATATAAACCTTCAGTGATTTCTATTTTGAGCTACATCCCTACTATGACATGATGCCCGTAAGGTATACTTAAGGTGGTAGCAGCCCATAGTGAAAACCATTATACTCATAAATCTAGTTAATAAGAGCTCTGGCCCTCCGCTTCATCCACCAATATTGAATAGGAATCACACCGTTACTATACATGAGATTAATTTGACTGAAGCGGTTGGGGTCCTTTGGGGCTCCATTGGAGGTAAAATATATTGGGATCCGTTGCCCCATAATACTATATGTCTCTTCTGCCATATTAATCAACGCCCCAAATTACCACATGAACGTGGCCCAATCAACATGTAATTATTAGGCAGAACCACCGCTGGGGAGGATGCACAACCAAATTAAACCTCAAAGAAAACGCACTGTAAACACCCTCTGACAATACTCTACGCCCCCATGGTCCCCTATATCACTTGATGCTCCACATTAAGCTTAAGCGATAACCTAGCCACAAGCTTGGTATATAATTATATTAACTGGAGTGCCAGTATCTATAAATGCTCGGATTTTTGTATTTTCTACAAAAGTATCACAGTATTTATGCTCCAAATAAGAAGAGCCGTTGGTGTTTATTACATGAACATCCAAGGGCTTTTGGTTATCAAAAAAAGTGATATTACCGGCGCTGACATGAAGATACTCCTGGGAATTCTTCTTTACTGGAATTGCAACGTTCACCTCCACTAAGGCAGTGACGTCCGTTGAAGGTCTGACTTATACTGTGCCGTTTTTCTCAAGGATGTGCCAGGCGTACAGCTTATTTACATCTTGGTGAAACTCTGAGTCTTTATTGTTATGGTCACTCACTTGGTTTGAGGCCGAGATATCAGGGGGAATTCGTTGATATACTAAGTCGTTGGGGTGAGTACTAGGAACAAAGCAAAGCGACTTGTGGGAATCATCAGGGACAAATTTATTAGAGTAGCGGAGTTAGATATCTCATCTATACTCCGTTTAAACCTTTCACTGTTTGATCAGGGTTGGTGGTACTGAATGAACATGCAGTTTGCCAGGGCAGTTAGACGCATAGTGGCTCTTTAACCACATTTGAAACAAGCATTCATGAACAGCTCTCATCTATGTATCACATCCAAAGGTCCAGGTTGAAAGTTAAATGAGGGATTGTAATTTGGCAAGGATAAGCTGGATGAGAATAAGGAGGATGGAAAGGACGCTTTAAAGTATTAGGTGGATGAGTAATGCCCAACGGACTATATACAAGTTGTGTCCATTTCCAGATGTTCTTTTAGTGGCAGTTGCAGGGGCTTTCCATTCCACGTTGGGAGCACTAAAAATGACAGAGAGATGGCATAAATAATTAACAATTTGTAATAGCTCCACGTCTTCCTGAAGAATGTGAGACATAGCGTTATACAGCTCTCAATGTGACTTAACAGCTGACATCATTGCTATTCCCACATCCTTGTTGGCTAAGATATTTGCTACCAATAACATGTGAGCCTCAGCCATGAAACACTCCACGAACTCCACCATGGACTCGTTCTTTTAAAATTTATTGTCAGAAATTCTTCCTTGCGCTGCGCCATCTTCGCCACGCCCCAAAACAGATGGAGCACAATCGCCTTCACCTCTTGATACGTTACAGTAATACTCTTTGGGTAACATGTGACCTGGTCAGCACTTTTGACATCCAGAGCGGATGACAACAGTTTAGCCTTGCACCAGTTTAATGCTCCTTCCATGGCAAATTTAGACTGTTTGAAATATCCATGCTTATTTTTCATCTCAACTGAAAAGTGGCAGCTTCTTGATCTGTACAAATCACCTGGCTCCATGCTTTTGGGCTCAGGGAGCAGACAAGTTAGGTTCAGATTGGCTAAGGGGAACATCCCCTTGTGGGCAAGAATAGGGTCGCTAGGCCAGTCGCAACTCTGCCATAGTGGACAGGGAAGAGGGCAAATTGCTGGGAGGGATTGCTGCAACAACCGGGGGTACTTGCTGGCCAAACTGTAGTATTCCTAACCAGAATCGCTGCAAGATGCGCCCCTACTTCCTTCAAAATCAGTGCAGAGAAGCTTTCGTCTATTTTTTGTCACCCTTTGACCAAATTGCATTGACACCAGCTGTCTCTCACCCCATGCCTAAGCTCCTCGACTTCCTTTTGAACTTTTCAGTGGAAGTCTCACTCTAGATCTATTTTATGATCCATCTCCTGAAGCTTTATAAAGACATCCTCCAACGTGCTCTGCATTCTTGAGGTCTGCCATCTAGTGTCAGAAGCGTATCTCTTTTCTTCATCCACTTGATTGATTAAAGCGGCTTGTTCCCACATTAGCTCCTCATTAGACCATCAACGGTTTTCCAAGCGCACTTGCATATTGTCTCTCTAAATATCAACAAATGGAAGAGTAATGGATTGGCCTTGAGCTGCTTGGCTGGAACTTTCTAGCTGAATGATCTAGCCTACCAATTGCCCATATTCTGAGGTTGCCAAAAAAGAGCCAGTAAAATGGTCTACATCCCTCTGATTATCTTACTCAGCTTGAAGTTGGCTAAATTCGATTACACTTCACTAGCATGATCAGTCACCACCGCTCTAACAGGGTAACCTGATCCCTCATTCAATCCACTGCCATGTCAAAGCCTTCTACCCTTTCATACATGTCAACCATAAAGTGCTTGGTGTTACTACCCAATGACATGCCATCCTGTATCCATTCACCCAAAAGACCAAGCTGGTCTATTAATTCTCCTACTACTTAGGGCAACTCATGGTTCAATTATGGGACTAATTGGTCCATGCAGTTGTGGCTATCCATGACATGACTGTCTACTTGCACTAGCACCCCCTGTATTTCTAAGAAAGAGTAATTGAGGCGTTTAAGCAAGAAGCGAGTGTCATTCTTTTTCATTTGATCAAAATGTATGACATTTCTAATTTCAATATTATGCTGGGCCAACAAGTGTAGAATTAGGTGGATCAACGGCTGAACATAAGTGACCAGATAATCCTTAACCCCGTGAAAGCTGAGCAAGAGAGACAAACCCATAGTGATAGCATTAAGGTAAGACATATACATTTTGTAACATGCTTCCTGATCAAGTTGATTATAAAAAAGGCTCATGGCATGTTAACTCACATCTTCTTCATAGAGGCGTTAACCCCACAAAAGCCATTCCATGATAATTTGCAGTTGCTGAGTGGTACATTTGTGGATCTGCCTGTTGGTCTGCTTCTAACGTGGGGCAAGCTGCTAACTGCAAGTCCATCTTGGTTTCCTCTTCTCCTGGTTCTGTTACCAAAATAGTTCCAGTTCTTTTTTAGTTATCTCCATTGACTTGCTGAGGTATTGGTTGTGGAACTCTATTAGATTCTGATGTAAGTAGTGGGGCTAATCATGATGCCCTAATTGTTGATATAATACAGTTGACCAGTGGCCCCCTGTAGTGAGCACCACTGTTAACTTTTGTGGTATTGAGAAAATCCGCTAGGCTGGTTGCACAGGTTTAGCACCTCTAGCAATGTATGGATGATACAAAGGTCGCTAATCCTTGATAATTGACAATAAAGTAATAAACATGGAGCTATTGCCCCAACGATATAAGTTTATTTAACATATAAATTAATGGACTACTTTCGCTAACCCCTTTAATTTTCTCTTCCCTTTCAAAAGACCTCTCATTACACTCTCTTTTTCCGCTCTTAATCATCAATATTCTTCATTGATATCAACCTATCAGTTTGGTAACTCTCTATTCACTACAATTTTAGGGTTTTTATTACATTATTGAGGCTTCAGCGGAACTTCCTCTATTTATTAAATTATTATCACGTTGATCAATTCGCTTTCAGATAACATAATATACCACTCAAATCTCAAGGCGCACCTCAACTAATAAATATGATCCGCCAAACATTTGGCTTATCATCCAAACATACCAATTTCTCAGCATTCATATCCCATAAACTTTATATTCTTGACCCCTATCTAATTTTAGCACATAGTAGCTAACGCAAATTTATCCTGTCTTGCATAAATTAATCCATATTTAAGTTAGAAGCTATAATATGGTATAAAAATCATATTGTGTATAATTTTTAAGTTTGTATAGTTTATCTGTATTGGTATCATAAGACATATCAGAGAAAATCAAGCTAATTTTACTATGTCTACTTCTATCTTAATTAGTGAGGTAAGCTTGATTAACTAATGACTATACTAATTTCTTGCTAGCTTAATAGGTTTTGCTTCATTTTAAGATACTTATAGGGTTTTTGTTAGCCAACTATACATATTTAACTGTTGACACTTACAACCTACTCAAGCTAAGCTTTACTAAAAAAGTCAACTCTCTTGTCTATTGTATGGAAAATCACCCTAGACTTTACAGTAGCTATTAATTAGTTTTAATTTTATGTACTTACCACCTTTAGTAAATCATAACTATAGTATATGTCAGAGAGATGGCAAAGTTCTAAATAGGAATCTAATAGCTACAAAAAGCACTTACAAAATTTCATCCTATAAACAGTGTCTAGCTACTATGACAAGATGCACAAAAAAGTTTGAATTAAGGGTCTTAACTATTTTTTGTCAAGAAAAATGGCTCCCACCCTAATCCTGACATTTGGTCTGGAAAGTGGTGATGAAATTATATTTCACTAAGACAACCTGTCACGAGGCTTAGATTGAGAATAAACTCATAGTCTCTCATTATCTTTTTTTTTAGTACTAGATGGATAGTCTCTCATTATCAGATGATGCAAAGCGCCTGTTTATAATTATGCTCAGTTTAGTAGATATGCCTTTAAATATAACGAAAAAGCTATAGATTTACATATACTGGAAAGCATTAGTTACCAAAGATGTAATGAAGTGATTTGAGCTTCTACTATAACTTACAAGGGCCTGGGTTTTTTTATTGTCCATGATATAAATTATACCAATAAAAGGTGTAGGATTTATAAATTTAAGTTTGATATGCATCCATAAAACTATAATTTACCCAGCAATTTAACATGCGCCAATATCCCTCAGTTGAAGATAATCATGTTAATACCCAGGAAGCCAATGAATAGCAATATCACCTATTAAAGTTTAATGCTGTTTATCATTAGGCCAAAGTTAAGCTGGAACCTTATGCTCTTAAGATGCATGACCTTAGTTCTGGTAAAAGGGCATGTAGGATAATCAGAGACTTAACATGTTAGTAGGTTCAGAGGGTCTAATGTAGACATCATAGTCTACTAGAGCATTATATGTTACTATATGCTTATATCTAAAGCTGAGAAAGTAAAAACTAATTTAACTAGGTATATAGCAAAGCCATCCTTAGTGCTTGTGAAATGTTGAGGTTAGAATGATAGTAAAGGGATTTAAACTAATTGTAAAGATATTGTAAATAGTATTTTTGTTATTAATAATAACATTAAGGAGTGTTCCCTATATAAAGCTTTCTATCTAATTAAGCACTATTTTAGAATCCAGGAGCCTCAACATCACATCAGAATTTTCCTCGTGAGGTTCCTTCTTACCAATATCATAAAGTTTATTTGTTTAATTTCAGCCATGAAATATCAAGTCTGATTAATATAATTGCAATTTTCTTATACATGGATCGTAATTTCAAAATCACTAAGTCTTTTTCAGAAGAGAATAATGGATGTTTATAATATGCTGATCAGCTAGGATCATTTGTAATTGCTTATTGTTTAAAAAAATCAGTCAGCCCTTTTGTATCTAATGTGTGGGATGGCTTATAATGGAACCAAGATGAAAAATTTGTGGCTCAGTTGTTACTAAATTAGAACCAAATAATATTTTAATAATGACTAACAGATGAGTTTTGGCAATAGTCTGCATCTAATAAAAAAGCTTATCTTCTTCCACTCAGCAAATGCCATGTCAGGTCAGATATAGCCTATCTTAGCGTGTTAATATTTAGATACAGTTCGATTAACCCATATCTTGATGATTAAATAGTAGCATAAACTACTATTCTGATAGCCTCAATATAATCTTTTAATAAAGTTGGCCACCATATCTGAATCAACCATGCAACTTATATAGTTAATCTGATTTTATGCTTTAGGTATTAAGATTTTATTGCTATATAGGGCTCAATCAGGCTTAGTTATAATACCAAAAAAGACAATAAGCGTTGTCCAGGAGTAAAACCCTTTAAAAGAACAGAATAATTGCATAAACACTGTTTTTTTAGATAACCGCGCTTCAGGAAAAGCATTGAATCAATTTATTATACTATACTTAACTAATCAATATAGAATTCGAGAAAGATTCTATTAAACTTTAACATACTATGCAAAAACACTCATCCAATTCAAATGGAGATAACTGCTTATATAGATTCTTGGGAGCTTAATACTTTTGTAGTTTTTGTCAAATTCAGCCGATCAAAGATTTCCCAATATCCATTTATGATGATCTGGTCATCAACTGACGCCTAATTTTTGAGCATGTAATCTCTTACTGTAATCTACCATTAAAGCATTATATTCTTGCTATGCAAAGTACAAATCTCTAAAAGTACAGAGATGTTAATATTTTATACTTTGCATATATAATGAAAAAAAGAAGATATTTTACTTGAGTATATATAATACCTTACAAAATAAATATTATAAGTTAACCTTTTTACTCTCAGTTAATATCCTTTCCATATTTTGCTTCTGTACAAACAAAACTTTTACTTATACCAATTATTGTCTCCCAAATGTAGTTCAATATATTAAAACTGAGCTATAACATATTATGAAATTCCAGGATGAATCTTCTACAGCTTTCCACCTTAATTAATATATAGAATTATCGTTAATTTTTGGTTTGACTTTGATAACCACTATCAAATATGAAAATAACGATGTATTAAGCATATGCTATATCATTGCGTTGACTTAATGAGGGAAAAAACTACCTTTAAGCATCCCACACTATTAGAAAAGCAGACACTGGTACACATTAAAGGGGTGGTCTACCATGAAATTATGTTATATTGAAACTCACTATTGTTGAAAGCATCCTTACATTGAGTGGAGTAAGGAGATGATAAAGATGATGATAGAATAGTTAACCTTCCTGTTAAACATTTATATACGAACTAGTTGAGTTGTTTAAGATCTATAGGGATCTTTAGCTCACCTGGACTTTGAAGGATGTCTTTTTCAACCTCACTCAATAATATTGAACACTGTTGACAAGCCAGCTGTGAAAGGATTCCTGATTTGGATAAATCACTCATGAAGCAGTACAATTATAGTGCACTACCTGAAATATATGGACACAAAACAAAATTTTCTGATTATTTTATTAAATTCTACATCCAGACTTAAGTTATTTGATATTTTGATGGATGTACATCATGATTAGTTATATGGAAAACTGGTGTCCAGGACGATCTATGACAAGCTTATGATCATCTACTCACCCTAAAATCCACCAGTATTAGAGGATTGTAAGTAATGTTGAGGCTAACTGCGAAATTATCAACAAATTACACAACTATTATTTGTTCCTTGATTTTGGTATTGAGAGAATTGTTTTAGGAGGATGACCTTGTCAGAAAAGAGCAAAGGTATCTTTTTTATACACAGAGCTTATTATCTTTTATAATGAACTCAGGGCTAATGATGAACTAACTCTTAATGATAGTGGATTAGAAGTAGCTAAGGAGGAAGAAATTGACAATTAGCAACTATGATGACTAGAGTTTGGGTTAAGCAAAGCCATGGAACGGATTGAGACTTGTAACAAAAGAAAATTTCTGATTATTTAAGTACACCAGATACTTTTTAGAAAAATTTAAACCAACTAATCAGAGAGAGCGTATACAGAACAGCTAGTATGAGTACTGTAGTCAATCATGTCTCTGCTCTAGAATGAGCTCTAAAGGAAAAAAAAGATATTTCAGCAAGGAAATGCATTTTTAATGTAAGCCTCTACTGTTTATGAAATGATAAAATTATTTGTGCTTAGGCGAGAGTAGAGCTGCATGATAAGTCTCATCCTGATTCTAAGTGCAAAAAAGTTGAGAAGCTGTTAAAGCGTGTGGAGAAATTGGAAGTTAGAATATCACATTGCAAATTTATTAAAGCCACTTCTCACACAAGTATAAGAGCTTTAGAGACCCAAAACAAATACTTGAGTCTCAAAAAGTTACATTGGAGAGAAGAATCATAATTTGGAATAAAAAACCTTATGTAATCTTGATTATAAATAAGAAAGATGAGTTTCATCTCAAGATCAATTAAATTGAGTCTCAAGGACATTGGTCAGTTATAAAAATAGAACCAAAACTTCAGGAGAGGACCTGTAATAGTCTGAAATGAGATCTTTTATGATTGACATTAATGCTTAAAAATGATGCCAACTGACGATGCCAATCAGCAACAAACACATGGGCTACAAATTTGATGTAATCGTTAGAGACTAATACTAATGAAATCAATCACAGATATAAAAAATTAATACATGAGAAAATAATGACAGGTATGCATGGTAAGTCTCTGAAGTGACCTTTAATATATATAGTTATAAACAAAATTGCTAGATATTTAAAAAATAATTCTTGAATGCTGTAGTGCCATGGGAGCAATAAGAAAAGACAGAGAAATTGAGGAAACCCATTCCCCAAGAGCTCGAGTTTTTGTTGTGCAACAAAACTTGTCACGTTATGGAAACATATGGTAAAGTAAGTCAAGGCAAGGGAGGCCAAAGCATCAAAGAGAATTTCTGGGCTGAGGTTGAAAAGCATAGGATTGAACTTTTAAGTCACCATTAGAGGAGGGGCACAGTCCAGAGCTAAGCTTAACACTTAACAAAAAATTCCCAAAAATTTTTCACCTCAGGATTTTTAGTCCAAACCCAAGTAAAAATATAATGATTAATTCAACCTGACTGTTACATTACCTCTTGACAAAGGGTGACCCCAGAAGAGGGTGCCAATAGTAGGAGGCCAGCACGAGGGCTTTCCAGGGAGAGTTAACTTGTGCTTCAGGAAATACTGCCCAGAATGAGTTCTGGGCCCCTTGTGGTAAGGGAGAATGATGAGGGCTAGTTTAGACTGGGTTTCTGGAATTAGCCTTCCCAATGAAGGGAAACATGCCCAGCACATGGATGGGATTTTCTCCCTTCTCACACTCTCATTGGTAATGATCTTTCTATCTTGACCAAGAAGGCGCTTTCCTCAATAGGGACATGAGAGTGTTAACAGTTCAGCGCAGATGGATGGCTATTCTCATGCAGGGTGGGCTTCCCAAGGGTGAGGGGTCCTTCTGGGCAGGTTCCATTGGTGCCATCATATCACAGATGATGAGGAGACACCACAAGTATTTGCACCAACCATTGCCTTGGGTTAGGGTTGGACATCAGTCACCAACTCTCTCTCTGCTGGTTACTTTACAATCAGGATGCAAAGAAACCAGCAAGAGCAACTGAATTGGGGACCTGATAGCATGCCAATGGAACAAGTAGTTCATAATAATTTGACAGATATTAAAATATCAGTTTTAATCACTACTGTTAAAAGTTTAATTAATGATAAAACTATGCCAGTCATCAACTAGAACGTGGTCTAATAACTCAGAGTAAGCGTTAGAGGTTAGTATGACATTAACATCAGATTTAGGGAAGGTCAAACATGAACAATATCAAAATATATGCGAGTTAGAAGCCTGAAGTGAAATTTTATTTTAGGAATTGAAACAAAGTAAGCAAGCAGGGATAAATTCCTAAATTCTGAGGTCCCATGGGAGCAATAAGAAAAAGAAAGAGATGTTGATGATAGCCAAGCTAAGGGCTCAAGGTTTTATTACATGACAAAAACCTGTTGCATCACAGAAATCACAAGGTAAGGTCAGAGAGGCCTGAGCGTCCAAGAGAATTTTGTCTTAAGTTAGGAAAACACTAGCTTGACCTAGTAAGGTCAAGCTTACAGGAGCCAATTCACGCGCAGTTTATAGCTCTTTTGAGCCTAAAAAATGGCTTGGGAGGGAGATAGCATAGCGCAGATATCTGTAAGTCCTGGGGACCAGCCCTTGAAACTGGATAGGGATAAACACCCCTTCTGGACGAAAAGGGGTCACAAAGCTCCAGTGGATTCTCTGTCACAGCTGAGAGACCTAACCCATGTTATATTTGGCGCTGGGTGACTGCCTTCCCCCCAACGATACCCCATTCCCACCTTTTCCCCCCTCCTCAACCCTGGTAAGTTTGATAGAGGGAGTCTTCAGGGAGATTGCGCACACCAGGGGGCATGGACAGGCCCCTGGGACCACCAAATCCCCATGAAGCCTATATTAGAATTTTGGGGAAACAGCATTTCCCAACATCAGAGCCTGGCCAGCAAATTCTGGACTGGGGGAGCCAGTCCAGAATGGCTTTCACCATAGTCAGATCAGGGTACAGCTTGGATCTCGAATCAGGTCCCAAACAACTTAATAATCTGCCCCAATGCTCCAAAATGGATCCAAGGAGCTTGGATCACATGAGTAGTCTAATTGAGGTATCAGTTCAAGTCACAAACAATCGGATCCAAGGGCCCCTGGCTCCAGGGACAAATCCAGAACACCTAAACCATGAGAACAGGCTGACTTGGATGGTCAGGACCTGGATCAGTAGTATAAACTTGGTTTGGCCCCATAAATCTCGGAAAATTTTTCAAAGTTTTCTTGACTTATGCCAAAATCTGAAGCATCAATCTACCCCCCTTCAAGCCAGACAACCAAATCCCATCGCTAAACTCCAAATGGCTAATCCCTAGATACCTTCCTCATGCATTTTGTACAGTTCTTAAAGCAACTGCCCTGGCTGGGGCAGTTGTCATTCATTCTTTTATTCTTCGCTTAATAATATTTGAATTCCCTGTTAAGCTTACCGCAGCCTCCATCTGCCTTATTACTTTTCTAAAAATTCCGCCAATTGTTCTGACAAAGTGTCCATCACTTAAGTTCTCCTGCTGATGTTCACCAACTGGGTTATCCAGTCACTCAACCCTGCCATGTGGCAGCAGATTGTAAACGCTATAATCCGCCTTGCCCTCAATAACAAACCTGCTGTTTCATTAATTATTGCACATCCGTTTAATGGAATCCCTTCCATCCATTTGGTTGCTGAGTCCTCTGAAAAATGCCCCCCAGTTAGAGCAGCACCTGGGTGCCCCCACCTTGCCATTTGTGGACTTGGCATCCATAACCGCCTCAGCAGACAATGGCTCAGCCCACCTGTGGGACCTGGAGCACCTGCTCCAGGGGAAGTTAAGTCCAAACCCCCCTTGTGGGTCACAGACTACCTCCGCTCTCAGTTCCAACCATGTGGTGGCCTTTGTGCCATCCATCGCTGGCACGCAAGCCCCCTACTAGAACCTGAAGGCCAGCAACCGCGAACCCTGGAGGAGTCATTGCCTTCCCTGCCTCTCCCGCCCTTGGGGGTTGCCCCTGAAAGACTTGCAGTTGCCCCCAATGCAACCATCTGGTTTACCTTGGTGGCCTTTGGTACACTACTGAACTTTTACTTTCCTAATGTCTCCAATAGAGCCCAACCTTTATAAGTCAATCAGACCGCTATGCCCTATGCAAACTGGCCTCCACTGGGTGCTTGAACACCCTGACTGAGAGCCCAGTCTAGTTCTTATTAGCCAAATCCGTGACAATAACTTTTAACTGAAATTTCAAAAAGCTTTTTTACTTGGGATTTTGAAAATGAAATAAAATTAAAATGTAGTGAATGGTTCAACATGATCATTACACGACCTGCCTGATGTATTAGCTCTACCTGAAATTAAGCCCAGTTTTTCCTGACCTACTTAATTGGATAGATTTACCACAGATAAAGAGATCATAAAATACTTTTCATAAATGTATGAGGCTATAATGAATGAGCGAGGGACTACATAAAGTAAAGGATATCATATCATTCCTGAGTTAAATGGCTTAAGAAGACATGCTGCCTCACAATGTATTCCTGCACATCAGTTCTGATGTGAGACTTCCCTATTATAGAATTGGGACTAAAGCAAAGCCTCACCATAATGACTAGCCTTACATTTGTACTAGTATATGATGTGGAGAGTTTGTCACAAAATTCTCTGAGCAATTCTATAGGGAAGTAAAAACTTTGGTTTAAAAATTTTAACCTTTGATAATAATAATGCAAAACTAATAGATTAAACAAACTACTCATTAGACAATGCATATCACTTTAGCCAAACTAAAGTTTGAGACTGTGGTTGATTTTAATGTGGCGTTGTTAGATGTGGCTGACCTATATAAAAAATAAAAAAGAAAAATGGCCACTAAACCAAAATGATTTTAAAAAAGGAAAAACAAAAACCAGAGGCAAAAAATTTTAAAAAGAGAACTAATCAGCAAATATGACATCTAAGAAATCAAAAGAGTGACTCAATCTTTGATTCATGATAATTAAGAGGCTGAAAAAAAGGACAGGTACCCCTACTACTGACTTAATTACTGTACTTGACACTAAGGTTGTTCAAATATCCACTTATCTTTTATGGAATATAATTCATATGACAATACTTAATGGTGTAAAAGAATGCTTGGTGCTAGGTACTAGTATTACCTTCTGAGATAAGCATTCAAGACTATCTAAATACTGATAATTTTGACAAGGCTTAGTCACCAAAGAATCATAATTCAGTTAAAAATTTAATAAAATAATAGTTGTAGATACCAATAGTTTATGGTTCACTATGTTGCATTTATAGAATGACTAATAATTAGGATAAAACCTAGTGGATGTAAAACAGAAGTATTTGAAGTGGTCTAGAAGCTTGATTACACGTTTAAGTGGAAAGAATCATTGGAGATCCCTCCTAGGTTTTGAAGAATAATCAGAAATGAAGATGTTCATTTAGAAGGTTTAATTATTAGTTATTCTGTAAACTGGGCCTTTACCAACGTTATCTCTACCAAGTTAATAAAAATGATCCTATTTTTCTAGTGATTTATATTGCGTCCAATTTAAGGTACATTGAGATTCAGCAACACAAAAAATATAGCTTAATATTTTTTACCATCAAGAATCGGAAAATTGATCCATTCTTTCCCAGACATCACCTTGGAGTATGATAATTACAATATATTTATTGGAACTCAATTTATGATAAAGTATCAAGTGATTTTAACCTTAAGGAAATGTCTCTCTTACTTTTATTTCTGATATGTGCTGCATTTGGTTTGACCAACAATATGCTTATATGTTTATTTACTCAATTTATATATTTAATAATTGTAGATACAGGGTTCAATTAGTACTCCAAGCCAAATTTTTTCAATAGTATCAAGTTAATTGGATTACCTCACCCCACGGAACAAGATTTATATGTAGTTGTCAATGTTGTATCAAACTATCAGCTCCTCTTCCAACACTTTTTATTGTTAATTATGGAGGAAGATTAAATATCTTAATGTTAGCACATCTCCGGATTCCTTACTCTAATGATTACCTTAGCTATTACCCTGGTTGAATTTCACTTTATAGTTATTATAGTAATCACTACCTTAACCCCACACTAGTTTAAAAATTTGGCGATATGTTTTTTAATATTTTTCATGGCCATCCACCTATGTCTCAGTTGCCATTGACTTATTGCTACTATTATGGAGATGCCCAAGCCCTAGGCACTTGCTTCCATGACAGATTTTGAAATTATGCTTCTACCCTTCCAATATTAAATGCTACTAAGTGGCAGTATTTTACCAATAATAAAGTTAGTAATCAGAAGATCATGTCTAGGAGGGATTGCCAGTTAAAAATTGGATCTTGTCCCTACATAGCTGAAAGAAGTTTACAACTGAAAACAACCCTAGCGAGCTGCAAAACCATAGTCAGTATTAGACACTACAGTGTGCCTTTTCTTTAACTATATGAAATACCATTCTTAAGAACAAGGTTTCTTTTTAGGAGTCTTTAAAGGTTAATATCATAATTTAGTACTTAGTATTTTTGAGCTTTGGCAACCTGTGCACTTGAAACTAATGCCTCTGCACCAATTTGAACATTGTGGTGCTCACTACAAAGAACAACCCTTGTTTACCTGAGTACTATTCTTATTAGTATAAATTTTGACCCAATTGCTTCGCACTTAGCCTTGGAGCCAAAAATACATTTAAAACCATAAATGACGGCGACATGGTTATGGACTATCTTCATGCTAACAGTTCCAAAAGCAAGTCAGCAGAGGTTCCTCTGGTGGAGCAGCATCTCACATTTTTTTAAATTAAAAGCTGTAAATTTGATGTCTAATGTCTATATGGCTCAGCTTTTGGAGTTATCTGAATGGCTACTTCATAATTATTGCCTTACCACCGCCAATGCAAACAAGGCCCAACTGGGCGTGTTTCATGGTTAAATTAATAATTTTGGTTAATAGCTACCTTAATTTCATAAGATGACCATTAGTAATCTTGTCAAGTAGCTAACCACTTTTGAAATTATGGTAGATGTTTTTTCCAGATACATATACCCTTCCATCAACAAGTCCAGCCGATTATCACCCGTCAACATATCTCATTGCTAGTTTGGCTTAACATATAAAAAATATCAAAAAAGTATATTGTTTATCTTTAACTAGAGGGCTGGATAACCTTTTTTGTGAACTTTATGCGGCTGTTCTTTATAATCAACAGCTAACTCAGGACGCCCATCAGAAAATGAAAGAGCTGGCTGATCATCTCAATGTTGTCCTGTTGCATATTTTTAGTAAAGAAGAATAACTAGGATGTAATACCTCAATGTATAGTGGACATGAAGCATCATGTAATCAATTCAAAGACTAATTTAAGGTAGAAGTATAGTGACACACTAAAGCTGAAGCAGCAACCCATGAGGCCCAGAAACAATTCAATTATATTTATCAAATATGAGACAAATTTTATAACATGGGCTAACTTTTCTGAAATAATAATATGCCAAATTGCCTAGTAAAATAATTAAAAAATGGTAATGCTCATTGATTTTGCCTTGATGGCCTTGAAAACAGTATGGATAGAGCTGCTCACACCAATACTACTCATACCAGAAAAGCAATAATTTCCTTATTGAAAAATCATGGACAAGCATACGTTTCTGATGATTGAGAACCTCAACTTAATGATGTTCATCTAGACTTTAATCAATAACTTCATTTTGACACATGATGCAGTTAAGTCTCGGCCATCTACCCTATAAGTTGAGCCAGTTTAACAATGAGATCTTAAACAGATCTTTGTAAGTGCCAACAGGGTTGGTCTAGTGATTACCCTCAAATATGTTCATTTTTGATTAGAAAAACACTTCTTGGAACCTGATACTGAGCGTTAGGGCATTTGTTAAGCGTAAATCGCCTAATTTTATTAAACCTATTTGCGCCACATGAGTTATCACTCATCCAGACACTTTAGAAACTCCTCTTTATTATCATTAAGCCTCAATTACCTGCGAGACTCCAGTAAAACCTATACACAATACTGTCACTTATCCTGTTTATTCACTTGGAATCCTCCATAAGGACCATGTGGTAGTTCAAGGCTGTTTTACTTCCATTCTTTGTCTTTGTAATATGGAAAGTCATATAGGAGCAACGCAGGCTCTTTGGCTCTGCTGCCATGATAAAAAATTAAGGTTAACACTTTAAATTACGTAAGTTTGATAAGAAAAGAATGTGCAAACTTTTTATAAGACTCAATATGATTAATATAGCCGTGGCATCCAATAAAGCTAAGATGGAACAGAAATGATGTCCTTAGACTCAGAAAGTGAATAGACGCTATGCCAAAAATTTATAGAATTACAGCATAAATCACCTTAACGTCAAGAATCTTACTATAAGAGAAGTTGAATGTTGCATAAAGGAAAACCTTTTGAAACCAGTATTTTATACTGTCTCTTTTAACAAGGATGATCCTGAGGAAAGGGTTTTCTGAGCGCTTCTATGTAGAGACGCAGACACTATTTTAGGATAACAGTATATAATACTTTGATACTTATCTGATTTTGCCATGATTGAAAGCCCTACAGGGATGTTTATTTGTGTTACAATACCAGTTTTCAAATAAAGATCATGATATCAATCATATGTTAAATTATTTCTGCTGATACGCCACCAATTTTGAGACGCCCAACAAAAAATTATGGGAATCTAATGAACTATATCATAGGGCCATCTCCTTAAAGAAATATTTAACTTGGACTTACATCCTTCTTTCAGAAAGGCCTGATATTAATCATAGCGCTTGACAATATTGCAAAATTCTGGAACACTAAGCTAAATGTTTCACTAATCATAGTTCTAAGCCCAAGGTTCATTCATTAAAACCTGCAAATGACAAATGCTTATGAAAAGACAGGGCATAGTAGTTGTCATGTCACATGTTATAATTATAGAAACAATTGCAAGGACAAGAAGGAGTGAACTAAGACAGAAGGGGTAAAGTTGGCTTTTCTCTCCAATATGAAACATACCCAAGTCCAACGTTAGGTAAAGTTCAAGCATGCCTAGCGTGGTTCTAAGGGTGTGCTGATGGTGAGACAAGCATTTCATCCATGTCTTGAGTATTTTTAGCTATAAAGTTAAAAAGGATACTTTGTTACGTTTTGATGAAAATGGGGATCCAAGTCCTTTTATATTTATCATATTACCCAATCTGGTAAATCAAACTGTAATCAGAAACTCGAGTTTGGGCTTAATGACCTATAGAACCAATATTTATGGGTTGTTTATTTTATTAGCCAGATTTAGCTTAGTACTACAGCGAGTTGATTATGGAAACACCCCAAAACACCTTATAACTTCTCGCTGAGACAACACCCTTGATGGTCATCACCTTAAATAAACCTTACTTTTTCATAAAATGAATTTTCTATGTGACTCTCCTAAAAGACTTCTTATAAAGAGGCCACATTTAATATTAATCTCAATATCTTTAATAGTGGTTTATTCCTTCTAGGGCAGGATTGTTCCCTAAGTGATTAGTGTGTATGCCCCGTTCCCTCTCTGGGAACTGGAGAGTTTTAGACACTCCCCTGCCTATACCTCTTTTTCCTCATGCTGTTTATTTTTTGACCCCTATTCTTTCCGCCATGTTCCACCATTTGAAGCGGACGCCAGATAAAGATTTCCCACAAAGCCTCTTTCCCATCTGATATGGTTTCCTAGGCTAATAGCCGAGGTACATATCAGGAATTCTTTTACTAAAAATAATCCCTTTGTTTGGCTTACCACAAATAAAGATGTGTAGATGTTCTTTTTTATAAAGTTGGGCCTCACTAGTGCTAAAAAAGAGAATTACAGACACTTTAAATGACATTAGATGACCAACCTTTTATTATACCTGAAGAGATTATTATGAGAAGGACTCTCATTACTGTGGTGGAGTGCATTAGATGTTTTCAATGGTCAAAATGCTCCTAACCATGGCGTTAAAGTTTGATCAGGTGGTGGCACAGCTTTGCAGCTTTTTATTACTGCTCACATGGGCTCCTGACCTTCCTACATGTACCTATGGATTTGGACCTTTCTAGACACTGCTATAATTATTCTAAAACCTACTGTAAGCTTTTGGAGGTACTGCCTAAATCCAATAGGCAATTTACACAGGTTAGCACCACTGAGGAATGGATGGACGATGCAAAGATTATTGATTTGGTTTTTAATAATTGCCAATAAAGCAATATTAAGGAGCTATGGACCCAACGGATACTAGTTTATTTAATATATAAAATAACAGACTATACCGCTAACCTCTTTCCTTTTCTCTTCTCTTCCATAAGACCCCTCCATCCATTCACTTGTTCTCCTCTAAATCTTCAATATTCTTGATTTATTTCAACCTATCAGCTTGGTAACTCTCTACTAGCTACAATTTTAGGATTTTCATCCCATCATTGAGGCTTTGGTGAAATTCCCTCTATTTGCCAAACTATTACCACCTCTATTGACTCACATTTAATTAACATAAATTACTAATCAATCTCAGGGCTTACTTTGACACTTCAATACAATCCACTGAACATATGACTTATTGTACAGGCATACTAATTTCTCAACATTACTTTTCTTGACTGGACGATAAGTCTCCTATGGCTTATACGCCCAAAGGAACTTTGCGTATACTTGGTTGATACTTCAACCACCATTAGGTTCCTTAATGGTTTAGGCATAAATCCCAATCTTTTTAATTATCTCAAATGGTCCTTCCAAATGTTAGCAAGCTTGTTATTCCTTACAAAGCCATGTTAGTCATGGAACAAGACATACTCTTCTACAACGAACTGTGGAAATCCAATACGTCTACTTTGGTCAGCTTCCTGATCACAAATCTTCTTAGCTAAACTGTAGAATAAACTTCAGTTTTAGGATATATCGTAAAATCCATTAATTTGGTCAGATAACGCTGTGGTTCTACTCCACCGGTGTCTTCCACACAGGAGTAAAGCATTTTTGTCAAAGTCAGATGTCTACAATAAGGTAATTGGATAGGACTCTTTCATGTTGATGAGAGGCAGCTGATATTATAAGTAAAGATGTTTTTGGATAGGAGAGTGCTCCACTCAGGAAGATGATCTTTTACAGGCTTGAGAAGAATGTTCACCAATGTTCTTTTTACCCGTTCAACCATCCCATTAGATTCAGGGTGGTATGGTGTAGTTAAGGCCCCAAAAATTGCCATTAGTTCGTTCAACAGGGCAGGACATGCAACATGAAATTTGTACTGTTGTCCATGAGAATAAATGCGTACAGCCATGTCGCTGTATGATAAACTCTATAATAAACCTAGCGGTGGTTACACCCCTAGATCTCTGATCACTCTTGCTTCCACCCACCTTGTCAAGTGATCTATTGCTACTAGTATATAATTAGAGCAATTTGTACCATTTACAGAAGCCACACCACATCAATAGAGACAGTGTGCCACGTGAAATGGGGATTAACCAGTTTGTAGGTAGTTGCTTGTGGAAAGGTTACTGCACTTGACACTGGTGACAACAATCAACTGTCTCAAGCACGACATAATGCATGCTCTATCAAAAGTAACTGGGTCACAAAAACTCCAACGTTTTCTGCAACCCTCCATGACCTAACGCCTTATAGACATCCACAATAATTGCCAACCTAGCGGAAGGTTTTAGGAAACTCAGCGTCAATACTCCAATTTTCTTATATAGTTCCTAATTGCGCAAGGACGTATACCATCTAAGACCATCTAGCGCTTTAATAACGTGTGGTGGCTCATCATAATATTTGCTCATAATCATCTTCACACACATAATTTCTGCAAAATCTGCCATAATGGCAATCATTGGTAAATGTAAGAGACAGTCCGCATTCTGATGTTTTGCCTCTGACCAGTGTAATATTTCAAAGTCATAAGCTTGGAGCTTCAATGCCCATTGCGTGAGTCATCCTTCAGGTTCATTAAGATTCTTCAGCTAACGCAAGGATGCATGATCTGTTACCAACTTTAAATTTTACTTTGTACAGGTATACCAGAGCATTTTATACGCATATATTACCACTAAGAACTCCTGCTCAGTCACGGTGTAGTTATGTTCATGACAATCTAAGCTTTAGCTACAAGATGTGACAGGGTGCTCCACATCATCATCATCCTTCTGGGATTTACTGCCCCTACGAGGAAGGTGAAGCATCTGTTTGCACAATAAATTCCTTTCTTTAAAATTAGGGTATTGCAAAACTGGCGGAGCTAGCCAGATCAGTCCTCAAGACATAAAAGAGTTTTGACAACATTCAGTCAAGTCAAAGGTGGCGCTTATTTAAATAACTTTAAGAGCGGTGCCTCAATACAGCTGAAGTTAGGAATGAACTGCCAGTAGTAACAGATTATCCTAAAAAAACTTGGATATCCCACTTGTTCCCTGGGTGAGTCATCTTATATATAGCTTCCACATTTTCTGGCTGAGGTCTAAGCTCTTTAGAGTCTACCACAAACCTGAGGTATTCCAATTGCTCCTTGAAAAATGGCATTTTTTGCTTTGATTTTTATGTTAGCATCAGCAAGTCAGAAGAGCACTTGTTTTAAGTGGTCAAGATAATTATGAATGTCCTTGAAAACAAATTAATCATTGAGGTAAACTAGAATGCAAGGCAGCTTCAGGCCACCCAAGATGGTGTCCATTGCCCTTTTTACAGTCAGGTTTAAGGGTTTAGACCTCTTGTCCCTTTTTTAATTTATAAGTCAGGGGACCCAAAGCTCCTGGGTGTTGAAATATACCTTGTTTCTTTTAATGGTTGAAAAGTCTTTATTCCAGATAGTACGACTGAACAAATCGTTTATAAATATAAGTTTTTATAATTTTTACTTAAAAAATGGCGAAAAGAGAGTGAGTTTTTATTTGCTTTGAATCAAAAATATAAGGGAGATCAGGGGGGTCACCTGGTTCATTTCCAAGTGGTCCAAGCTAAGATCTATAATTGGTAAAAATTGGGGATTTTGTAGCAGGCTTAGTAACTTGGTCAAATAGGGTTCACTCGCCGCATAGCTTAGGTTTTTACCCCAAGATTAGGAGGTTTTGGTTATTTAATGATTGACCAAATTAGGTGGGGATTGTCCCCAATATTAATAGGGCTTAAAATTCTTCAGGGATTGTCCCCTATACTTTTTTAAGCTATTTTGATACTTGGGTTTAATTCCTGTCATCTAACTCATCTGAGCTTTGATTTGTGCAGAAATCCTGACAACGCCCCCTCTAGATCTTTGAGCAGGGGGAAACGGATGGAGAAAGTGAATATGTTCATGATTGACTGCAGTACCCTAAAACCTCTACAATAGAGTGTTAATTGCTATACTTATATATGACTTTGTAGGGCCCTTACCAGTTGGTGCCCAATTTGTTATCATGACCTCCCAGCCAATGATGGTAGAAAAGGACTAGATCACCTAGTTGGAAAGCGTGCAGAGATTCATATTTGCCATTAAACTGATTTTTTATCTACTAGTGGTAGTAGATAAGTTCTTGGAAGGCAAGGCCTGAAGTCAGATAATTTCATTGGCAATACTTCGTATAAAAGACTTTAGGGGCTTTGGGGGAGGCTTGGGTGAGCATAGCCTGCACTTTATAAGGCAGATGGGGATTTCTTCCATACAACGCTTGGAAGGGCGACATCTTAATTATTTGATGATAACTGATTCTATAGGCCAAGATTGCTTTAGAAAAATTATTAGGCTAATGTGGTAGGTCAGTCATAGCCATTTTCTGGAGGGTTGCAGTTAAAGTACCATTTACCCGCTCTACCATTCCATTGGATGCAGGATATTATGGGGTAGAGAATACATGTGTGGTTCCTACCAGTTTGGCTAAATTTCCCCCAACAAGTATTGGAAGTTTTGCCCACTATCAGAAAAAATTATGTTAGGGCACCCATGCTGGGTGATAATCCAATTATATCAAGAAATGTGGCAGTAGCTTTTACCAAAGCTGATGGTAGCGATACAGCTTTTATCCTTAGTTAAATGATTCACAGCTAAAAGAAGGAACCAATGACCATTAGAGGCTTGAGGGAGAGGTCCCACAACATTAATGTTTATAGTATGAAAGGGATCATAAGGTGGAACTGCTGGATGTTGAGGTTGGGGATTATGTCTGGCTTGGCTAGCGCATACCAGTCAGGACTCTATACATCCTGGATTAAAAAAGAATTTCTATCCACTAACATTGAGTCTTGAGCCACTAGTAAATGTCTGAACTCCCACGTGGCTGACTTGCCATTGTCCCTCCAATATGACGTTGGTTCAAGATGAAGGTCATACTAAATAGTACTAAAAAAAAAGGTCATACTAAGGGCGACCATTTTAGGACACAAATTTTTACAGTTGGACATCTTTGAATTGAAGATAAGCTGATTTTTTTTATAATTCCTTTTGGAGGGTCAGGGATTCATCTTTCTATAAATGTGATTGGTTAAGAAGTCATAAAGTTGATCCTCTTCAGGGTTAGTTATAGTTAATATTAGGAGCCTGGTTAAGCAATCTGCATTTTGGTGAATGAGCCCTGGATGATTAATGATGGAAAAATCATATTTTTAAAGTTTTAACACTGATTGGGATAACCTACCATCAGGATGCTTCATTTGCAGAACCATCACAAGGAAGCATGATTGGTAATCAACGTAAAATGATTCCCATATAAGTAGGGTCAAAAATGCTTAATAGCCAGTAGGACTGCCAAGCACTTGAACTCTGTAACATTATAGTTGCGTTTATCTCTGGTTAGAATTTTTTATAAGATGCGATAAGATAGTCTACTAAGTTTTTGTCATGCGTAATAGTATGTCTCCTATGGCTATATCACAAGCATTGGTAAAAATAAGAAAAAATTTATTGAAGTTGAAATATATAAGTACTGGTGAATGAAAGAGAGATGAGCATATTAGGGCAAAGGCCTGTTGTTGCTCTCCTTTCCATTGGAAGGATATCCCTTTTTCAATATATATACTAGAGGCTCTGAAGTGTTGACAAAAAGGGGAATAAACTGGCGATAATAACCCACCATCCTCAAAAAAATCTGTGAATCTTGTAGGGAGTTAAGGGGGACATCTTATAAATGGCCATTAACCTTATCGTCCATAGGGGTATTTCTGGCTTTACTTAACTTATTGCCTAAAAATCCATTTCGCTCTATAGAAGGAGCATTTTGATGGCTTTAGTTTTAATAAAGCATACCATAAGCGCTGAAAAAACTTGCAAAGGTGATTTATGTGCATAGTAAAAGTTTTTCAGAAATGGTAATATTGTTGAGATAAACTAGCACACATGAATGTTAAGTCGCCTAAAAGTCGATCCATGGAGCGTTGGTAGATAGCAGGGGCATTACATAGCACCTGCGGCATTTGAGTAGACTCAAATAAACTTCGCTTGAAATGATGACACATTTTTCACATTCTTCCAGCAACAAATCTTTTTGCCTATATCCGCTGTCAAGATCCATAGCCAAAAATAGTGGGAACTGTACATCAAGCATAAGGAATCATCTATACACAGCAATTTATAACTATCTTTTCTAGTGATTGAATTGAGAAGGCAATAATCCATGACAACAAAGTGGCCACCATCCTTCTTCAGAATCAATAGGAGTAGGGAAGCCCACAGGCTTTTAAGAAGCACAAGTAACCCGGCTTTAACAGTTGCTGTAACTCTAAATTCACTTGAGCTTCCTCCACTTTAGATTTCTGTACGCCCGAGATTTAAATGGAGGATGATCCTTGGTCTCAATTTGGTGAATTGGCCCCAAAACTTTTCCATAATCGCTTGCTCCTGAGAAGAATATACCACCATACTCCTTAAGGAGGTCTTCAACATTCTGGCGCTCATTAGGAGTGAGATTTTCTTCAAATCTACTTTCAACCAGAGCTATAATGGGTAGAGGAGTGAATCCTAAATCTTGTAAGGAGCCAAAACAACTCACGTTGGCAATATTTTTATAGGACATAGTTTTACATAAGCAATATGGGCATGCTAAGGACCTGAAGGATTTGATTCGTTAGATCCCCTAATAAGATAGAAATAGATTATCCATAGGAAGAATCCAAAAACTCCCAGAGCAGGTCAACGCTTCTTTTATTGAAGGTTTTGTGTGTCTACTTAGCTCCAAAATTTAATTAGGAGGGGTGAAAATCTTGAGCTCCATATCCACAATAACTTGTGAGCCAGAGGTAATATATTGGATGGGGGAATACAGAGGGATCTCATCTTCGGCGTCCAAAGCCTCATTGGTAACTTAGGTTTACCTCCTAATACCTGATATTAAACTTTACAAAAGGAGGATGGATATTCAAGGAGGCAGGTTTGTTTTTTTGGGGCTCCTTTACTCTTGAAAGGGAGTTCAAATATCAACAGGATCCAATACCCTAATAGTGAAAGGTAGCATTTTTAAGGATGAGATGCAGATGAGCTCTAGAATCAATTGTACTCTTACAAGCATTCGTAGTTATTGTTTTCTAATGCAATAGCAGAAGCAGTAATTAGAAGTTTTATGAATTATAGAGGTAAGACAGAATACGCCCTAATTGCTTTAGTCATCGAATTACCGGCCATTCCATATTCAGATTTGTGAATCAAGTTTGGAGTCATTTTATTTTCTGGATAAGTTGGAAGTAATATATGTTAACTGGTGAGCCGGTATCATTATTTCCAAGACTTTAACCTTATGAACAACTACCTCTACATGAACCACTAAAGAGCCAAACTGAGGATCAATGGCTAGTAAACTTCCATGGGGATTTGTAGCGAAGCAAGATGAGGGTTTTGCCACGGCCAAGCTTGGGGCTGCTCGTTGCTTTTAAAGGTTTTATTTTCCAGCGCTTGTCTTTCCATAGAGGAGCTGATCTCCAAGATTTGTTTAGGTAGTTGTCCAATATAAAAATAAGAAAGCTGAAGATCTTTATTCCCTTGGTTAGGAAGGGGCACATCAACTTCTGCAGGCACCGTTAACACAAAGCGTCCTGAGGTGCTGATCATAGAATTAGGGCTAGTAAAAGGGTCCTGAGGCATTTAATTGTCATCAACATAGGGAGCCTCTTAACCTATACTGACTGATATTTTGCTGAGCTATGTAGAAAAATGTGACAAGTGTCCACAGTATGGTTTTTTCTCTTGCATAAAGTGCAATATAATTTGGGGTAGTTGACTTGGGGGTGTAACCAATAGCACTTGGGCCCAAGTCTTAATTGTAACTAAAATGAAGGGCTCAGTGGCTTTGAGAAGATCAGCCAGAATTTCCAAAGTGTGTAATGGTCAGATCAAACTGATCATTACAAAATGAGGTTTTGAGTTTCATGTGAGCACGGCGCTAGGCTGTGCCACTCCTGAGCTATTCTTCATGCTCCCTGGGGCACAAAGAAAAGTGTGGAGGGGCTCCCCAGAAGAGCGACCTTAAAAGGGCAGTGCCACGCAATTCTGAACTCAGTTCAGAATTCTTTCTCATTTCCCACCCTCGTGTGGGTCTCTCTAGTAGCCATGGGGCCGCTCTTACCTTGTCATACCTGGTATCCCACAGCAAAACCACTTTTTGTATCCTTAACAAAAATTGAGATTTTGTAGTGAACTGATCTGCCAAATACTCTGGTTTTTTCCTGGTGTCGTTTGTGGTGCCCTATGTCATTGGGATAAATTCATCATCATGTTTATTTTCAGTAATAAATAAAACAAGGTTAATATTGAGGTTGAAACCCTCACTTACCTGTGTCATCTTTTCACTTTTTTTGAATTGCCCTACATCTGAGGTTAAATTAGTGAGTATGTGAAGTCAAAACTCATACCTCGAGGGAAATTATATTAGGAAATCTGTTGGCGTCAACTTTGAATCTGCTAATTCAAAGGCAAGATGGCGGTCAAAAACTGGGACATTTTTGACCGTTACAAAATGGCTTCTTTTTTATGGAGGATAATCGTTCAATTAGACTTCACCTCTTAAAGATAAAGTAGAATGTTAGCCATATTTTTAAACGCTAAAAATGAATCAGTGACAGTGTCATCTAAAGTAAGATGTTTTCTAATGACCAACGTTTGAGCATTAAGTTAAAAATGGTGAGCAAATTTAGTGTAGGTTTCTCCCTGATTGAGGCTTGTGCATATAAAGATTGCTTTTGGTTGGATAGAGTTAAGTCTCTACAGAGTTCATGAAGTAAAGAAGCCTTTGCGTCATCCCAAGTCTGGCAATGTATTAGATGAGGTACCATAATGTCTTGAGCTATGCGACTAATATAGTTTATTAGGTGTTTGACCCATTGGGTGTCTTTAGCTTCCTCCAAGGAACTTTCATAGCAAAATAGGAAAGAGAAGATACTACCTTTGCCTGGGATGTATTTCTCTTTAAACGACGGTTTGAAGTTGCCACTGGGCGGGGGGTTAATGGTCAAACTACATGGATTGACACATAGGGTGCGTTTTCACCTGGAGAGGAACTGCTATCGCTAGGAGCTACATTAGGGTGGAGAGCGTCCAACTGACTTTGTAAGTTGTTGATATCTAAAATCATTAAATCTACCCAATCATGAGCGGCACAAAGGGCTGACTTGGTAGCAAAGAGCGAGTCTAACTTCCAAATATCACTTTCTAGTTTGGTAATTGTATCACAAAGTTTGAGTTAGCATTGCATAATGGTGAGAATTCTTTCTTCAATTCTACATATCACAGCGGGTAATTTTGCTAAAAAGTTAAGGCGTTCTTAATCCGGAGAGGGATCTAAAGCAGAATTGTTATTGTCCACTGTTTATTTTATAGTGTATTATATAATTTACACCCTGAATTCAGGGTGAACCTAGCAAGGAGCACCAGTTTTGTTGGGATCAAGGGTTTAGACCTCTTGTCCCTTTTTAATTAATAAACCAGGGGACCCAAAGCTCTTGGGTGCTGGAACATACCTTGATGCTTTTCTTGGTTGAAAAGTCTTAAACTCAGATAGTACGTCTAGAGGGATAATTCCTAAATATAAGTTGCCCAATTTTTACTTAAAAAAGGGAAAAAAGAGAGTTTTTCTTTATTTATTTAGCATCAAAATTATAAGAGAGATCAGGGAGGTTACCCATTACCTTTCCAAGTGGTCTAAGCTAAGATCTATAATTAATAAAAATTGGGGGATTCTGTAGCAGGCTTAGCAACTCAGTAAAATAGGGTTTGCTCACCACATAGCTCGGTATTGAACCCTGAGATTAGGAGGTTCTGGGCGATTTTTATTCAACCAAATTAGGTGGGGATTGTCCCCATTAATGATAGGACACGAAATTAGTTGGGGATTGTCCAAATACTGGTTTCGGTTATTTTGTTGGCTCAGGTTTGATTCCCATCATCTACCACATCCAGATCTTTTATCCAGGCATGAATCCTGACAGGAACGTATCCAGGGCGTTGCACAACCCTGGAGGCATACAAATGGGTTGAAACCCCTTCAAGGTTTACAACTCAATTCTCCTGTTCTGCCGCTGGCAACTCAATCTGCTAGTACCCAATATCAAGTCCATGACATAAACAATAGTCAGTACCTCCCAGCCAATCCAAAGTGTCATCAATCCGCAGAAAAGATCTGACCTTTCTTTGTGACGCTATTAAGCTTCCAGTAGTCAATGACAAACCAGTTAGTGCCACCTTTTTTTAACAATCGGCACAGGTAATGTTTAAGGACTCGTGGATGGCTCTAAAATCCCATGTTCAATTAATTTGTCTACCTCATTTGAGGCAACTTCCTCCGCAGCTTCCAAATGCCAAATAGGCTGTGACTGAATATGAGGGTGATTGCTCATGTCTACCCAATGCATGACTTTATGCGCACATCCCAAATTGCGGTCAGTGGATGAGAAAATTGCTCCATATTTTGAAAGCAGGGCCATCACCCTAACCACCTGTTCCTTTAACAGCTCAGTCAGAGCTTCATGCTGAACCACTCTTATTATGCCAAATGAGGCTTTTACAGGTAGGCTGAGGTCCCCCTAAGACCCAAAATTGTGAATATGATAAACCTCATCTATAGGACCAGATGCAGATAAGTCACCACTTGGTGCCTTTAAGCTGTCATAGACTCCTTCTGTAGGTTCTCTAGCAATTCTTTAACTTCCTAATGCCATGATAACAGTAATGCAGGATCCACATGGGGTTTAAGCTTCGATTGCTTGTAGGGCCTCATAATTTCCCTATATATCCCTTCCTAGGTGTCTATTTTGAGCTCCGTCCCTAGTATGACCTAATGCCCTAAAGGTATACTTATGGCGTTCGCAGCTTGTAGCATAATACCGTTGTACTTGAGAATCTGGTTAGGCAGAGCTCTGATCCTCCGCTTCATCCACCAATATTGAACAGGAATCACAACATCACTATATACAAGATTAATATGCCTGAAGCGGATTTGGTCCTTTGGGATTCCGCTGAAGGTAAATTAGATGATTATCTTTTGTCCCAGGATATTAAACATTTCTTACGCCATATTGACCACTGCCCAAAATTGCTTTATGTATGCGGCCCTGATCATCATGTAATTATTATTAGGCAGAACCATCGCTGGGGCGGAAGCATTGATCAAACTGAACTTCATGGGCTTCACACTGCAAGCGCCCTATGAAACAGTGCTATGTACCCCTGCAGTCCCATACACTGCTCAATGTTCCACATCAGGCTTCAGAGGAAGCTTAGCAACAAGCTTGGAGGATACTATATTGACTGGAACGTCAGTATCTAAAATAGCTCGAACTTTGTATTTTAAACGAAAATATCACAGTATGTACACTCCAAATAAAAACCGCTGGTGTTTATTACATGAACATCCAAGGAATTTTTGTTATCAAGAAAGAGTGACAATACTGGCGTTGACATGAAAATACTCCTGGGCAATATTCTCTACTGGAATTGCGATATTCACCCCCACTAGAGCAGCAAATCTTTTGAGGGTTGATCGCCTGTGCCATTTTGCTCAAGGATTTTTCAGCCGTACGGCTTTTGCATATCTTGGCAGAACTCTGAGTCTGTATTACTTTGGTCGCTCTCTTGGTTTGCAGCTGAATATAACGGGAAATTTGTTAATACAATAATTTTCAGGGTTTTTATGGTAGCGATGCAAAATGTTTTTTTGGGAATTATCAGGGAAAAATAAATTCAGATTAGTAGTGGTAGAGCATCCCAATTCTACTTCAGTTGAACCTTTCCCTGTCCAATCAGGGCGGGCGGTACTGCATGAACATGCAATTTACCAGGGCAGTTAGCCAAATAGTGGCATATTTGGCTTCATGAAAAACAATCTTTCACAAACAGCTCTCATCTCTGTATTACACTCAGAGGCCCAGGTTGGAAGTTAAACAAGGGATTGTAATTTGGCTGAGGACAAACCAGTTGAGCATAAGGAGGATGGAAAGGACCTGCCAGAGTATTAGATGGATGAGTATTACCCACCAGATTATAACCGAGTCATTATTGCCCATCTCATGATGGGGATTTGGTGTTGGTCTCAGGGGCTTTCCGTTCCACGTTGGAACCACTAAAAGTGACAGAGAGATGGCGTAAATATTTACGATTTGTAATGGCTTCACGTCTTCTTAAAGAATGTGGGCCATACCATTATACAGCTCTTTGTATGGCTTAACAGCCTCCATCATTGGTATGTCCACATCCTCATTGGTTAAGATATTTGCCCCCGCTAACAAGTGAGCCTCAGTCATTAACCACTCCACGAACTCCATCAGTGACTCATTCTTTTTGATTTATTGTCAGAAATTTCGCAGTGCACTGCATCATATTCACCACACCCCCAAACGGATGGAGCATGGTCTCCTTCACCTCTTGATATGTTATGGTACTCTTATTAAGTTATCATTTGACCTGGTTGGAGCTCTTGACATCCAGAGCTGATAACAACAGTCTAGCCTTGCGCTGGTCTGATGCTCATTTAACAGAAAAGCCAAACCATTTGAAATAACCATGCACGTTCCCATCATAGCTTAAAGGCGGCAGCTTCTCAATCCATACAAACTCACCCAGCTCCATGCTTAGGGTAAAGGGAGCAGACAAGTTAGTTTTATATTGGCCAAGGGAACATCCCCTTGTGGGCAATAATAGGGTCAAAAGTCCAGTTGCAAATCTGTTGTAGTTGACCAGGAAGAGGTTGGATCGCTAGGAGGGACTGCTGTGACAACTGGGGTTACTTGATGGCCAAACCATAGTATTTCTTGCCAGAATCACCGCTGGCTGCTCCCCTACATCCTTTGCCAGTTGGTGCAGCAAAATGTTCATCTATAATATGCTCCAATTTGACCAAATCCCAGTGACACCACCCGTCTCTCACTCATTGCCAAGGGTCCTTAATTCTTTCTGTAAATTGTGTCAGAAGTCTCGATCTATATCTATTTATGATCCATTTCCTGAAACCGTCCAAAGACATCCTCCAACACGCCCTGAATTCTAGTGTTCTGCCGTCCAGTGTCATAAGATTGTTAATTACTTCATCCACTTGATTTATTAAAGCATCTTGTTTCCACATCAACTCCTCAAAGACTGTTAAAGGTTTTCCAAACGCATTCACATATTGTCTCTCCAAATCTAACAAATGGAAGAGTAATGGCTTGGCCTTGAGCTGCCTGGCTGGAACTCTCCATCTGATTGATCCGTCCTAGCAATTGCCCATATTCTAAGGTTGGCAAGAAAGATCCAGATGAATGGTCAGCAGTCTTCTAATTACTCCACTCAGCTCAAAGTTGGCTAACTTTGATTGTCACTGCATCAGCATTATCATTCACTCACAGCTTTAACAGGGTAACCTGATCCCTCATTTAATCCACTGGCTTGTCAATGCCTTCTACCCATTCATACATTTCAACCATAAAGTTCTCTGTGTTACTACCCAACGTTGTGACATCCTGTATCCATTCACCCAAAATACCACGCTGGTACAATAGTTCTCTTATTACTCAGGGCAACTCATGGTTCTAGCATGGGGCTAATTGGTCAATGCAGTTGTGGGCATACATAACATGACTGTCTAGTTGCACTACTGCCCTCTGTATTTCTGACAAAGAGTGGTTGAGGCGTTTGAGAAAGAGGTGAGTGTCATTCTGTTGCACTTGAGAAAATTGCATGACATGGCTGATTTCAATATGATGCCTGCCAACATATGTAGAATTTGGTGGATCAAAGGCTGAACATAAGCGACCAGATCTTCCTTAACCCCGTGGGAGCTGAGCCAACGAGACAAACCTATAGTGATAGCATCAGGGTAAGACGTATACATTTTGTAACATGCTTCCTGATCACGTTGATTATAAAAAAGGCTCATGGCATGTTCACTCACATCTCCTTTGTAGAGGTAGTAACACCGCAAGAGCTATTCCATTATACCACACAATTGCTGAGTGCTTACGTTTGTGGATCTGCCCTGTTGTTCAGACTCTTATTCAGAGCAATCGGCTAAATGTAAATTCATCCTGGTTTCCCCATCCACTGGTTCCATTACCGTAAATAGTGCAAGTTCCTCATTGGATGTCTATAGGCTCAATGGAGTAATGGTTGTGGAACCATACTAGTTTATTACTTTAGTGGTTTGGCTCATCATGATGCCCTAGTTGCCGTTATTCTACAGTTGTCCAGTGGCCCCCAATCTAATGATAACCACTGTTAACAACTTGAAATTAATTATTTACGCTAGTCTGGTAACACAGGTTTAGCACCACTAGCAATTGATAGATGATACAAAGGTCGATGATACTTGATAATTGACAGTAAAGTTATAAATTAGGAACTATTGCCCCAACGGATACTAGTTTATTAATATCTAAATTAATTGGACTACTTTCACTAACCCCTTTATTTTTCAATTTTCTTCCAAAAGACCCCTACCTCCATTATCTTTTTTAGCCTTTAATATTCAATAATTTTAGTTGTTTTCAACCTATCAGCTTGGTAACTCTCTTCACCGCAATTTTAGGGTTTCATCTCATCATTGAGGCTTTGGCGTAATTCCCTCTATTTGCCAAACTATTACCGCCTCTATTGACTCGCTTCAAATTAAGATAAATTTCTACTCAAAATTCAGGGCTCAAGTTGACACTTCAAATACAATCCACTGAACATATGACTTATTGCCCATTCGTACCAGTTTCTTAAAACCTACCTCAAAGATACTGTTGTAATTTTTGCCCATATTCTCAGACTGCTAGATTACCAGGAATTGCTAGGGGAAAATTACCTAATGCGAAGTGAATTGGAAATTAATTTGCCCAAGTTTCAGAGTAACTACGTTTGGGGGATTTTGGGATATTCGCCTGGTTGTATCTGCCAGGGATCAATATGGATGAATACTATAATCTCAACAGGCGGAGTTGCCAACAAAATAGGGGAGTCTGATAGTAATTAACTATCAGGTGTACCGATTGGGATTAGTCAGGTTTCATCACTGACTGATTGGGAATGAATAGCAAGTTGCGAGGCAAGTGATGCTGCCTGCAGCTAGCGAATTGATTAATTGGTGCATGACCTGCCTTATTGGGTAATAAGTCCCATTACTAAGCAGGTCGTTAGCCAAAAATGGTTTGTTCACTTGGATTGAGAGGAAAATGTTAGGGACACGTTTTCCAACTCTTTCTGTTTAGATCTCAGGGATGTCCAATGACAGAATCCTAGCCAGGATAAAAAAACCATCACTGCTGATCAAGGAAGGGTGATTCAATGACAACGGCTGCCATTTCATCAAAGAGGTGCAACCAAGGGTTAGATGACCGAATCCACACTTCCAACTACTTAAGATTCACTATAAGAAAAAAAGATAATTAGATCATATTACAGATATATAATTCCAAGTTGTTCATCCAGTATATAGTTTAAGTATTAAACTATCATCAGCTTTTAATTGTTTTACTCTTCTCAAGGATATTATTGCTGCGTGCAATAATTGGAAGACTCTTAGAAAAAGATATAAGATCTGAGCGTGGATCTAGAGAAAACGGAGACACAATTGGGGATTTTTGCCAACTGTGTGTTGGACTGAAGAGACTGTCACCAGGGAATCTCAGCGAAGATCAGGTTGGACAGAATGAGGGAACGAATCCTTATGATCATGACATCACAAATATTTAATCAGGAATACTGGCTGAGCGTTGGGCTGAGATATAAGGATTCATACTCAGCTATGGATAATAGTCATCATACTATTATTGATCAATAATATATTATACTATACAACGCGGATGAAGTGCACAAGAAAACCAAACCTGTGAAGTATAAAGATTACTAGATAATGTTTGCCAATAAGAATTCAACAAGTAAACTTTTACAAGTTGGTGCTCACTACAGGGGTATTTGAGTTAAAGAATTTATAAGAATGTTGTACAAGGACAAGTTATGCAAACTGTGGACTGAGTTAGCCACTGTGAACCAGAATGCCCTGAAACTCAGCGGAACACCAGGAATTCACAGCCTTGGAATAATGATTAGTCAAGATGGAGGAAGGGATAGATAGTGTTGCAAGCTTCAGGAACGAGTTACTTGGGAAAGTAACTTTATTGAAGAAGAAAGAAGGGGACCTTCCATCTAGTACTAATAAAAGAAGGGGACCTTGTTCAAGAGGTCTCATACCTGAAAACAGGGAAAGAAGTGGATCACGTTCATTTGAGAAATTTTGGAGCGGATATAGAGCGACTAATAAAACATGTGGAGGAACTTAAAACTCATAAGTGCAGTTGTGAGCCTGATATGGCAAGCGATGCCAAAGAAAGAAGTCCTCGCATGATACTTGGGAAATTGAATACCCTAAGGAACATGCAACCAACTTTTGCTGCCATTTTAAAGATGACGCCTGAAGTCACTCCTCAAGTCAGCCAACTGGCCAAACTGAGAGAATCAGTCAGAGATAACTCAGAGGAATTTAAGGCAACACCAAAATTGCCAACGTTCCAACAGGATAACACCCCAACATTTTTCTGACTGTTCAACATGACCATGTATGGCTATGGGGATTGTCAAAAGGCGTTGATGATCATGAATTGCCTAGACACCGACTGCCAGAACATAGTGTTACCTCACCTAGAGGGTGACAGCTGGTTGTATTCTGAGGCAAAGGCAGCTATCATGAAAGAAAATGGGAGTCTGATGCGCATGTCAAAGCGCAAACAGGAATTCATAAGAATCCAGTTCCATAAAGATGAGTCTCTAGCTAGCTGCGCAGATAAATTTTACAAGGAGTCACAGATCCTGGTCAGAGCAAAAGTACTGAATGACTTTGATGCCAGAATCACCTAGCAAGTGGCCCTTCAGTCCTATCCCGATTTGCATTTCATGATATCTTACATGTTTGCAATGGCAATAACTAACTCGCAAATGGTAGATAATTTGAAGATTTTGGATAGTGACATTTGATGCCCCAAATAGAAGCTTCAAATCTAATCTAGTAAGCAATCCAAATACCATAAAGGGAAATGAAGGAGCTAAAGAGACAACCAATTGGACTGTTCCAGGGAATAAGCCCAAAGAATTTAGACGCTTGAATAAGAAGGAAAAGGTCTTCTAGCAATGTGGTGGGAAAGGACATTTCGCCGTGCACTGTAAGAAGCCAAAGGATCTGATCAACGCGATCCAGGCAGAAGTGTCAGCAGCCAACAATGAATCGGGAAAAGGGCTCTTGGCCTAGATGGGGAACAGTCTAGAGCTGCGGAGAAGCCTGTTTCTCCTGACATTATGACTGAGGAAATTGATATCAGTGATTTTTTTGTAGGTGACGAACAGGATCAGCTGTATCAAGTGGTAAATTTGGATGTAAATGCCATGATCAGAGCTGGGGTGAAGAGAATCGACCCCAAGATAATCAAGGAAGTTGCTTGGCCATACGCCTGACAACTGGCGGACAAAATTTGGACCACTTGAGAATCCTAATGAATTATTTGAATTCCGATCAGATGAGGCCAATTTGTTGATCCCTTTCAGCATGATAAAGGAATCATTTCCTGATTTATAGGTGCAAATTATTCATATCCTCAAATCAGCTAATAATGCTGCTATTCACCCAGTAAAAACTATATTGCAATACTCTGAGTGTAAATGTATAGACATACAAGTGAATCAAGTGCAGGTGAGAGCGATTGTTGACAGTGGAGCGCACATCAATATTGTCTTAACCAAGTTGGTAAAGAGGATGAAGATCTCGCTGGACTTAAAAACATAAGAAGGAAGATGGGACAACTGGGCCAAACATGACTGTATTCTGTGGAGCATATAGTGCGTTGCCAATATGATTTGGGTTGTTGGTGGTATCTGTGCCAGCAATAGTTTTGGCGAACCAAAACTATGACATCCTGATCAGAACTGAGTTTCTACGCAAATATGGAGTTATTTGTAACTTTAAGGATAATATGTTGACCATATTGGGTCAGATGTCATCATTGGTATGTTAAAAGGATGGTGAAGCTCTGCTGAATTGGAGAAACAACTTCATCAATCTAATATACAATGACAGCATTGTCCTGATTTGGTACCAATTAGTTTTTAGGAAGCGACGCGAAATGCCAGCAGAAATCTTAGAGAAATGGGGAATTCCACTGAGGATCAAGGATGAGAGGTCTATACCACCAGGATCGCAGATGATAGTCAACACGGGGTTGATATTGGAGATACCTGAGCTGTTGTATAGGGAGGTGGGAAGCCCCCGGAAGAAGTCTAGAGTGGAGCCTTGGGTGGCTCCTGGGATACTAATGCCAGGCTATGGAGAAATTTGAGTTCTCCTGGCAAATTTAAGTGAAAAACTGATGAAGATAAGGAGGAATCAGATCATCACATTTGTTCATATGATCCTAACAGCTGAATTGAGGAGATTCCACAATTTTGGGACTCTCAATGAGATGGGATTATCAGCCGGGGTAACAAGAGCATCAACCTATTGGTTGATCAAGAGAAACTTGCTGATCTGTCGGAAGGCCAGCAAGAGGAGGTGCTCAAACTATTCAAAAAGTATCAGGAAGTGTTCAATCAAGATGACCACAATTTAGGATGTGCATGAGATGTGATCCATAAGATCAACACTAGGGAAAATTTGCAAATCAGGATGAGACTGATCCAATAATTGAAAGCTGCTGAAGTGCTAGTGGAGGATGAAATCAGCAAACTAGTGAAGCGTGGGCTTCTAGTTCCGTCGTCAAGTCCCTAAGTGAGTCCAATTCTGATTGTGAAGAAAAAGGATGGCTCCAACCTTTTGGTGATCAACTACTATAGGCTGAATAAAATTATGAAGAAGGATTGTATCCCCTACCAAGGATTGATGATGCACTAGATTGATTAGGAGAAGTGAAGTATTTCTCCGCGATGAATCTGATCTTGGGATATTGGCAGATCAACTTGCCAAAAGAGGAACAGGAAAATACACAATCAATACTGCACAGGGGCTATACCCACTGATTAGGATGCCCCAGGGTCTATGTAATGCTGGAACGTTTCCAGAGGGCCATGAATGTGATACTGAGTGACTTTAAGTTGTCATGCGTTCTGGTATACCTCAATGATATAAACGTGTTCAGTAGTACGTTTACTGATCTCCTACACCACTTGGAAGAAGTATTCAAGCGACTGTCCACAGCTAACCTGAAGATTAAGCTGAGGAAGTGCCATTTCTTTAAGAAAGAGGTGAAAATATCAGGGATTTGTAATTAACTCCAGTGAATTGCAGCCGCAAGCCCAGAAGATAGAAGCCATAGAACGGATGGCTGTGCCAAAGAGTGTCTGAGAGATCCAAGTGTTCCTTGGGATGGTCAGATACTACAGAAGATTTATTTGGGACTTCGCCCAAATAGCTGAGCCCTTATTCCATTTGTTGAAGGATCTGAAAAAAGGATTTATATGGAATGAAGAGGCCTAGGACTCCTTCGAAGAGCTACGCAGGTATTTAATAGATTCTCCAATTCTGAAATATCTGATTTTTGGTTTAGAGTTTATTATTTAAACTGATGCTTCCTTGACAGCAATTGGTGCTGTATTAAGCCAAGTAGACAAACTTGGGGATGAACATCTGGTGGCATATGTGAGCTGGACACTCTCAGCTGCTGAGAGGATCTACACTATGACTGAGAGTGAATGCCTTGCAGTCATTTACGCATGCAAGCAGTTTTGGGTGTACATCCACGGAATGCACTTTAAAGTGGTGATGGACCACTTTTTGTTGCGTTGGCTTTACAATTTGAGGGAGCCAGAAGGATTAATGGCCAATAGGCACTTAAGCTCTAGGCTTATGATTACGAGATTGTCCACCAAGTGAGGGCTTCTCACCAGAACGCAGATGGCTTATTGTGGTTACCAATGGTCCAGATGGTATACCCACAGGTGGATGAGCTATTCCAGAGAATGGTCAACAGAAAAATTGGGGATGAGCCCCGAGAAATCCAAGTTGCGCTTCAGAAAGTGATGGAAAACACCAAGACTATTTTTGGACAAAATATTTAAGATGATCAATGGGAAGCGGTTATTTTTCCTGAAGCTGTTGGAAAAAGCAGCTATAGTGCAAGCAGCTCATAAGGTTGTCAGGAATGGAGGACTGAGGCAAACAACTGATCATATTTGCCAGTACTACTACTACTGGGAATCCATCAACTACGATGTTGCAGATTATCTAGCTTGTTGCGTGGAGTGCCAACTGCACAAACCACATATGAATACAACTGGATACCAACTGGTCCGCCCTGGAGTTTCCTGGCACATGGTGTCCATCGACATGATGGGACTGCTGACTATGAGCATAGGGGGAGTCAAGTACATTATAGTTGCCATCGACCATCTGATGAGATGGGTTGAGATGAAGGCCCTAACGAAAGTAGATGCTACCAGCACCACAAGGTTCATCCTGGATCAAGTAGTATATTGACATGGATGTCCGCATGTCCTGCTTAGCAATAATGGGACCAACTTCACATCTCATGTGATCCCAAGATTGATGAGATAATGGGGATCAGAGGAGTCATGTCAGTACCATACCGGCCAAAGATGAATGGACTGGTAGAATGGGTGAATGGAACGCTGGCTGCGACGCTGAGGAAGCTAGTTTCAGGAAGAACACCTGCATGGGGAACATACCTGAGTTTGGTGATGTTCGCCTACAATATTAGTCATCATATGGCTGGAAAAGATGCCATTTGAGCTGTTGTATGGAAGAAAGGCCGCGTTGCCACTGATTTTTATAATCAGTGGTGGAACCTACATCAGGGATGAGTGCCGAACAGTACTTGAACGGACTGACAAATATCCTGATTGATATGCAATTGCAAGCACTCAATACAACCTTGAATAAAAGGATATGAGCGAAATCGATGGATGATAAGAAATGGATGGCCTTAGCAGAATATTGAATAAGTGAAAGAGTAGCCTATTGAGATATGCATGGTTTTGGAAGAAGAAACAAACTAGATGTGTTGTTGTCAGGTCCGTTTAAAGTTATCACCAAGATGGCAACTGATGCCTACTCCATTAAGAGTCTCTTGGATGGAAGAATTGTAGATCAAGTCCATGCTAAATACTTGAAGTGATGGATCAATGTAAAATAAAAGAGTTTCTAAAGGACCAATGAACCATTAAGTTGGTCATGTCCTGATGATTAGGTCAAGTCCAAAAAAGGACCTCTGAATCAATCTAGATGGTTAAGTCCAAAAAAGGACCTCTGAACCATAGAAAACTGGCAGGTTAAAGTACCCAGGACCCAGTTTTGAAAAAAAGTAAAAGGTGGACCACTGAACTGAAACAAGGTCAAGTCCCATGGAAAAAAGAAAAAAAGAAAAAATCGATAAAAGATATTCAGAAAACAAGATTATTAAAAACTGCATAGAAAAACCGATATAATTTTTATAATTTTTATTTTTATCAATTGTCCTCAATACTGGATGATTCTGCTCATGTCACCTCTTAGGGGGGGAAGATGGATTGCGGTAGGAATGAACAGCCCATCGAAATAAATATGATATTGGATGCTAGCAAGGGTAGACCTACATGAAAACACGTTCTTTGAGTGGACGCAAAGCCCTGTGAGAAAGCGACTAGGGGAAGGGAAATTGAGATGTCAGATAAAGCCAATTGCGAAACCCTGGAGTGAGGCGGAAAGCAACAGTATAAGAAGAGGTAATCGGTGAATAACACTGAGTAGTCCCAGTATGGTACCAGGGCTGGAAGATTGGTCTTGACCGCCTAACGATGGGCTTAATCAAGAACACCAGACATATGGGCTGGCAGCAAACAAGGGATGCTTGATGGGGGTTGCCAAATCATGCCCCCTATTAAAGTCATCAGCGGAAGATACTGATGGGAAGTGCCGGTGAAGAGATAGTCATGCAGGGAATGTATGGCATCCTGCAAGTGACGACTATGGGCATCTCAGAAGCTAAAGCTGAAGGAGCGGTGAAACCTGGGTGAGGCTGGAAGCTTCATGGACCAACTTCAAAGAACTTGTCCAGCAAAGTGAAGAGCATAAGCAGCGGTATCCCAATCCAAAATGTTATCAAGAACAGAGGGATTCAGCGCTAGGGACAAAGCCTTGGTGACTTGGGCCTGAAGTTCAGTGTAGGGGAGCTCAAAGTGAATACTGTTACTGATGGTGAGCTCAGTAGCCAGAACAGTGGATTTGTAAAATTATTCAAGTCCAAAGAAGAACTCAGGAAGCAGGTCCAACCTGGAAAGAAATGAGCAAACAAGATTAAATCGCATAATCTTCAGAGCATCTAAGAATATGGTCAATGCATCAGTGAAAGGAGAAAATCCTGGAGAGTTTTGAATTTTAACTCTGGAATCGACGGCAGAGGAAGAATCAGCTGAGAATTGTTCAAAATGATCACAAGCCTGTTTTCAGAGGGATTAGTTACTATTTCCAGTAATTTGATGGAAGGACTAGTCGCTGGTGCCAGACTAGGAGTATGATTCCTGGAAGGACCATAAAAGAGGTTCTGCTGAGCAACCTGACTCATCTGCTGGAAGAGCCAGAGGTCTTGATAATACAAACTATTCAGAAGCTGCTGGTATCACGACTCAGAATTTGACATATGAGCTGGATGAGAGGGGGGATGTCAGATTTATATGGAAGTCAACATTATGCACTCTACAATCCATTAAGCTCCAATTTCAGAAAAATTAATCTCAAAATTAATGGGATAAGCTCTCTAAGAGAAGAATTAGGAATGACTTGAGACAAGAGGTTATGTTAGAAATAACAAGGGTAATAAAAATAAGTATTCTTAGGGGGTGGAAGGCGAGTTAGTAAGGGCGTATGGCTACTAACCTGAAGGTTGTGGGTTCGATTCCCGCCCTTTGCACATTGATTGGGGTGCCAGCCAAAGGAAGCTATTGGCGGTTAGTAGGTCTAATAACACGAAAACCTTACCCATGACGTACCCAGAAAAATTTGAGTCCCAATCCAGAGGTGGAAAAACTTTCTTCGATGGAGTTGACCCTGTTCAGGTTTCATGTCATTTCTTTCTTTTGGTAATGCCTGTCCCCTGGTCGGCTTGCCTCGGTTAAATAAAAAATAAAAATAAGTATTCTTAATTGAGCCATGAAACGGACATTGATGGCACAAGTCCTGTCCAGGATGAGGAGAAGGTAGGAAATCAAGGACGCCAGACCAAGAACCCTGAATATGAAAGTGGGTCTTATACCCTAACAGGGAGAAAACTGGATCCTGGGACTAATAACATCATGAGTAAATTGATCATCTAGCATCACAGTAGATTGTGGCGATCGCGCTCTGAGTAGGTGGTAGCAAGGAGGAAGAGGAAGAGAGCCGCATGCTAATGGTTGTCCCAAGTAGCATTGAGCATTGATGAGTGTACTCCACTTGAACCAATGAAGTATTCAACCAATTGTCCAAAGTGGTGTTCGCATTCCACGGTCTTTTTCTTACTGGAAATTTAGGCAAGAGAAAGGATGTGTTGGGATTTTTGCCCATATTCTCATCCTTCTAGATTACCAGGAATCACTAAGGGAAAATTACCTAATGCGAAGTGAATTGGAAATTAATTGATTTAAGTTTTGGAGTAACTATGTTTGGGGAATTTTGGGATATTCGCCTGGTTGTATCTGTCAGGGATCAATCTGGATGAATATATAGATCTCAACAGGCGGAGTTGCCAACAAAATAGGGGAATCTGATAGTAATTAACTATCAGGTGTACCGATTGGGATTAGTCAGGTTTCATCACTGACTGATTGGGAATGAATAGCAAGTTGCGAGGCAAGTGATGCTCGCCTGCAGCTAGCGAATTGATTAATTGGTGCATGACCTGCCTTATTGGGTAATAAGTCCCATTACTAAGCAGGTCGTTAGCCAAAAATGGTTTGTTCACTTGGATTGAGAGGAAAATGTTAGGGACACGTTTTTCAACTCTTTCTGTTTAGATCTCAGGGATGTCCAATGACAGAATCCTAGCCAGGATAAAAAAACCATCACTGCTGATCAAGGAAGGGTGATTCAATGACAACGGCTGCCATTTCATCAAAGAGGTGCAACCAAGGGTTAGATGACCGAATCCACACTTCCAACTACCTAAGATTCACTATAAGAAAAAAAGATAATTAGATCATATTACAGATATATAATTCCAAGTTGTTCATCCAGTATATAGTTTAAGTATCAAACTATCATCAGCTTTCAATTGTTATTCTTCTCAAGGATATTGTTGCTGTGTGCAATAATTGGAAGACTCTTAGAGAAAAGATTAAAGATCTTAGCGTGGATCTGGAGAAAAAGGAGACACAATTGGGGTTTGCTGCCAACTGTGTGTTGGACTGAAGAGACTGTCACCAGGGAATCTCAGCGAAGATCAGGTTGGACAGAATAAGGGAACGAATCCTTATGATCATGACATCACAAATATTTAATCAGGAATACTGGTTGAGCGTTGGGCTGAGATATAAGGATTCATACTCAGCTATGGATAATAGTCATCATACTATTATTGATCAATAATATATTATACTATACAACGAGGATGAAGTGCACAAGAAAACCAAACCTGTGAAGTAAAAAGATTACTAAATAATGTTTGCCAATAAGAACCCAACAAGTAAATTTTTACAGATACTTATTTAAATAGACAGGCGCTAGCTTCTATCTCTTTGGAAGCTTCTAGAGAATGTTATTATAAGATGCCCTTATTTTCCTATCACAGCACTGACTTGCTGCAGTGTCTTTTCCCCAGTGCATATAGTTGTGCATTTCTAGTTTTTAAGAAATCAAATGAAAATTTGGATTTCTAAGGAGGTTTGGAACGCCTTATAAAAACTTGAAAACCCGCTTATATCCATTTCAAACCTTTTTTAGTTCCTCGTCTCTGGTAAAGAGGAACGCCACTAGACATCCTATTTATAAGGGGATTCAATTTGAGTCGTTAAAAAGAAGTCACTGGACAGGTTTGTGAGAGTTTATTCCTTAACTAATAAAGATTCCTGTATGATGACAGGAAGTATAATTCTAAGCGGTAACAGTTCATCCAAAACCCAAACACGCTGGTTACCTACACTATTTAGGCACTTCCATAATACAATCAACAAAAAACAATTACTAGAAAACTAAGCAAGACCCAAAACAAGTTAATTTTATTAGATATATAATTTTTATATTTAAGTCACTTATGGAAATTTAATGGCCACCTATTACGATTATCAGTATCAGTCACCAGTGAATAGCTTACCACTATTCATTGACATGCAGCAAGCAACATGCTACTGGTCAGAACTTTCATCAGTTTGAAGTGCAAGTGGTGGTGATTGTGCCATTGTAACTGGTAAACTAAAGATATCTGTTATCATCCCCAATAACATATGGAAGTCTATTCATCAATTTAAACATTATTGCTAAGCTGGACCTCCCTAATCAGAGACTTTAATTTCACCAGCACTAATGAATCTTATAAGGTATCATCCCCAGCTAGATTAATATTATCAGGACATGCTGGAAAATCATAGCCTGGTTAAAATCCTAACAGTCCTGACCCTATATTTGTTTGACATTATCAGAACTTCTTTTTTTGCCAAATGAGCTAAATAAATGTTTAATAAACATCCAGGTATGACGGGATCCACCTTCCACCTCTAACCCACGTAATGGTGTGTATCTTTGTGATTTCCTCACCTTAACCAAAGGATGATTCAGTAATTTAGCTTTAATTGTTTCTTCAGTGGAGACCCCATAACTATAGCCCTTGTAAATAAAAGATTACTTAAAAAGAAGGCTTCTATGACTTTCATCCCTTTTTTCTTAAGAGAGAATAAAGGTTCAGCAGGGTTTTAGACACAAGCTTAATTATTGGTTCAACTAATTTAGTTGTGATAGTGTCACCCATAAAATCCCTATATGTAATGCTTTTGGAAACAACAATTTTTTTGAAAAAAAAGCGCCTTTCACTGATTCTCCTTTATTTTTAGTGAAATTCAAGGGTCATCAGGAGGCTAACCTGAGTTATTAATTAATGTTTCAGGCAATTAAGATGCAATGGTTTCACATACAGAGACCCTTATAAGAACTGCATATAAAAATAGCAAATACTTTAAAAAAAGGAAGAGTCTTTCCTTAACACACCTTTGGTTTTAATAGAAATTGAGGGTCAGTTGGGGTATAGCCATGACCATTAGTTAAGTATTTTTAATAAGAATTAAGCTTCTGTCTTCCTTAACACAGAACATTTTTATCTTTTGTTGTAAGAGGGTTTACAGTTATGGTTACTGATAGTGAATTCCAGCCTGCTATCAAATTGGTTATGGTGCCTTTAAAACCTGGAAACACCATTTATAATGGAGAATACTTATATACTGATGTGCCATGTTATATGCTCTTGCAGGGTGATTATTGCACCATTTTATGTATATCATATCACCCCTGAGAATCCTTGTCTAACCCACATTATGATTTGCCACATTAAAGAGGTAAAAAATTCTATTATAGAAATATGGCAAAAGGTATGATACTGCAGAAAAAAATTCTGGGTATGTTCATAAATCATAAGAGAGGCAAACTATTCCACTTTCTTTTTTTGTGTTTTTTACCACTAATGGGGCCCAACCCCAAAAGGGTCATACACACATCTTTATTTGCGGTTATCCAAACAAAGGGTTTATCCTTAGTAAAAAATTTATAATCTGGCACCTAGGATGATAGCCCAAGACGTCATATCAGATGAAGAAGGGGTTGAGGGATCTCCATCTTTCATGTATAGAAGGATATGCAGGAGGGCGTAAAGAATTGGAGTTGGGGCGTCACTGGCATGAGTTTGAAGGCAGTCAAGAAGATAACTTTTTTCAATAAAAGTTCAGCAGTACTCTTTTTTCTTAAAAGACACATTTTGTTGGCATCATTATTTCTGAAGCTGACGCACTACTGAATTGTTTGCCTTGCCTATAGTATAAAGAATATTCTGATTATTTTTGCTTTCTGCTACTCCTCCTTCCCCTTAATAAAAGTTTAAGATAACTCTTTTTAGATGCCGGTGCATAAAGGAACATTGTTTATCAAGGACGAGTTGGCTACTTTGAGTATACTACTTAATGGTGGTATAGTTAGAGAAGGTACTTCCCATGGTATTTCCACACTAGAATATCAGTGCTAGTAGATTATCAAGATGTGAGTACTACTTGACTGACCACTTCTTGGCAGTCAAAAACTTACTGTATGCAATTATCTTGGGAGTGAAGTGGTGGCAAAAATTTGATATCAAAAATAATTTTTAAACCAATACCTTGAGTTTTTCCTTGAAGAATGAAAAGAAACTTAAAATCACTTTGTCATAATTAGGCACTCTGGGCAATTTACCTCAATGTGCTAATATACATAATTATAGTTTTGCAACTCTGATGAAGCCCACTTTAAAAGTTCTTTTACCTTAAGCTTAAAATGGTAAGAGCCTTCATTTGATGAATCTTCTGCAAATGTATTGCCTGAACGCTCAGAGTTTGATTGTAATTTAAAAACTTAAAGTTGACCCAGTTCACATTTATTCCTGATCTACCCTTTGACTTTGTGAAAAAGCATCATTAAATGTTCAGGCTACATAGCAACTTGTAAAGGATCCACTTTCAGCGTAACTCTCTACTATGCTCACCGCTCCTCTTTATGGAGAAAGCATATGATACTCTACGCCCTAGTGTAGATAATGGAAATTTGAATAATGTCATCATACCTGATCTCAATGCATTCCTATAGAGGCACAAATTGCTTTATGTATAGAATGCCAAAATACTTTCCAAAATGGATTGCCTAGCGTTCTTAACTAGATTTTCGTCAAAGAAGGTCATGAATGGCTTACTGCATTCTATACTAGAAAGGAAAATTTCCAATTTTGAGTCATGCTTTTGGCCTTAAAAAGCACTTACAAATTTAATATCATATTGATGTGGAATTAGAAGTTGGTAGGTTTATGTGCTGTGGCCTATAGGTACGAGATTGTGGTCATCTCCCATGATCAAGCAATCCATGATGTTTATCAGTTGCAATGGTAGATAATTTGAGATCAGAAAACCTGACGCTAAATATTGTTAAGTGTGTATCTTTTAAGTCCCATATCACCTTACTGTCAACTTCGTTTAACTAAAGATATATGTTAAGTTTGGACAAGGATAAGGCAATCTATGATAGGCAACGCCAACCTCAGTTAAAGAATATGGGTTTTTGGGAACATGATTATTTATTACAGTCACTCCATACATTTCAGAGGCTGCAGCACCCTTGAATAAAGCATTGGAGCAAAAACCTTTAGTGGCATCTGCCCTTAGGACGCATTCCAGGACATTAAGTGCACTTTTCTTTAAAAAGTCAGTTCTTCGTCAATTTGGACCCTGATATGGAGTTTATAGGGGTTAGCGATGCTTTAGTTTTTCTATTGCTGCTGCTCCGATACAAGTGTGAGAAGCTGTAGTTAAACATCCTATAGGATATTTTCCAAAAGATGTTTTTACCTGAGTTGGATACGCTGTTCAAGACAAAGAACTTTTGGCGGTAGTGTAAGCAATAACCTATTGCTCCATCATATCCATGGTTTTTTCCAGTCATTTTTTGATTAAACGGACTACTAGTCTTTGCTATACTACCAGGCCCTCATGTCTTGACCCCATGGAAAACACAATGGCATGAGATCCTTGCACAATTTATGTTCTTTTATGAGTTTACAAATGGCAAAAAGAATGGGAAGGATGACGCCCTTAGCTGTAACCCTGCTTTAGCTCCTCATCTCAATGAGGTTCAGCTGTATAAAACACATCTGAAAATTTTCCAAGAAAAGATTGTATCTAAGCAGCCTTCCACAACTGCATGCATTATGGTTCTTTCTTTGTTGCAATTAAAACTGCATTTGGGCAAGATTGGCACAGGTATTTACACATTAAAATTAGGTAGATATATATGAAGATGGTATGCCTCAAGATAAATGGAAAGTTTGATAGAATACAAGCCTTTATCAGAGTTTTTTCTTTAATACTTTATAGTTTCATTAAGTACTTCCAACATGCAGATCTGTTGCTATTAGTGTGAACCAAAAATCCATTATTGATGGTGTTTATCAGAATGTGCATCACCGTGCGTGTCCCCCTATCTATACCAGGACAACCCAACTTATTCCCTGGCCTCTAGTAAGCCAGTCTTCCCTCAAACACCCTAAATCTTTTAGATTTTCTTATTTAGGTTCTATTAATAGGCAGTGGATAAACGCGTCTGAGACATGAAGTTCATCTTACCATTGGTTTTATCTTGGTAAACGTCTACTTAACATATAAAGCATTTTTAAGGGTATTAGTCGATGGGGATGCTCAAGACAAATTGACTGAATAAATCTTTGATATTCTCCAATGTGGGAGCGGAACCAATTTAAGGAACTGGACACTCAGAAAATGGGCGGTTAAGGTTTAATCTACTGAAAGTCAGGATTGTAACAATTCATTAATAAATGCTTAGATTCAGGTCAGAAAATGCTAACAAATTATCTGAATGTGGTAAGTTGGAATTAATATGATGAAGGATATAGATAGCAGGACAAGGTTAAAAGCGAGGCTTATAGGGCATTGAGGGTATCAGGGCTGGTGTCAATATCCTAGTATTGGTCAAACCCAAATATCAACATTTCCCCCCACTTGACCAAAAATAGGGAATTGACAAATTGCTGCGGCCAGTGGTAGGACTATTGATTTAAGGGCTGGCGTCTCAGCGCCCATATGTTTACATCAAGATCTTGGCGTGCAATCTGTTGTTAAAATGTCCATTAGAGGGATTTTGAGTGTATATTTGTTAGTCAAATCTTCTCTGTGATCTCAAATGGCCCCTTCCAGATGTGCTTGAGCTTAATTGTCCTACTGAACTATGATTATTTAATAAAGCACTCGCTCTTCTATTCCAAGGCAGAGCAAAGGATGGCAAAACTTGATTGTTGCGCTCTCTACATCTCATATTCTGAGCCAGCGCATCATAGTAAGCCTTGGTCTAAAGACTGAAATAATATATGGATGTGGATCTCTAATTAGTGACTGAAGGTCATTCTTTCTTTGTGAATTTAGGAATACAGGATAGCTGAAGGGTGGGTTATCACTTTTACACAGAAGTTGAAATGATGACCTTCCCGTGGGCAAGTGGGACACAACAATGTAAAAATGCCGAAAGTCAAAAGGGGATTCCAACTGGACAGTTTTCCTAACACCAATTCTTGTAGGATGCCAATAAAGTGCCATTGACTTGCTCCACCGTACCATTGGTTTTGGGATTATATATGCCATAAATAGGACCCTGCGGACCCCCGTCTAATTGTTAAGCTTAGCGATCACCTGTGAAGTGAAGTTGGTACCAATGTATACTAGAAGGAATTGGAGCATACATATTTATGAATGATGTTATAAAGAAATTTACTAGTCATCATGGATCAGGCTTCTGATTGGTTTGGTTTCAATCCATTTTTTAATATAACTTTTGGACCTCACAATATTCAAATTGGCCTCCACATGTGGTTAGAAGCTTAATGATAACAACTAACATGGTGTGAAAAGTTCAGGTTAGTTTTACCAGTTGATACAAAGTACTAATTGATAAGGTGCTTCCTCTTACCACTTTCTGAAGCAGTCAGGGGCTTCGTGGACTTCAAAGTGCATCAATTATCAGTAGCAGTGATGTTTAAGTTGTTGTATGTCTTCTAAAATTCTCCATATTTCGCGGCTTTGTAAGCTCTGATGATCAGATCTGTATGCTTACTTGGTCATAGTATAATGTGTTTGCGGCTTTCTATTAGTTGAAGAATTTTTTATCCTAATGGCTGGTTCTTCATTAGTCATTCCAGAGTGCATTGTAAATCTTCTGATTCATTATCATATTCCATGATCAGCATCTTGTTGTAAAGGCATTCTGCCATGTTGGAAGTCTATGCAATGATAGAAAGCCAAAGAAGTCCATTATCAATATGATGTTTCACGTCAGGCACTTATGAATCATAAAATAATATGCCTGAAACTTCAGCGCCCTGTGAGCTAGGCATCCCTCAAGATCCTTGAGCCTCTGTAGCCACCTAAGCGAGGTTTGGTCATTTACCACCTCGAAGAGCAATATTTGAACATAGACCCTAAAATGCTTGCATGTGTAAATTACTGCTAACATTCCTTTTCAGCAATAATGTAATTCCTCTATTGTACATCAAACCAGCTTCAGTAAGCTACAGGATGCTCTGATACTTTTTCATTGTGTTAGGACAATACAGCTCCTATGGAGTGATGGAGGCGGTTGTTTACATTACAAATAGTTATCAAAATTTGTGTACATGAGTACCAACGCTGAAGAGAGACAGGTGCAAAGTTCATTATAAGCCAGGTGACAGTTTGGTATCTTTTTTGGGGTTCCATTCTCAACAGGTGAAATAGAGGTCCCTAATTTTAATATAATTTTCTATGATCCACTGATAGTAGCTGACCATCCTAGAAAATCCTGGATGTCCCATTTTCTGGCAGAATCTTCATCTTCTCAATAGCCTCCATTTTGGCAAGTAGGGCTTATGACCTTTTTGTCAATAACAAAGCCCAAGTAATCAATTTGTTCTTGGAAGAAGTTGAATTTTATGGGCTTAACTTTTAAAATTTTAGAAGCAAGCTGGCGGAAAGCTTTCTCTAGGTGCTGAAAATGATCATTTAACGTCCTTGATAAAACGTATATATCATACAAGTAAACTAGAGTCAAGTAATCTTCATATTCACTAGTATGCTGTCCATAGCCCGTTGAAACATGACAGGGGCATTAAATAACCCCTGCGGCATTCAAGTGGATTGAAATAGCCCTAGGGTTGTTATGATGGCACATATTTCTTGTTCTTTTGAGGCATCTCTATCTGACAAAAGCTGGAAATCAGATCCATAGCAGAGGATTACTTTTTATCTGCCAAGTCAGTTAAGCACATCATCAATTCTTAAATGGAGGTAGGAGTCTATCTTCATTTTTTTGTTGAGCCGCAAAAGTTGATTACAACAAATAGAACTGTCCTTATTTTTTATGAATAAGACTGGTGACTCCTACAGGATTTTTGATGATACCAGCATTCCCTCCTGAACTAGCTAATTGATCCCTTCGTTTATGACTCATCTTCTGTCTTGTACCGGCGGATGAAACAGAGGTGCATCAACAGATGGTTCCTGGTGTCAATATGATGTAGTACATCATTGGTACATCCTAAGAACAAAGTCGTCTATCATGAAAATTTAATAGTATTTTTTATATAGGTTAATCACCAGATCTTTATCATCTCTTATCAGACTGCTCAGAGATTCACGAGATATGACTGAATGGAAGTGCTAGTGTTTTTTCATCCAAAACAAACTCCTCTAGTGTCCCAAAGTAGTGTATGCCTTGAACTTCTTCCATCAGTAGGATGTGGACAAGGGCAATGGTTTAATGCCATTTCACCCGGATTAGGTATGAGTAGAGATTAGCTAGTAATATGCTTATTTCTCTTTAATCTGGGAGAATGATCCATGGCGCTATGGTTTGTTCTTTTTGTGAGCGGTTAGAGGGTATGAACACTTCGCCATATAGACTTGACAGTATATTAGATCATCATCTTTGTTCACTATGACTTGATGGCTGGGCAGAATGGTCAGTTGGCAGCCATTTCTCATCAGAGTGTCTTCCTTTTTTGGAATTTTGATACAGTAAAAAATAAGCGCGGCACACCCTTTTTGATAGCTGATGGGTATTATTCCGTCTTGGAAAGCCATGCTTATGAACAGCGGAGCTCATTTCTCCACCTGCTGGCCCCTATCTAGTAGTACATTGGAAGGTTCTGAACAAGGATCATCAGATTATTTTATTCAAATCAGTTATGAAGCTATACGTCCATATGAAGGAGATTTCAATGAAGATATTGTTATGGGTGTAGTAGGATTATTGGAGAAGCTGACACAAAAAGTAGAAAAACTTAGCAGTATCACATTTAGGGCCCCTAGAAATGTTGTTGGGGTGTCCCATTGTTCCTCATTCCTTGCAGTTGTCAATATCCAGTGATATTAAAAGCATTCTTTGACTAATTTAGTCAATAAATATTATTGAGGATCCCTTTATCTACTATAGACCTGACCCAGACCAAGCTCACACTTATATTAATGTAATTATATTATAATAGTAAGAATCAATGGTGTCTATTATGTATACACCAAGCTTATCAGCCTGGCTAAGATATGGCTCTGATTAACTGCAGAGTAGAGGGCTAGACTTCTTAAATTTCCACGGAGAATGACCACGTAAACCCCACCTGGCTATTTCATTTTGCCAGAAGCAGCCGGCAAGTTGTATTGCTCCAGTTGATGTACTTAAGGCTTTAGTATTACCTAAAATGCTTGGGCTATAGTGTCACACTGGCTTGAGCGGGCGGTATCTTCTAGTATTTCATCAGCGATGATGTAATGAGGAGGCATGCTCATTGGAGTTATCATGGTTTTAACTAAAAATAATGTGGGATCCAGTTTGGGTAGGGTATTGAATTTCTACTCCACCCACTTTTCCAGCTCCTCAATATCTGTTGTTCCCAATGTGATGCGACTTAAGTTTGGGGCCCTTGGCATTTCACTAGCTGGTGTAATGTCCTTTACAACGCATTGGTGACACTTGTTATTGCATATTTCAGTTCTTCCAGGTCCGGTGGCAGTTGTGCAGTTATCTTAATTATCCTGCTGGAGGAGCTTGCTTCAGTTCTATTGGCTATTGTGATACCCTTATTGAATGCATTGAAGGCTACAGTGCAGCGGAAGATATAGTTCATCATCTGCGATATGCTATAGTCACCATCTAACATGAGTAGCATGCCCCAGTACAGTTCCTTGTAAGGCTCACAAGCATTTCATAATGCAAACTGCACTTTGTAGTTGTTCATGATCTTTGCGCCATATATAATCTGAGCCTTGAGGTCAAAGCAATTGGTGAACGCTAGATTTTGTTCATTATAAATGAAGAAAATATTGAGGAAGGCAATTTTCTTATCCATCATCATCTCTGCTCTGTCAACTTCATCTTACAATGATGTTCTACATTCTGGTAGGACAAACCAGTATCACTGATCTTGGGTATCACAAGCTCCTGACTCTCCAGGTTCAAAGAGTTCAAAAGAGCCACCAATCTTAGCCTTTAAACTTGTGCATATCATTCTGATCTTAAATAGTAATAAGAAGGTGTGTATGTTTTCTTTCTTGTCAAACATTGGCAAGTTGATGGGATTAAACCTGAAAACGCTGGCGTCCTCAGATTTTCAGCTGAGGCTTCATGGTGTGGGCGGTAATTAAGCACTTCTAATTTCTGAATAATATAAGTTGGGATGAGGTGGATGGACTGGAGATGGGCGTAGGGCGAGCTGGTGTTTTGTTGCAGTTGTATGGGAAAGTTGGATCATCACGGACAGGAGTTTCCAGAGTAGCAGTTTGAGTTAATCTTTCAAGAGTGGGTAAAGATATCAGAACTACTGATATATTTCACTCTGAGAACGCCATATCACTTTTGGATTCTGAGTTTGTTCGGCTAGACTTGTGCGCATCAGTAATGATCTCTTTTCAATCTTAGAATAGGAGGGCCCCACCTTTATATACAGAGGTTGCCTCTTATCTCATCCCGGAAATGTTCCAGTTTGTTGGATAGTTTTTAGTGCTTGTGCTGCAATGATTGCATGACATTAATCATTCTTAGTTTTGCCATTGTGAGTCAGGTTTTCAGGGTAGCGTTTTCTTTGGCGAGGCTTATAATACTCAGTCCTTGGACCAGGCTAAGTTGTTCAATGATCCAGATTATCCATACAGATGGTAGGAAAATTGGATGTGCCGTTCAGACACTCTTCAAAGCTGCGGAGTATGCCTTGACTGGCCTCTGTGATCCGCTCAAGGTCTTGAATTTGATTGTGGTGATCAATCACTATAACTGAGAGGCAGCTGAGCTTTAGGTCAAATTCTTATAACAACTTCTTAATTTTGCGGCCCATCTTAAGTGTGGGATTCTTGATTAGTTCCCTCCATAACTGTAGGCTGTGCTACCTCTGCCTTTCAGGTATTCCTTAAACTGTCTGCAGTGATGGGTTACATCAGTTACTCATTGGGATGATGCCCCACACTGGTCTAGCACCTCACCGATGATTAAGGCTAGATTGACATTCAGTTGGTTAATAAGATCGCCTACTCAGTGATGGGCTTCATCTTTATGATGTTTTATTTAACTGAGGCAAGCCGACCAGGGGATGGACAATACCAAAACTGAAACTTAAAAACTAAACCAACTAAACAAATAAAAATGAATCAACTGCCCTTTTCAGGCACTGAGACACAAATAGAAACCAAGAAACTACCTACCAGGTGGCATAGCGGCGTGTTGCTTATCTCATCATGGAGGAGGGGGGATTGGGTGGGTCATCGTCAGGCTCAGCATTTCAGAGGTGTATCATTGCTGAGAGTAAGGGGTTGAGGCATCCATGGAATGAGGGTCGAGGTGGAGTAGATGGTTGTTGAGATTAACAATTTGGGCCTGGATTATAGCCTTTATGAGTATCAACATGGTGTTTGGCCTGGATGAAGGCGTTGAGAAGTTGTTCTAATTTCTCAGTATTTGCTCTTGTGGTGCGTGTGGATGTGGAAAAATCTTCCAGTTCAGCGGCATGCTTGACAGCGGTGGTGGCAGTTTTTTAGAGGTGTTGGATTTCCTATTTTTGGTAGGAGGAAAATTGGAGGGGAACAAGGGGGTGTAGCCCTTTTTTAAATTCTGTGACAGATTTCGAACACAGTATGTGAAATTGATGATTATTGGGTGCAGCCACCATGACTGCGGCAAGGTTCTGTTCACTTTGGAAAAATGTTTCGGGTTTGGGGACATATTGGTTGGTTGGGGCTGGTGTATCAAAATCTAAATTCAGATAAGGTGTTAAATCAATTGGATAACTCAGTGGTGGGACAATTTCATAATATTCGGACACTTCCTCCAATAAGTTCCAGGGATTTTGGTTGATTCAGGAAAATATGTTGGTAAGTGATTTTGGTTTGATAGGTTTTGTGGTGGGTAATTTTCTGGATTGAACAGTGGTTTAAGCCTTCACCTTATTGGTTGGCATGGGTGTGCATTGGCCAGCTTGGGTTTGAGGTGCTAGACTTTGCTTCTGATTTGAGTGTAAGGCCTGTGGGGGTGGGGGCAGCCAAAATCCCCACTCAGAAGCTGTTGGGATGGCCTCATGGGTGGTGTTGGCCATGTTCGCAGGGTGTGAACTATGTTGACATGCCTTTTTGGTTTGGTCCAATTCATAGCAGAGGGGGAAAATTGTGCGACCATTGTTGGTGCAGGCCAAAAGAAATGGTCAGATGTTGATGGGATATATGCATGCAGTGGGATGTGCTGGGCCATTTCGCCTAGTGGGGGTAATAGTGGCCATTTCCCAAGGTGCCGCAAGGCATTCAGCACCACTTGGAACAATGAATTAGAGGATAGAGTTTTTGCTGTATGTGGACAACCCTGACATAAACTCCTCACAAAGTGTTTGAGGGGGAAGGTGTTAGGGGAGGTTTGCAAAGGTTACCAAAAGTGTAGTATCATCTGGGAGGCGTTTTCAGGTGGTGGTATTGGGGGTATTTTTATAAATAAATGGCGTAGCTGCTGCAGCGGCTGCGTCCTCTTTGGTTGGGAATCCAATATTGAAATAGCCTTTGTAAGGGCGGAAGTTGATAAACCCTACTGGCACAAAGGAGGCTGTTGCCAGCTCAATTATTGCTTTGTTGACGTACGGGAAGAGATGTCCTTACTTGATGCAGAGGCAAAAGCAAATATTTGATTGGGGAGGGCTAGGGGGTGGGGGCAGGTTGGGTGGGCTCATGCAAGGTGGAGTGTTAAGTCCCTTGGAGGGACATAGCAGCCAGATATATTTTCCTTACTGGATGAGCCAGTCTGCACACGTTTTCCTGCTTGGAGGTAAATGCTAGCGGAGTGAGCACCGCTGCCCCATAATGGGGCAGCAGGAGGTGGATCCAAGGACATATATTTGGAGATTGATGCGGTGAGGCGGTGGTGGAAAATTGACTTATTTTTTTCTAAAATCGCTAAAAATGATGTCAAGTGGAAAGAAAAGATGAAGCTTCACCTGTAAGACGTTAATTGTGTAAAATGAGTGCATGAAACTCAGAAAAAGTGCTGTCCAACCAGTCAATTAGTAGCTGGTTGTACCAGCGTTTTTCCTCCAAAAAATTCAAGCAAAATGTGATCTTGATATGCTTCTGGGCGAGAATCCATATGGTCAGGCATATTGATGGATGAAATTACTGGGCAAAAATTTTGATTTTATTTGCGCTTGAGTGGAGAGTTTCTTAATAATGTCAGACATTGTCATTATTGAAATAGATAATAATTTCTAAACAGATACTCCTGGGGTTTATAGCTTCTTAACATCCACAAGTGGGTTCTGTTGATAGCTTTGGCATGTAGATGGTATATGAGGAGTAGAAATTCCATGACCTTCTTAAAAGTTTTTAAGGGTACGTTGGCCATCTAATCTAATTACTAAGAGATCAGTGTTCCTACAAGGAAAAGCTCCATAGCTGGAGCATCAACCTCCTCATTGTAAAAACTTTTATGGTTGAAGTGTTTGCAGGATGGCTTCCTTGTCTCCAAGGGTTGAGGGATACTTGTCTTGAAGCTGAAAGTAAAGCGGTTTAGATGTTGACTCATGGTAGTTTTCCCCTTGGTTTCTTCTAAAGGTGTTGTCAAAAGTGCCCCCTGTATTCAGCACAGGAATGTAGCATACAGAATTGCAAATTGTAAAGATTGTCACAGGTATTTGCACTCAAGTAGGCATATATGTGCAAAAGCAGTATACCCAGAGATAAATGAAAAGCATGATATAATATATTCCCTTACTAAAGTAAATTCTCTTAACCTGTCATAGTATTTTAGGTACTTCCAGCTTAGAACTCTGTCATTGTAGACATGAACCAAAAAAATCCTCTATTGTTAATATTTACCAGAATTTACGTTGCCACATGTGTCACTCTTTATATACAAGGCTAAAATAGTTTATACCGCGGTCTCTAGTAAGTCAGGGTTCCCTCCAGCTTCAAAATCTTTCTAGCATTCCCTACTAATGGTCCACTAATCATCATTGGATAAATGCGTCTGAGACCTGAAGGTCATCTGTACAACATTGAGTACATCTTGATAAGCGTCTGAGAACATTGGGGGCATCTTTAGGGTATTGGTCATCAGGGGATTCTTGAGATAAGTTTAAATGATTAATTTGGTAATTTCAATTTTTGGGAACAGAAGTGGTTCGAGGAACTGGACATTCAGTCAACAAGCGGTTAAGGTTCAACTTGATTAGAGTATGGATTGTATGAATTAATTAATAAAACGCTTACTTCAGGTCAGAAAATGTTAGAGAAAATATGACAGTGGATCAATTGGAATTAATCTACTGAAGGATATTTAGTAGGACAATGGTAAAGGCGAGGTCTATAGGGTATTGGGGTATTAGGGATGGTTTCAATATCCTATGGTTGGTCAAACACAAATCTCAACATGCTTCTCTAGAGAATCTAGGCGAGTATTAAATGTTCATAAAGTTTTCCTTTAACAGTCTCTAACCGCTGAATATACCATATTACTCACCAAATGCAATTTAAATAAAGAGGCTATAACAAAAGGGTATCATATAATGATAATATTTTATGGTTCCAAGAATTCTAATGGTTTCCCTCAGGGCCATTTTGCTTAGAGATAATCAAGGAGCATAATTATGGTAGAACCGTAGGGCATCCTGAGAAGGAGAAATCCCTTGAGCTTATCCATAATACATTCAATGGAAAGGAATTTATGAACAGGTTGCTGGGTATACAAAGGAGTGCCTTTTTGCAAAAAGATATAACTAAATTTCAGCTTCTTTTGGGCTTGTTGGTACCAGTTCAGAAGGCAAAAGAACCATGGACTTCCATCTCAAAGAATTTTATTGTGAAGTTACCCCTCTTTAAGGGGTATGATGATAGAATGGTGTGGACCATGTCTTAAGTTCACCCATTATAATATGTCACACCACAATAACAGTGCCGTAGATTTTCAAATTTTTTTTAATGTTTCTCCGTTCATGGCATAGTTGGCTGATTATTAGTGATCGTGGACCTTAATTTACATCTAATTTTTTGGAAGAGTTGTGCAAGACTCTTCAAATTTTTCATGTCGTTCTACTGCCTTCCACCCACATTAAAATGATCAGACATAAATAGTAAATCATTGTTTCAATTTTTGAGGAGTTACATGACAGCTAACCATTCGTATTAGACCTCACATCTCCTTTTATGCAATTCAGCTACAAAAACGCCTATCATTCTTATATTGTGTGTTCTCCTTTCTTTTCTATTTATATCTTTAACCACGCGTCTAACATTGGACCCAAAGGCGGGTCCAAGGTGTTAAGTAGTGGACTTTTGCTAAGACCATTGAGAAAGTACATCATGATATAAGTATAAATTTGGAGGCTTCCATGAAGGTCTATATGGACGCTGATGGTAAGAGAAGGGTAGGGAATGAATATTATGGGTACCTTGTGATGCTTGATGCCAAATATACCTAAAAAACAGCAATGAAAAAGGTTGGAGCCAAAGAGGATAGGACTCACCGCAATGTTAAAAAGGTGGGTCATGCCTCCTTATAGCTAAATCTTCCGCCAAAGTTTTAATTTTTTCCAACTTTCACAAGATTAAAGTTACTTTGTTTGCGGGTCCCCCCTCCATAAATCCGTGAAAAGCATTTAGTAGATAAAGATCTGAGTAGGAAGTGGAGAAGATGTAGCCGTATGTCATGTTAAGAGACAGTTAGAGTACCTGGTATTACTAAAAGGTTTTGAAACTATAGAAAACAGCTAGGTTTCAACCCAAAATTGTACCCATGCTCAAGACCTTATTTACATCCCATAAATGCTTTCTCAATGATTAAAATCTTAAGGCAACCTATAAAGTCGCCTTAATAACTTGCTCCTATGCAAAAGAGCTTTTATTTAGCTGACGACCCTGGAGGAAGGTTTTGCCTCAATGGATGTAAGGTATTGTCATGTTTGTTGGGATTTATAGCCAGGTTATGCTTTTCCATCATGTTAAATACTAGTGATCTATCAAGGGATAATCCCCTATATAGATCAATAGTGTCTATGGCTTTTTAGGACTCTGATGAGAGAGCTTTGACTTAGTATCGATCATATAACTGTGGCAATGAGAGTTAAGGATCCAGGAATGAGATTCAGCTTAGCAATAATTTTAATTATATTATCAGATTTCCATGAGCTATTGGAAATGATCCTCATTAGCTTTTGAGACCAGACTAGACAAAACAATCGCAACTACTTGGGAATTGAGCTTTTGAAAGTTCAGAACAATAGCATGTATAAGAACATAGGTCAATGTTTAGTAGTGAAGATACTTTATGGCGACTGAGGCCAATGATTCTAATAGGTGAGGATTAGATTGCGATGAGTGACATATATATAAAAATTATAGTCATACCAAAGCTAACTTGTTCTTGGTTATACTTGTTAATAATAGTACTTGGTTTATGTTTATTGTATCAGGAAATGCCTTCATTTTATCTTTGAACAAAGATCAAGTCTCTTATGAACCATTACCAGCTCAAATTTGTGCATTCTGCCATCATACAAGTACTATATAGTTAAGTAATAAACCCTTGCAATCCTCTGCATTGCCCATTTTTCAACACATATTATTAGGATTCTCCCTTTTTCAAGGTATAAGTCTTGCTCTGCATGATTAAAATATACTGCTATGCATAATTCAACTTTTGAGTTATTCAGATAATCTAATTAGTTCCGATTTAAGGTTTAACTCCACATCATCAGATTGTATTTCAAATCTAGGGAATTTCTTGAATTACTCTGAATTCTGTTAATAGGCATTATATAATTATTTATGAATGTTTTACCTAATTCCAAGGCCACATTCATATGACTCTATCAGCAGTGGCCCAAAGGTCTCAAAATCTTTATCAGCTGTTCAATCTGGAAGCTATCAAGTTGAACTCTAAACCTGGACTATTGGAAGAGCTCCTACTTGAGGTTAATATTAATTTAGCTTATGATACAAAAATATTACCATGAGATCAAGAGCTCAGCTATCCAACCAAGTGAAACAAGATGATGGAAAAACTATTTGGGAATCTAGATTGATCAATGTATCCCTTCTTGCATTCCTAAAAAATTATGATTTCCTTTTTACTTTCAAAAAAGCTACAAATAGACCTGTCTTATTTATAATTAATTACTTTTTCAGTGAAAATCTTAAACTTATTTATTTAAACTAGTTTAAGTTTATTCTAATGAATAAATTCCATCCATCTCTGACTCTTATGAAACCCCTGTCCTCTCAGCTGACTGCAATAGAGGATGCCTCTTACAATCAGCTATTATGTTGGGATCCCCAGTGCTAGCAACTGCGAGCACATCAAGCAGAAACCCAACATTTGAAACACTACAGGGGCACTTCCAAGTCGCACCCTATGGAGATCCATCAGCATTGGACGAAAATAAGGTATCTACAGCAAGAACTCCAGATTATAATTTTCTGACCAATCTCCTCTAGGATGGGCAAAACACAGTAGCATTGGGGACCAACTTTCTAACGACTCCACTGAACGTTTCCCTAAAGACTTCGCACATTTTTGAACTCCCAGTCAGCTCAAACCTTTGCTTGACCTGTTAAAAACACCTGAAAAATCTAAAGAGATATTATTGAGCGAAAAGCCAGAATCATGAAAAAATAATGAAGGCAATATTTTACTTCAAGGATCAAGCACTACATTTTCAAGAAGCTGTGTGATACTAAGAGAAGAAGCTTTTGAAGATATCACTGAGCGGAATGACTATTGGTAGCTAGGCCTTGTCTACTGTGATGAAAAGTTATGTTTAAACATCTTTCAGCTTTTAACAAAACCAAAAATAAATTAGCCAAGATACTACTAATCCATCAGTCAAAGTGAGAAGATCAAACTAATTGGAATGCTTGTATTTTAATGAAAGAGAATATTTCACTACTAACACTAATATTTGACTAAGGTAGTAAAATAAATTCAGAAATTTGATGTCATATTCCACTCTGCTGTTTCAGAGCAGAAAGTGGAAATGAAGCTCCTTGCCTGTTCGGACCAAAAGTGTCAAACAACAAATCAAACTCATACAAAAAGCATTGACAGAACTATCAAACCAACCAGAATAGGACAAGGTGAGAGGTAGTTACCAAACTCAACAAGGGGATTGAACTTTGATTATGTCATGGATACCCTGAATACTACCAGAGCAACAAAAAGCCAAAAGCGCTGGACAAAACAAATGGGCCTTACCTTCTTGCAATTAGCAACAAGCTCTATGACTCCTTTCTTGCAAGCCTGTCACTCAGTACTTCCATTGGCTCTCCTCTAAAGATTGGTCTAGATATTACTAAAATGAAGTTTAAGATTATCTGGTTCCACTATCATCTTAGAATAACTCCGGACTCAACAAACCAGAGCCCAGAATTAGTTCAAGTGGCCTGCAAAATAAGACTGAGGAATTAATTAATAATTTATAAAAAAGTAGAGAACTTACCTAAGATGGCTAAAAGCTGACCCCAACAGCAAGGCACTGCTTACTGAGCATTAATCTGAACTGGGATTTTTCCCCAGAGTTGAAAACAAGGTTGTCAGCTCAGATGAGCTGTTCCCCGAAGTTTGCACCAAGATAAACAACCGCAATGTCAAGTATTTTAAGCCTGAGGTTCTGAACGCTCCTAAATTTGAGTGCTCTCTTATCGCCACATTCTCAATCTCGCCCTCTGTGATGCTTTTATAACTTTTTTCAGCTTTGAGGTTGTTGAGTTGTTTTACTATCAAAGTTGGAGAGAAACTTACTAATACCTACTGCACTGTGTATTCAGACTTGGCATGCCCTGAAAATCATTCCTAGATTGTATATGATGCCATCGCCAACTTCTCCAATGCCATGCGTCAGTTTGAAGATTGGGATCAAGGCGAAGTCCCGCTGATGATGATTAACCTCTGTGAGGTAATGGGCTTCGGCTTACTCAAAGCAGCGCTGCGCCACCATACTGTATTCTCTTGCATGTTTGCCATGGAAATGACAGAGGCCTGACGCCATAAAAATTAAGGGTCCTTGGGTGCAAATCAGGGTAATCTCATACTTGGTGCCTGAATTATCTCATGCGCCTCTGCACGCCATTGAGATCCACTTCTTTCTAACTCCCAAAGGGGAAATTGTGCTATTATAACTTAGCTTTTTTGACAATCTTCTCTTGCAACACATCCCATTTGAATAAACACCCTATCTGGCCCCATGCCCTCCCCGCGCTCTCATGAGTCCAGAGCCACCTACTGCTGGACTATTGATAACAAGATCTACCGCGCCGTGGAGCCAATTAGTAATCTGGGACCCAGCACCTCCTACTCAGGCCTCCAGAATCGGAATGCCACGTGAATCATTCTAACGTTGCCTGTGATACCCTTGCCAACCTTAACACCACGCCTGAGGGTAAGATTTACCCTCTAGACACTGAATATTCAGTACTGATTCTATTCAGTACCTGAAGAAATTTAATGAAGGCAACACGTTTCAGATGGTGCTGGCCCATTATGTCATTGTAAGGCCATTTGTTACACACAATTCCAAGTGTGAGGCCGCCCAATTCCAAAAAACTTTCAGCACATGGCCCAGGCTCTGCTCAACATGAAGATCCAACATAAATTGTTCCAAATTGGTTTGGCTTAAATCTCAACTGACTATCAGATGAACATTTTGAGTATCAAGGTAAAAAAATTAGTCAAAGGGACTTGATAAAAATTCCCAGCCAATTTAAAACAATAGTATAACATGAATACCTCAACAATTTATTGGGTCATTTATTTCAGAAGGGACCAAGACTTACTCCCCTTGAGCAAGGCTTGATGGGGCATTCTTAGGATTTTCCGTATGCAAGGTGGAAGCCTTGTCCTGGGTAGAAATTTGACACATACTGCTACTTTGGACTTGACTTTAGAGCTATTAAAATATTCTATAAAGTCCTGAATTAAGGCATAATCCCACAACATCAGGCTATATTTCAAATTTTTGAACTTCTTGAATTCCTCAGAAATTGGTTAATACGCATTTTAATATTTTTTGTGAATGTTTTACTAAATTCCAAGGGCACATTCACACGACTTTATCAGCAGTAGCACAAAGATACCAATATCTTATTAGCTGTTCATTCTAAAACGAGAAAGTTGGACTTCTAACCTGGACTATTGGAAGAGCTCCTATTTGAGGTTAATACCAATTTAACTTATTCTTTAAAACTATTACTAGGAGATCAAAAAGCTCAGCTGACTTTTCAGGTGGGATAAGGTGATGGATAAACCATTTGGGAATCAAGGTTGATCAATTGAAACACTTTTTACCTTTCTTATTGAATTATGATTTTCTTGTTACTTTTAACAGTACTAAAAATAGTACTATTTTATTTTTTTAATAAAGTACTTTTTCAGTGAATATCCTATACTTATTTATCTACTATCTATAAAAGTTTATTCTAATAAATATAGTCTCCTTCATCTCTGCATCTTATGAAGCCTGTCCTCTCAGCTGATAGTAATGGAGGAGGCCTCTTACTATCAACTATATGCTGGTATACCCAGTGCTAGCACATGAGAGCGCATCAGGCTGAAACCCAACACATGTCTTGTGATATAATTGTGGGAACCATTTACATGGACAAGGAGGAGCGCACCAAGGAAAAAGGAGTCAAGGTTGCCTCCATACCCAATATAAATAAAATCCTAGACCAACGTGAGTAAGGGACAAGCATGCACATGTTGGTTTTTAGGGTGTGAATGATGTGGTGACAAGCATTTCATCCATGTTTTGAGTATTTCTAGTTTTAAAGATAATAATGATAGGTCTTTGCATTTTAATGAAAAATGGTGATTCAAGTCCAAGTTCTATTTACCATATTATAAGATATGGTAAAAATAAGTTGCAATCAAAAGTTTGTGTTTGGGCTTACCTGATTTACAATTTCCACTGCTGATGGAAAGCTAACTTTATTGGCCAAGTTTAGCCTGGTACCACAGCGAGATATTTGTGGCCCACCTCCTCCAAATTCCTTATAATCATTTTGTTAAACTGATATCTATGTTAGCAATCCCTTTAATATAATTTCTTATTTTCAAAAAAATGAGTTTTATATGTGACTTTTCTGATGATCTCCCCAAAAAGTCTCATTACATATAGGTCTCAATATCTTCAGTGATGTTTTAGTCATCCCTCAAGGGTGTGGTTGTTTTAAGTGTTTGCTTGGGGATTACCAGTTCCCTCTCTGGGAACTAAAGAGCTAACCCTCTTTCCTGACAGTAAAACTGAGTTTGTATATTCGCCTCCTGCCTAAAATCTCTGGTAATAAGAAAGCCCCAGAGTGACCTTCCATTAAACAATAGTTTGGCAAAAATGCTCCGCCTCTAGTGTTTTTCAAGCTATAGCTGATTAAATGGTAGCAGTGAAAATTTACTCACAGAAATAACACAAGGAAAATCTGGCGTAGAAAGTAGTACCATATATACATTTAACAAATTAGAACTAAAGAGATACTGGTCACCTTTGTTGAGACCCCAGGTTAGACTGATCCAAGTGGCCATACCTATTGAGGTCTTGAAGAAATCAGCCCTCAATTATGGAAAAATAATACAAGTTATTTAGGTCAAGTGGAAACTTGGTTGGCCTCACAATAAATTTTCCTATGCTTATTCTTCTAAGTGTACCTATAATGATGCTACAAAAAAAAGTTAGGGCTAGTGTAGACAGCGGGGCATATATTGATATTGCATCCACCAGAGTCTTGAAGAAATATGGCCTCATTAGGACATAGATCTTTATAAGGTTTACAGTACTGCCGGCCCCAAAAGGAAACCTCTGAAGAAGCTTATAGTGCATTGCTGCTGTGCTTTGGTTCACTGGTGATATCAACTCCTGCATCACCTTTTATTGTCAAAATTTATATCTTTCCTATTGGTTTTCTTTATGAGAACTTATGGGGTCAAAGCTTAATTCTAAGAGAATTCTAATTTTACTAGGACGAGCTCTTCTGCTTATTTTGCAATTGGAAGAATGAGGCCTCAGCGCCTTGTAACCAGAATATTGTTTACCTTGTAATCAAGGATGACATAGTGCCAATTATTTATCAGAAGATCTTTGGCCAAACCCAGCAATTTTCAACGTGATTCTGAAATCTAAGGGCATTCTGCTGCGTTCTAAATAGATCTTGCCCATTTTAGCATGCCATCAATTTTATTAGGGATAGAATAAATCTAAAAATACCCCAGGTATTATAAGGCGAAATATTCTCTAATTCTGACAATTAAACTTGGAATCTGACACCTTGCCTGATATTATCCTCCATGACCATGAAAAATCTAGATGCTTTTTAGGTATCTTGTATCTTTATTCTATCCAAATCAAACAATATCGAATAAATGCTTTTTATCACATCTTACATGTTGAGGAAGAGCTAAGTATTCATAGTTTGGAGATCTGGATGAATGTTGGCTTGACGGAAACTAATTCCAATTAGTATATTCCCTGGTACCTGAGAACGCCTCTTCGGTTGACAGAATCAAAAAAGCTAGAGCTTGCCCTTTTTACAATATGAAATGTTACTTTTGTTAAAGACAACTTTGACTTGAGGTTAAGCACATGATTTGTTATACCATTTATGAAATTGATGTATGGGGAGTCAGATTTTAAGTACACAAGTAATAACACACTTAAAGCAAGGTGTTGTTTGAGTACAAAAAGATTGACAAAAACTCACATGTGAAATTTAAAAACGGGAATAGGGGTTTTATTAAAAGTAAAGAAGAACAAAGTATAATCTAATACTGCCATTGGCAAAACAGCTTGATATTGTGATCTTTGTGGTAGGTTATTTCTAGGCTACATAGGGAAGAACCCACCATATAACAATCCCAATCAGATATGCTCTTCTCAAGTCCAGAGTTCTTATTGGTGCAATTTCAAGCTAATAAGCAGCACTCAAGAATGGGAAAATATATGCGTAATGTCTAATCTAGGACAATGAAGTAAAAAAATAGGGCATAATGCATTTCCTTAACATTAGTAATACGCTAATTGCAATCAATACAATGGAGGATGGCCATAACAATAGGACCCTAGTAACAGTTTTTTGTTGGCGAGGGCAATTTAGGGTATTATGATTAGAATAATATCATAAGCAATATGAAAACTGAATCCTCAAGCCAGGGTAATCTATAAATTAAGGAAACAAAAGTGCATTGACAGTGATTAAGGATCTAATCTGCAATTGTATATACTAAGGGTGAAGGAAAAATTGTAGAATTACTAATAATAATATAATACAACTTTGGCAACTACTTATAAAGCTGGAGGCCGCGAGGCAATATAAGTCATAATAAATAATTACATCATGTTCTTAGTAGATGGAAAATTAGTTTAGATTAAAATTAATAAACAGATGGTTGGTTAAATAATTTCACCATATTTATCTCAATAAACATCCACCAGTTTGCCTATATTTATTAGATGATCAAAGGGAGCAGATAAATTTTTCAACAAAGGAATTAATCAGCTTGTGAAACATGGGATGATAGTGCCTTCCAAGAGTCCTTATCCTTCCCCTGGTGTTGATTATCAAGAATAAAGATAAATTTAATTCCGTTAAAATAATGGTAGGCTCAATATAATTACCAAAAAGCACTCCTATCTGTTACCACGTATTGATGATGTGCTAGACCACTTTGGTGGTGCGCAATACTTTTCATCCATGGATTTTAATTATGGCTATTGGCAAATTGATCTGCCCAAAATGAACAGGAAAAATGAATCATGATTATTACCCAGTGACTCTACCAACCCACTAGGATGCTGCAAGGGCTGTGAAATGCCACCACAACTTTCAGAGACGTTTGAACAATATATTAATGATTAAGGATCTCCTGCTACATAAATTAATTAGATGATATAACGTGTTTTATAGAACGTTTAATGAACATCATCAATACTTGGAAGGAGTTTTTGCCATCTTGAGAAGGATGATCTAAATAAAACCAAACAATTGCAGCTTTTGCAATAGAAACCTGAATATCAAAGCTTTGTTATTGACAAGAATGGCTTACAGACTTAGTCCAACTAAAACTAAGACCATTGAATGAATGATATAATAAAGTAGAAAGTGCAACGTTCAAGTGTTTCTTGAAAGGATCATCTAGTTACTGCCAAAATTGTAGAGAATGTTAGAAAATTAGTTGAACCATTATTTCACCTCCTATAAGTCTGGCGTACTATCTCAGTGGACGGCAAACTGCCATAAGGCCTTTGACAAGCTAAGTTTTTGCGTCACCCTGGCACCACTACTAATGTACCCAAACTTAGCAATCATTGCTATTCAAACATACGCATCTCTGAACATCATAGGTGCAGTGTTATCACATCTTGATTTTAAGGGAGTTGAGCACTAAGTGGCTTATTGTGACCAGATGCTATATGTGATGATTGGAACTATACCATTATGGAGAAAGAATGTTTAGAAGATTATCTATTCATGTAAACTGTTATGGGGGCTACGTTCACAGAGTACATTTTTTGGGTGTTAACTAAACATGCCTCCTGAGTCATTTACTGAATCTAAAGGATCCAGAAGGGCAGTTGGGCCAATGAGCTTTAAAATATCAAGCTTTTGACTTTAGAACTAAGCACTGGGCTGGCATTGGACACAAAAGCTGAAAGTTTTTCTCAACTGCCCACTATGGACTTTATGGCTGATTTAACCAATGTATCTTTTTCTAAGATAATAAATAAACACTATGTAATAAACCTGAAGAGTTTAACGCATGTTAAAAGAGTCGGGGATGAGTGATTTTGTTATGAACAAAAAACTTTACAAGGATATTGACATAACAACAATTTTTGGTAGCCTGGCTTACCAAGTAGACTGATTTGATTACTTTAGCCCAAAAGGCGATGTGGTATAGACAACATAGGAACTTCTTGAACCATTATAGTTGCATTTTTATTGGAGTTTGATGGCCTTTGATATTCATGAGATGCTCAGAAGTTGCAAAAAATGTCAAGGTGAAGCTCCCTGTAAGTCCTGGGTAATGTCTCTGGGTGTTGATCCAGCCATTTTTCCATTCCTGAGCAAGAAGGCACCAAAAAAGATGGCGGTGCCCCTTGTTACTCAGGGCAATCTTGCTCATGTAATAGACAAGCGATGGGTAATAGCTCTTCAAATTCTGATCCCACTCTCAGTACCCACAATCACCTTGGCACAACTGTTATGAGGAATCAGCAAAATCTGCGCTGAGATCATTGAATTGAAATCAATTTGAACTAATTTGAGCAGAAATCTGCCTGATGTTCAGATCTCAAATGGTCAGAAAGGTATGAAGACTGATTTATTGGCATGAATGCCTGACAGTTTTGATTTGATTAACATGCTAATCAAACAAATCACTTTCCTACCAAAGTCATTGGGGATTATCCTCGATGGGCAGGCAACAGCATCAGACATCATCAATGCGGGTTCAAAGCCCCCTGCTGACAATTTGGGCGTTGCAGCTGATGTGATGCCACTGACTGAACAAATGGCCTAGCGACTGAGCACAGGAGGGTTGGGCGTCCTGAACCAGTTCCCAACCAAATGGACCTGCCCCTATGTGGTGTGGCCTTGGGGGATTCCCGCCACTCATTGGGCCAAATGCCACCATGCCAACCATCAGAAATATAGCCAAGCCTCAGTTCAGACATTCGAGGTCAAACTTACAGCAACTTGGCCCACTGCCAAATTTTTCGATGTCAGTTCCCAGGGAACTAATCCGCCCATTCCCAAATAATTCGCCAGCTAGGTTGAAATTGAGAAACCCAATCCTGGCCTGTCACTACCCCAAACGACCACTACTTAAAACAGTTGCATTGCACTTAGAAAATTGTTGGTCGATTTTCTTCCTTTCCTTTTATTAAATTTTGCCAAAAAACCAATCAAGATTTTTCATTGTGTTTATCCCTCTGGCCGCATCTTCAATGGCGTTTCCCTGGTGGCCTGTTGGTCCATATACCAGATGGGCTTTACCAGTACTTATGGTCACTATGGCTCCCTCCATTGTTGATTGGATTCAGCGAGTCAGATATTTCTGGCACTATAACCCTGCTATCATGAACTTCCAACAACAGTACATGGGGATCTTGTGGCCTTATATCCACCAACTGCAAGCAATAATCCATCTCCTTGCCTCCCCAGTTGAAATAACCCCATATGCCGATGAACTCATTGAAACTATTTCAGTGATTCCGCCCCCTGCAGCAAGACCCCCTGGGTCTGGGATGGGCTCATTGTGGTTTGTTGTTGGGATCATACTCACTGTTTTTCTACACCAACAATTCGTCATTTCACAATGCCCATCTTCATACAACGTCATTTGATTAGCATTGCCTCTGGCATTCTGGTTTGCTTTTTAGGTGTTCATGCATCCCAACTGGCAGGCTGGTCTAAACTTCTTCTGCCGTTTCCATGACACTCCCTATGGGAAAGCCAATTATTATCTATTGGTTAAAATCAATTTCGCCTGGCACACTGTCTCTATTGATGTTGCGGGCCCATTACCTAACAGTGTTGGGAAATATGAGTTATAATTGTGGCCATTGATATCCTCACTATATGGCTGGAAGGAAAAGCAGTTTAGGTCTTGAGCACCAAGGCTACTGCTAAGTTTTTTTTGTGAAACATATTATATTGAAATAATTGCCCAAAATTTATTTTAAATGACATTGGACTAATTTTACATCTCAAATTATGGTTAAATCCAATGACTTGATGGGTATACAAGGATTTTTATCTACGCCTTACCACCCTGATATCAACGACACCATTTAACAAGCTAGTGGTACTCTCATAGGGATCCTTTGTAATTTTTTCTTCCAAGGCGTCTAATTGAGCCTCTTTTTCCCTCATTCATTTTTGCATATAATATCACATATCCCTTCACAATGAAGTAATCAACACTACAGTTAATATACAGGAAGCAACCTATGCCACCCCAAACATTATACTCATGCATTAACTAAGAGAACATGTAAGTCCTGGGGAACGTCCCCTGGTGGTTGATCGGGCCATTTTTCCATTTCCAAGTAAGAAGGTACCAAAGAGGATGGCTGTACCCCTCGTTACTCAGGGCGATCTCACTCACATGGTAGACGAGCACTGGGTTACAGCCCTCCCACTTTGGATACCACTCCTGATACCCACACTCTCCTCAGCATAATTGCTATGAGGAATCAGTGAAATCTGCACTAAGATTGCTGAAATAAATTTTATCATAACCAATTTGAGTGGCAATCAGCCCGATGCTCAGATTTTAAATGGTTGAAAAGGTATGAAGACTGAGCTATTGGCTGGAATGCCTGATGGTTGCGATTTGGTTAACATGACAATCAAAATAATCTCCCCTCTCCCAAATCCGTTGGGCATCACCCCCAATGGGCAGGTAACAGCACCGGACACCATTGATAAGGGTTTGAAGCTTCCTGTTAAAAATTCAGGTGTTGCACCTGATGCAATGCTACTGACTGAACAAATGGCCCAGCAGCTGAACACAGGCAGGTTGGGTGTCCTAAACCTGTTCCAAACCAAATGGGCCCACCCCTATGTGGGGTGGCCTTGGGGGATTCCCACCGCTCATTGGGCTTAACCACCATCATGCCAACCATCAGAAACGTAGTAGAGCCTTGGTTCAGATGTTCGAGGTCAAACTGGCAGTGACTCAGCACACCACCAAATTTTGCAATGTCAGTTCCCAAGGAACAAACCCGCCCATTCCCAAATAATTCGCCAGTTAGGCTGAATTTGCAGGACCCAATCCCAGTTTGGTTTCCCCAAATCGGCTACTATTTAATCAGTCACATCGCACTGAGAAAATTGTTGGTCAATTTTTCTTTATTATATTCCTATTAAAAAACCTTTCCCAAGAATTAGTTTTTATATGTTAAAAATTAAGCCACCTTATCTGCTGATGTTCTCATACCCCTTGGGGTTAACGGTCATGTGCATATGGTACTTTATTTTGTGCCTATATGAAATTCTGGCTCACTGGTAGATATTGTTGGAACTCCTTTCTGGTTCCATATTCATCATGTCAGCAGCAGTGCCCCGGGCATACTGGTTTGCTTTTCAGATGCTCTGGTATCCGGGATGGTAGGCCAGTCTAATTCTTACTTGCTGTTCACCTGACAGAACATGAGCTCCAAACAAAATCTGGAGATACTCACGCAAACTCTAATAAAGCTACAAAGCAAAAAACCAACTTGCTGGATTGGAAATCAGGTCCATGAAGAGTGATAATGGGATCATGGACTGTACCTACGTTTGTCATAGGAGAATTGGTCCTATATTTTGACAGCTATGGCTTTGGCAGGACTATCAAACTGGAGCATATTTGGATAGGTCCCATTGAGATCATTAAAAACATCTGCTGATGCCTACACTATAGAATATCCTTCCACGGGATATCATACTAATTGGGTGCATGATTAGATTCCTTAAATAGTACCAGAAAATTTTGGCTCTATGGCCATAGGTTCTTATTAGCTTAATATACCCCTACTTATTTTGTTTCCTAATGTTTAATTTTTAAAGAGATGTTACAATTGGGTTAATCAACCTTCTATATATATATATCTCCACTTAGTTTTATATTTTAGTTACCATATAATATAGTGTTTGATAGGTACTCTACGCCAACATCAATATCTACATTAAGTTACTATGGATTACCTTGACCCGTGGCCCACATTTTATATGTAATAGTGATGTTGCATCAAATTACTATTGCAACCTCGTCTGACGCCTTTGAATAATGTAAATCTGAAGAAAGTTATACTCAATCTAATGGTGCAACACAATTCCATATTTATATTGATTACCTCATCCCGTTGGCCTAATCTCATATCACTTATTAGATATTGTTTTAGTTACTACTTTAAATCTGCACTGGAATAAAATAATTGACAATAGTTTTTATTCTCTGTCATAGCTATCCAACAGTGTTTTGGTTGCCATTGGCTTGCTTTTACTATTATGAAATGCCCAAGCCTTAAACATTTTTCCCCTGACCAATTTTGATACTATGCCTCTATTCTGCCATGCAAAAGTGCTGCTTAGTAGCAATAATTTTCACTAATAAGAGCTCTAGTAAATAAAAGAGCATTTCTAGGAGTGATTTTATTGGGAATGGGATCCTGTTCCTACATAGCTGAAAGAAGTCTACAACTGAAAATTAACTTTAGCAAGCTGCGTAGCCATTGTGGGTAGTAGATACCACATTTTTTTTTAAAAAAATAATATACCCTATTTTAATGATAAAGTTCTTTTTTTAGTTAAACCAAGGTTGCAGTCATCAAACATTACCTTGTATTCATGTATTTTAGCAAATTGTGCACCTGAAATCTAACGCCCCTGCGCCAATATTAACATAGTGTTTTTTGTCCTAGACAATAAAAAGCAAGCAAGAAAGGGTATACTTGCTTTATGGAATACACTGCTTCAACATTGCTGTTATGAAATCCACAACTGCAAGCTGAAGGACTAATTAAGTATTTGAGTTGGTCTATAAAAACATATTAATCCCATTGTATCACATATAGAAATCTGATTTGACCTAGTAGAGCAACGAATAATGAATGCCGGAATATCTAAAGATCTCATCAACTTTTTGGTACACTATAAGTATAGATGTTTTGAGTCTAAAATAAAACTGAGTGCTTCATAGAGTATCAATTACTTTTTATCAACTACCTTTTTGCTTGCTGTTTAGAAACATTTAAAAAGAGGAAAATATAATAAGAATTGGGAAGTAGCGAAGGATCATCCAGTACTGATTGAAATGTACTAAAACTCTGTTTTCTTAGATTAAAAGTAGAAAGGAGGTTTCCACCTGATAGTATGTCTTTCACCCTTCCAACTGGACACACCTAAGATTGGATTACTTGGAAAAACTTGAAAAAGTCAATTTTTTAATACAGCTTTATCAAACTATCTTTATGAAAATAGAATTAATATGGGATTATGAAGAGACTTGATGTATACCATGAACTTATATGGAGCTATATCTATAAGGTCAAAACCTTATCAAAGCTGCAAGATTGAAGAACAGTATATATAGAAAGAAATAATACAACTTTTGAGAGTCATTTTGCTTAAACCACCACAGAGCCCCTGATTTTAACCTTTACTCCTAATCAAGAATGAAAAAGACAGCTATCATTTATAATTTGCAAAGTTAATTAGAAGAAAAAGAAAGACAGATACACCATTATTTGACATATTGATGCCTTAGCTTATGTGTCAGGGTAAACTTATCATGGCCATAACATAGCCAGTGGTTACTGGTAGTTAATTTTACCCAAGTAGCATAAAAATAGTAAACGCTTATCTTCTCTGAGGGTTTTTACAAATAACTCTTTTACCTCTAAGATTGTGTAGCGCGCCTGTATCTTTCCAAAGAGCTATGTGTCATGGAGTGTGCAGATAATAATATGTATTGGATGGCACTCAGGATGTATCACCACCCAAAGGATCATCTAGAATACCTCTTGTACAGCCATCCATATCATAGGATGAAGAGTAAATAGGGTAACCATGAGCACTATACAGAAATTCCCAAAATTAGTAAATTATAGCCACTAAGAGACCAGTGGACTTCTTAAACTCACAAAAAATATTGTGTTTTAAGAGATTTTTATTTGTAAAATCAAAGGGTGGAAAGGGAAAAATGGAGTGACAGCGGTACCTGTTGGGGACTGCTGTCTTATATGCTCACTGAATGGGGAACTGGGACTAAATCCAATACTGTAAGGATTATCTTTGCAATTTGATCCTAGCAGAATGACACCTTAAATAATTGCTGATACCAGTTTGGGTCCATCCTGCTCAGTCAGATTTTAAGCAAAAGAACTTTCAGAAATATTGATATTTCCATGATTGCACTTGGCGCAATGACAATGGCTCCTCCAGAAGACAGCAAGGTTCTCCCACAGCCTGACAACAAATGGCCAGTTCCATTGGGTAGGGAAGGGGTTTATTGAGCTAATACCTGTTGGGTATGGCCTCATTATTACCATGATGGAGGGTAACAGAGGATGAGTTTTTGGAGCTCAAGAGTGACTCTATTGATTTCAATTCTCGACTTATCAATTTATATCTTCTAGAAGAACTTAAACCAGTTGAGGGAACCTCCTGGAAAAAAATGCTACAAAGCTTATTCTGGCAATGGCTTCTAACCACCTTCACCTTCTGACACACCTCATAATTTTTTGCACCAACTATTGGGTGGTGAGCAAGGGAGAAAGAGGAGCAATCTCTAATGGTTATGGCTTTACCCACCTCTCATCCATCACAAGGGCTAAATCACTCAGGGTGACAATAGGGACAGCCGCCGGCTTACACCCTTTCTTGGTTCTAAACAGAGATTCTTCTTTATTCAGCTGCAATGATAGTTCCCAAGGCTTACACTATGGGCTGTTCTTAAGAGATTATAAGATGGGCTGCGTGAGTGTATCCAGATGACATTAAGGCTATTGAGCTAAATTAACAAATACCTTGATCACCTAAAAAATTATAAGCAATAAAGTAGTTAACTATAAAGCTTAAATTTCAAACTACTCATTCTTTATTATCAATTTAAAAATCAAGGTCATTTAATATCTTGTGAAGGCATTTAGTCTTTGCAAAATAAAGTATAAGTAATATAAATATGCCAGACGATAAAAAATGCATCATTTAAGTGTTCCAGGATATAATGAAGTACTACCATCAGTTTATCCACAACTTGTAAGACTTTGAACCGCTAGTTCAATTATTGAAGAAGGATATTGTTGGAATCTTATCCTTAGTTGAGGTCAGCCTTGGATAGGGAATAAGCTCAACATAAAGCTAGGAATGAGTCAGAGATTAGGTCCCGTTTACCCAGAAAAATAGCCTATAATTCTTTAATTATAAAGAGTTTGTTAAGTTTAAGGAAAGAGGTTTTCTGAGCAGCATCAATTATAATGATCTAACTACATATATATTACTAATCAAGATGCCAATCTAGTGCTGAGTGATTTTATATTGTTGATATGTTTTTATTAGATGATGAATTTACCAATATTTTTACTTTTTGAAAATAAAGCCATTGTTGGATTGACAAAGCCAGAAAAGCTATAAATTGTCAAGAGAATGTATCAATACTTTATCCAAGTTAGGAGGTGAGCAGTGAGCGAAACATTTTCCTCTTTAGGAGTAATTAATCCACATTAAGATACTGCATAGCCAGTCATATAAATTATGTCTTAATGAATTTTCTATCGATTACTCATAAGTTGACAAATACCATATAATATATCATTTTCTAAACCAAATACCACTGACGCAGCCTTAAGAAACTTATAACCTATATACCACTATACTCAATATCACTTGTGGTAATTATGCGCCAGTCTGATTGCAATACTCAGGTTCTGGCCACCCTACCTAACGGTTGTTTTATATTCTATTAAATACATCTTTCCTACTTTTATCTGTTTGGAGTTGTAGTGACCCTTGAAATTTAATGTGAGTGAAAAGGTCCCTGAGTTTTAGTTATACATAAATTTTTTCATCCAGAGTGGTTGGCTATTACTTTTATATCTATAGTTACAAGGAAACACTGCAAGAACTTACCTGAAATGCAAGCTGACAATTAGGGACTAAGTGAATTTACTTTTGACATACTGGTATTGATAAAGAGGATAGAGCCAGGCTACCCAGGTGAGTTCAGGGCTTTTAAGCCAATTGTCATATTTAATAAAATGAGGGTGAAGTTGTTGGCTACGCCAAGTTTGGGGAGTTGCTGCTGCGAACTTATAGGGAAGGGTAGCAAGTGAAGGTAACTGGTCAAGGGTCAGCAATATTTATAGTATTGGCCTAGCACACTAGCAAAATTTTTGAATGATGCGGATTGTTAATTTTTAACAGATATGCCTTTCCTTTAGGGATGAGACAATGAACTTTGTTTTAATTATTTAACGCTCCTAAAAATCCTTATTAGCCATATAGACTATGAATTATGTTTATCTATTAACTGATGCATCTAATCATGCATTAGGAGCATTTATAGTCTAGTTTAACGAAAAAAGGTATATATAACACTGAGTTATACTTCATCTAAAATTATTTTTACGTTGAAATACTACAGTGTTACATAGAGAGAGTGTCTCAGAGTGCGATTAGTTGTGAAACAACACATCCTTTTCAATCTGGCAAGCCTTTCACTGTAGTGACCAATTATGCTCACTTATAGTATCTGAAAATAACAAATACCTAATGAAATATCAATTTTGATGGGCACTCAAGTTCCAACTTTGTGAGATAAGAACTTTACATAAAGCTAGGACCTATCATATGAATTTTACTGGCTTAATTAAGCTATTGGTACTCTAATAGGGTATGGAGTAGGACATTTATACAGTCCTATAAAGTATATATAGTTGGTAGGAAGATGAAGCTAAGATAATAACGAAGTCATCATAATGACATTTAAGACCCTCAAGGTCCTAGATGAATTTTTATACAAGAAGTTTGGAACTAAATGGTTACCATATCACAGAATGTACAAAAATTTACCAGTCATCGTTTAAGCACAACCTACCCTTGGACGTAAAGGATTTAAAACCAGGAGTGGATCAAGGACCATTGCCACTGGCAAGGATTAATTGATACTGTCTGTCAAAGAATCTACCAGATTATGGCTCTTTAGATACCAATACTGTGATCTATTAATTAGCACAGCTGCCAAGTGATTTTTATATTTCAAGAGCTTTCACACTTAATAAATTAATGAATTTTGCGGTTGTGTTTAATTAAGTCAGGTAACATTAATAACTAATGAATCAATTCAATCTGTTTCAAACCATGATCCGTCCCAATTAAACTCTAATTCAATCAAAGTTAGCTTTTTTAAGTTTGGTAGATTTAAGAAGCATTGAGCCAAACCGCTGATAGCTTTTTATTTTGAGTTATGCTCCCCATTCAAATAGGTTGAATTTTTTTGATATAGCATTCATTTTCTAAGTTTTTGGACATTCCCCAATTACATTTTGTATCTCAATTTACTAGCGACTAATGCTGAGGATTAAACATCAGTTTATTAAATCAGATTTGTTAGAATTTACTGGTGATATATGTCAAGGATAAATTTACACCAAGTATATATTAGGATTTACCAGAAGAAAATAACAAGTATAGTAAATTTTTGGCTGCCAGCGGACAAAGATGAGGGTTTTCTTAAAGATATTCAAGTTTCCAGTATAAGATGCTGATGAAGTTTAATCCTTTTTTAAGGTTATTGCCTTGTAGATGTGTTACGTTTTTTCTGCCCTAAATTCAATAACACCGGAGTAAAGTGAACTGGAAAATGAAATACTAAATCACTGCAAAAATAGATAGGTGGGAAACGGTAGCTTCTGATCAGCTATAAAAACCCCACCTCTCATACTTAATATAAACCCTTTTTTTACTCAATCTAATTACATTGGCTTAGGTTGTAACACCCCTAGCCGTTTTTTTATATTTGTGTAGATTTGTTCCTAATGGGGTGGGAATCCATGGGTGATCAAATTTTCTGCAGTGGTCTGCTCAGCCCCATGTACACCTTCCTGATGCATGAAACCTCCATGAGAGTACTGATGCGACTTGGGCCCTCAATTGGCACAGACCTGCTAATGGACGAGGTACTGGATGAGAACCAACCTCATATGGACTTAGATTTTAGGACAGAGGCTGATCTTCACAGGCAGAGATGCCTAGATGGGTGTTTAAGCATTATGGTTGATATGGCTAGCTGGGTTTTGGAGGCTCAGAACAAGATGACTAGATGTGTTTTGGTTATTCAGTTTGAAATGGCTAGAAGGGTTGAAGATGGCAGATTTGGTTCTAAGGATGACGTTGATTAACTCCGTGGAAGTGTTGCTCTAGAGGGAGCTCAAAGTTGAGGGGTTGCGCTTTAAAAGCTTGCATCAAGGGAAGGTGAGCCTGTTATAACTGCAATGTATAGGAGTGAACAGTCTTCATACTGTTTACCCTTGCGCATTATTGGTGGTCTGAGCTATTTTAAACGTAAATTAATCAACAATTGTCATCAAAGTTCTGGACGCCTGATTTTTTGGAAAAGAAGTCAACAAAAAGCAAAAATTTAATATTAGACTTTGGCGCCAGGACACCCTTTCCATACTATTAGCCTTGATATTAAGGCACTATCCCAAACCACAAGTGGTAGGAATTATATCCTAGTCAGGAAAGACCTAATTAAATAGATTAAATCGGTAGCAATTCTGGCATAGACAGCAAAGTTTAAAGTGACTTTTCCCCATCAATAATAACCTTTTGTCACAAATTTCCTCTAGCCTTACTCTGTGACAACAGTAGATATCTACATATCTATTAAACCCTTGCCACCAGTATGAGAAACTCAGAAATTAATTTTAAAACATAGAATACTTCCAAAAACAGATCTATATAACGTTCAAATGGCATTTTGGTGTCAATATTACAAAAACTAACAAAATATAATCCTAGATTAGGATTGATATTACCAAGTGCAAACATACCCTATTATATAAGCTACTACCAAATTATGAAGATGTCATCTTTCAAGGCTATATATGTAAGAGAATCAAGAATTCCAGCCATATTTTCACAAAATGGTCCTAAATTAAATTTCAAGAACCAGAAAACCTTTTAATGCACATTTAAAATATGTAAAGAACATAAGAAACCTTTACTAAAATGCTATAAAAAGTTTCCACCAAAAGATAAAATAATGCTTGAAAATAATTACTCTGCCAACCACTAAAGTTTTCTGATTTAGTACTTAAACATCATACCAGATTGTTTAAAATAGTGGCAAAAACAATCCATCCAAGAGATCCTTACATGGTTACTTAAAAATTGGGTTAAAAATTTTTAAATCAAGTCAATCTTTTTGAGCCACTATTGTCATGGGAGATTCTAATAGAAACATATCTAAATATACTTGAAGAGGGTAAGGTTATACATAGTGATCCGTGTCCTAGAATAGAATATCAGATCTATGAACTTAACTTTTTAGCTAATTAATATGAGACTTAAGAAGGACTCAATTAATCTGGATAAGATTATGCTAAAGTTTTTTCAATTCAGAAAAATCACTACATATATAGACTTTTGGGGATTACTACTTTTTTAGTTCTTATCAATAATAGCCAATAAATTTTTTTCATATAAACATGATTTATTGTAACAACTGAGGCATACTTTTAAATTTAGTTAACTATCACATGTAATTTATCATTTTAGGACCTTAATATTGTGCCCTGCATATATAAAGCCTATAAAAGTATAGAGCTTCTGATATATGACTCATACTTTTTAATATAGAGAATAGAAATTATATTCTACTTTCTATGCCTAATACCTCAATATCTTCATATAAAAAATGAACTTTTATATTACCAATATTTCTCTTTTATAACTTGCATGTCATAAATAATTTTTTACTTCCACTTTTTTTTGTTTATCCCAATTAGAGTTTAATAAGATAAGACTAGTCTAAATATCACAAATTTTAAGAAAGAAAACTTTACCAGTTTCACAACTTAATTCTAGTAAATGCAGAATTTTCTATACTTTATTTTGACCTTGGCGACTCCTTCCAATCTAATGATAGTGATGTACTAAGCATAACGCTTTATCATCTTATTGACTTTTTTGAGCTTAGAAGCTACTTTCAAGAATGCCAAACTATTGTAATGGACAAAATTCACTATAACAGGCTTTAGGGCTATTAGGAATTTAAGAAGATTGAGGAAGGGTCACTAACTCACAGTCTGATTTTTATATACAGTGAGTTGCTCATCTTTAGCCTCAAGTCTCTTAAGATCATAATTAACCTTGGAAAACAAACTACTGTTTGGGCTAGTACCTTTTAATTCTAAACTAAGAAATAAATAGTTATTAGGCCCAATATCCCATATAAAGATTTTGCCTAATAATCTTTTTTCATTCTTATCTTGGTTTAGAAAGCTTTAGGCCGGTTTGGTATAATTATTGTTATGCTGGGAGGTTTGTCTTAAACTAGAGATATTATGTTCAAAAGATGTGAAAATTCCAAGTATGCTCAGTAAAGTTTTGTATTAACACATTAGATTAGCTTAATTTGGTGACTTATTAGTGATACTGCATATTATGGTTTATATTCTACTAGCACAACAAGTTCAATAGCAGAATCTTCTTCAAATATTTCTTAAATAGATGAAGAACTTAAAAGGCAGTTCAGTTGATTTCTCAGGTTGTTTTTCTTTTTAAGTATATTTTTACTCATTTTACTTGTTTCATCTACCTTAAAGGATTTGGTTTTTAACATCAAGTGAAAGTAAAGGCTTCCTAATGTGGGCACTTTTTAGTATAGTGTTGTTGATGGGGTAAAGATTTGCTTAAAATTGGCTTTAGGATTCTTTATCTATTTAAATCATTGCAAAAGCGTCCATTGTATTTCTTATAATATTGTTGGCATCAAGCTCATTCATATGGAACTCTTTTAAAGCTTAAGTATTTAAGTTTTTTTTATACATATAAAATGCTCCTCTGTAAAGTGTAGCAATAAAATTGCTCCTTTACAAAAAATATCTAAACTTGGGAAAATTTATGTGATTATTGATATATTCTATATCTTAGTTTCAATATCAAATATGTCTAATTGAAGAACTTCCTTGAGAAAAGATGTTTTTGTAATGCACCATCTTGTCAAGCATATAGTATTTAGGATTCTTGTTGATGGGGCTTATCTAATGTGTAATAAAAGTACATGTTTAGAGAAAATGGTCAATTTTAGGGCTTGTGAAAAAGGCCTTTGTTGTTTCAAATGCCTAATTTAATCAACGATTTGTTAGTCTCCCCTTGATGTTTTACTAGTTCTTTAATTCATGAAGCAGAAAAAATAGTATTATCACCTAATAAATTACAACTGCTGTCTATTTTTTGTGCCATAGTCTAACGAGAAATTTTATTTTATTAAGATGACAGCACTAGACCCATAAAATGTTATTGTTTATTGGTTTTAAAGCGAAACATGTTAGTAGTAGGTTAGAAACTATTAGAGATTATAGGTCAATAGTGCACTATCTGTTAGTATTAGCTTATCTAAAAGTTTAGGTCTAAAGACTAAGTTGTTATTTTTAGATAGTGTAAACTTTAATGCTAACTATCTTTTGAGAGTAGATAAAAAAGCATATAAACATGAAAAGACAATAATAGATAATATTTAGGAGTAGAATTAAAAGAATAAGGACTTTTTATAGTATAAGCCACAATTGATTTATAGGGATTTTAGAATCAGTGAGCATCAACATCTCAACTAAGTTTTTAGGATTCAATTCATTAACTATCTTCCATAACATAATTTTATTATTATGACAATAGAATAATAAGTTTATTGAGACATATTGATGTATGGTTATAAGAATACTTTTAAACTTTGCTTTACTTTCAATTGAGATAAAAAGAAATTTTTTAAAGCTTTTTTGTCCATGGTACTTTGTAGTTAGCTAACAATAAATGGCATCTAATCTCACGTTTTGTCCACAATATGTGGTTTGGATTAGAAAGCCAGTAATCAATAACATCCATGATTTAGTAAGTATTAGTTTAAAAGAAAATAATGCACTATATTATAGTTGACACATGAGTTGTGATTATTCCTATCTAATAGGAGAAAAAAAAGTCTTTTCTAAACACCATATTTCATCTCAAGTCAGTTATAAATTTATTCTATCATGTTTATATTCATATAAAATTTTGAAAGTACTATATCTTAATAATCATTTATTATAATAAAATTGAAATTATATAAGTTTTGATTTAATTACTACAAAGGTGACTACCGTCTCTGATTCAATCAAATGTCAATTAAATTTTATATATGAAACTATTTTTTGTTTTCAGTATATAGCTTAATCCAAACGCAAACTTTTATCATCTCCAATGAGATGCTAAAATAACCTCCCTAAAGAGTTATCCATGAAAGTTAAATCATAAATGACATAGAGTAGATATATATTTAATCTGACAGCCTTGTATAGTTTTCTTAAAAAAGAAAAGTTATGTTTGCTATCTCAGAGTCTGACATTATTAAAAGGGTGGCTAGTTTTGGACTTGAGTTCTTAATACTTTCGTAATTAAGCTTGAAAAACCTGCTGATGAGTGGGTAAAACTTTGCACTTATACGGTATAAAATATATAATTGCTTAGCACAGTAGCCCATGTTGTTCTTGCTAAATACTTTGGTTTATTCTCTAGATTTTAAGCTACTCTAGGCCAGTTTTCAAGGATAACTGAGTGTTACCGTTGGTAGGTTTTTCTTCATCTATGTCTGCTAAAAACATATGAAAATTTAGATATGTTCGTCATACTCTTTTGTACTACATATACTTTAATCAAGATTATCATTTGGCTTTTAGCTGCTGGCTCAGGCTCATTAAAATTATTACTATGATATATCACGACGCATTCTCTGAGAAAATATCTAATTATATTAAGATTAGATGAGGGGACCAAAGTTAAGTGAGCCTAATTATTTGTTAGGTTGTGTTATTCTTCGTCAAGTTCTCCATTTCCCAAGACTTAAATTCATCTGCCTGAAGGGATGTGGTGCTTCAGCATCAAGCTGAAGTTCAGGATTCCTGATATGGTCACATTTTGTAAAATAGTGCTCTTAAAAACTAAAAAAATTATTTTTTTTAGTTTAAAGATATTGCTAATCTGTCAAGAGCATAGTAAAAGTACTAATGTATTAATGTTATTAGTGGATTCAAGTACTTTATCATTGAGAATCCTTAAAGTATAAATTAAAAAAGATAATAAAAGCTCTTATATAGAGTGTAGCAGACAAATTATTCATTAGCAAATCACCCTAAAATTAGGAAATACATATAGATAGCATGAAAATTTAGGAGATTACATTAAAGTTTACCTACGTTAAATAGAAAGCCCAGCATGAGAATAATGTTTCTAGAGGTAGTTTTCTCTTGTCCAGATTAGATTGCACTGTGAGTCTTTTTAATGGGCTTGGGTATCGCGTGATAAAGGTCCATGTTTGTAGAAGAAATACTTTTGAAACAATCTATTGAGCATCTCTTTGCTAATTCAAAGCCTCAAATTGAGCAAAGTATATCAGACTCGCTTTGATAGCTTATTAGTGATGATACATATTAGGCAACAAAAAGCTATAAGATCTATCAATGTGCAACTGTTTTTGTAACAAAGTCAATATAGTACTTTTTATATTTAAATTAGTAGATCACTGGTTCTGGTAGAAATTATTGGGTCCTTTATAGAACAAAACTTTTTAAAAAATGGTTTGGTGGTTCTACTTTAGCAATTATTAGAACATCACACATCAACTCTTACTATAATCTTATATATAAAGTGAGGGAGTGTCACAAGAAATGGTATTGAGTTTGGGTATGAACCAAAAATTTATGAGCCAACCTGCTTAAAAGAAACCACCAACTGTTTAATCTATTAAGTTGACCTAAAATGACAACGGAACAAAGGTCTATTAAGATAAAGAAAAACCACACTTATTAAAAAGGATACAACAAGATCTTGAACTAATGACAAAAAACCCCTGAAAAATTTTTTTAACATTTTACCACAAAAGGACATGACATTAATAATAGGTGCGTTTTCCAGCAAAGATTATAGATATTTTTAACCTTGATTATAAAAAGGATGCTCTATCTCTTATCTCAAAAAGTTATATAAGACAAAGTACATATTTGCCTTAGATGATAAAGATCCTAGGAAGATTTATGACTCTAAAAAATTAATAACCTTTTAGCCTTCAAAGGACTGATCAAGAAATTCCAGCTTTTTGTTTTAGGTGCTCTCTGCAGGATTCCTTCTAGACTACCAGATGAGAATGTATCTTTTCTAGTGTTAGATGATCAGCACTGTTGACTATCATTAGATGAAAGAGATCATATATGTTTCTAGTACCAAAAAAGAGATCATATATGTTAACTTATGGGTCCACTCAGAATCAAGAGATTACTACTCTAGTACAAGAGAATCAAGTTTCAGACATCAATGTCATCTAACCATATGGCTCTTAACAATATGACCTATCAATTAAACCAGCCGAGATGGTCATGACTTCAGAAACTTTATTTTATAGCACCCACACTCTGGACGACGGACTAGTAGATTCTGTTCAACCTGTGGTGGTAAAAAGCTTATAAGCATGTACGAGACTTCAACTCTGAGACTAATGTTGTTGGGTTTTTTAATTTTTTTTTCCGCTCAAGTTCGCTTTTGAGAAATTTAATTAAGAAATAAGTTTAATTTACCACCACCATATGGCCACACCCTTTTATGATATGTCTGTGGATCACCGTCTGCTGCTCCAATGTGGGGTAGCGGTGCTCCACTATCTAGCATTTTCCACCCTACAGGCAAACGTGTTTGCACTGGGTTGAATAGCCTGCCATCTTTGTCTGGCCGTTTTGTCCCCCCACAGGATTTAGTGCTCTACCTGGAGCGCATCCACCCTTCTCGCCCCCATCCTCTCACCCTCCCTCAATCCACAATCCGTTTTTGCCTCCATGTTGACTATGGGCGTTTAATGCCATATGCTGACAAGTCAATTATCAAACAGGCCACCGCTGCATTTGCGCCAGCTGGCTTTATCAATTTCTGCCCTTTTATGGGCTGTTTCAATATTAGATTCCAGATGGAGGAGGCTGCTGAAGAAGCTTTTACTCCCCTTATTTTAAAAAATACACCCATCCCTACTACCCAAACTTGCCTGTCTACAACACCACTATGGTGGTGTCCTTTGCATCCCTCCCTTTCCAACTCCCAGCCCAATTTTTGTACAATAAGCTGATGGCGGGGCTTATGGCGTATGACTCTCAGCCCAGCCTCATCTTTGCTGTTCCCCCAATGCAGAGCGCCTTGCTGCCCCTCGCACAACTGCCACCATTATCCCACACCACTCTGCCATAGCCCACCAAATTCCCCCATGCTCGTTTTACAACAGCTCCTGAGCACTTTTTTCGGCTCAGGTGGATAATGGTTACCAAATTTGTTTCCTCTTTTTTGGACTTGACATTTCTAAAAAATCCTGTCCCTGAGCCACTTCCTCTGATGTAGCTTTGGAGCCACATTCAGTGGGTTATGAATGGGGCATTTTGCTGCCCCTCTCCTGACATTCTCATTTGATGGGACGAAGTGGGAAATTGGCCCTCACCAAATCAACCACACACATTAACTGACCCAATTCTACTCCTGCCAATCGTAGTCAGGATTGTACCACTATTCGCTCCCAAACAACCCATTTTCCCACTACTACCCACCCAACTTCTAATGCCACTATTCTCATGAACCAGAATCCATGGGACCTATTGGCCGAGATTGACAAATCAGGTAACGTTATCATGAGTGAGCAAACTGGCCAATTTCTCAGCTAGTTCAATTATGGTCAGGCTGAACTTTTCCTTTCTGATTTTGACAATACCCCACCCCCAAACGTCTCACTCCTAAACCCAATGCCGCCCCCTACCAAAGTGACCAACAGCTTGTTTTAGCTGCGGTGGCTTCTCCCCAATGCCAAAACCTAAGCAAAGCAGTGGCCTAATCAGTGGCTCAATACCAACTTAGGCTTCCCACACTCTACTCCCCCCTGATTTCCCTGAATCTCCCTGCAGCAATATCTCAAAACTATATGATGATACTGAAGCCGCCGTCATGCATGTCTCTAAACTAGCAAATTTTAACCCATCTGCTAAAATCACCCGCCATAGTATATCCTATTTTGCCCAACTCCCCAAAGCCCGCATTCAAGCTGAACTTCATGTAGCAGAATTTGTCAAAGTGGTCTACTGTATTAATCTTGATGATGAGGTAGAGAACTCAAACTACACCGCCATCCACCCAAACTACGCTGATACCCAAACGCCTGGCTCGCTTTAGTCCATCTCTCCAGCCAACATGACATATTTATGGCGAACTCATATGCAGACAAACCACCTGACCCCTCTCACCCTCAGCCATGGTGGGTTAGTGGTTTCCACTCCCCACCTGGTTTGTTTTCTTTTTTTGTCTTCCCAGTCATTCTTTTTATTGGGTTATTTTATTTTATTTTTGATTTTTGGTACTGTCCGTCCCCTGATCAGCCTACCTTGAATAAATCAAAACTAATTTTATTTGGACTCACAAAACCAATTCCTATCTCCAACTGTTTGTAATCTGGGTATCTATCATCAGACAAAAATTTTGGATTGCATTATCTAAAAATTAAGTGACAAGTTGGTCATACTTATTTACTCCAAAATTACCATATTGAATTTTGAGACTATGTTTATTTTGTCGTAAAATCAAGAAGCCATTCTGGATAATCAGCGATTGATAAATGAATTAAGAACCAAATCATATTGATTAACAATAGAGTTGGTAGATACTTACGCAAAGTTACTTACCAAAACTTTGAATGTTACATCTTTCATTAGCCAACTATTGGAGTTAACTGTGACCAAGTTATTTGACTAATTAATAAAAAAACAAAAATTCAAAGATCCCTATTTTGATAATCTAATCAAGTAGATTTGACAGCTTAATAAAAGAGAGAACCTGCCTCCTACTGGAATTATAATTACAGGAAGGGCACAAGGGAAAATGGCAATATATGCTGGCAATTTATGCCTACCAGTTGAGAGATCCTTACAGCCCAGAAGGACCCCTGGCCTTCATCCGCCTACTAAATTATCCTGAGATAAAGATCATGGATCCTGAATCAATAACAAAAGTGGCAACTAAGAGGGGTGTCTCATGAAATTGAGATAGATTATAAATGAAACTACCATGCTTTCAACTTGACTCTAGAAGCGCTTAACAACGGTAATGAGAATATACTATCAATTGTGTCTGACAGGCTACTAAAAAGAGTTTATCAAAATTTTCTTAACAATTAGATGTGATCAAGTTACCTCATCGCTCTAAAATCTAGAGGATCAACAAGCAATGAATTAATAGAAGTTTGAAAAAGATCACAGAGTTACTTTAAATTTACTAAACTAAAGGCATTAAGGCATTTATTAACCATGTGAACGTAAGAATTAAAAACTTAAATAGGATCTCAATTAACCTCAATAACAAATAAATATGCTCTTACATGGGAAATGCACCTGAAACTGAGCCTTTAAATATAAATGACCTTTTACTATAACTGAAAACAATCTTTCTGCACCTGTGAGTCCCTTTATGATTATTTTAAGGGAAAGAAGATCCTAGGTCAAGAGAATATACAAACTTTCCTAGTTGTTATGAAGGGTCTTTGAGATAGGATCAAGACACCAACAGTCAGATGGCCCAACATATACAGACCTGCCTTAACAGTGCTTCTTGCAATATATTGATGCCCTATTATAAGGAATTTACAAACTGAGACAAGTGAATATGGCCTCATAAAGGTAGTTGAGAGCAATATGGCCCTGTCTAACAGAAAAACATGTTTTATATATATTCAGCTAAATTAGGGATAATCATACTCAAGTTTGCTAAAAGTTTCTACTAAAAAGCTTAGGACCTAGTTTTGTGTGACGGAGTTACGTTAGACAATGTACTGATGCTATGATACCTTCTTGCTCTAAGGTTTATAACCATAAAGTTACACTCTAAGTCAGTCAAGCAGAAATAATATCAATCCTTGATATCAAATAGGCCATATTGGAACTTCCTGAGCCAAATACGGGTTTAAAATTTCAGCATAAAACTTTGGCCTTATATAAAAGATGTTAGTCAAACCTATAACATAGGTTCAGACGTCTTCCTATACAGTGTATGCGGATTCTATAATCAATAAGAGAATAAATGGAGATAAAAAAGCTGACTAGGCTGATAAATAGGCGTCAGACTAGGGTTTGAGGCTCCCTATACTGACAATTAAGTGCTTAAACCTATTTCTTAATTTTTGCAAAGTCTAAATTCTTTATAGTATCAGCTCCTAACGAAATTGATACCTAATCCTTCAGTATAATATAAATTCTTTGGTTCATTTTACTCTGATATTTTAGAAAATTTTAATTACTTCTCTTGAGCCCACCATAAATGGTGCTAAATTTCAATACTGTATTATCGCTCTGATGTCACTTGAGTATAATTATGGTATATTAGATGACGTTTTTGGCTATCTTTAACACAGGCTCAACTTTTACTGTCAACTATATATTACTTTATGAAAAAATTAAGGTTTTTTCTGTATAGAAATGCTTTGAAATATGAAACTGCTGGACTTTCATGCAATAGGTCTCACAGAGCATACTCATCTTTGCCAATCAATTTTTAAACTCTATTGTAGTCTACCCAGTAAGTTTTAGATATTGATATCTATGACTTCTTCATAGCCATGAACTTCTTGGTGAGTTTGACACCAATATCAATTGAAAGCCCAATTGAATCAATATCAGACCATCAAATCCTTTTATATTGTCATAAAACAGGCGTGTCAAGATAAACATGAATTTCATGTGGATAATCAAGTGACCATAAAATATTTAAGGGCTGAAAGGTACCACCATAAGAATATGGGAGTAAGTTCTATACAAGAGAAATATAAGGGGAATTACTGATCTAAAAACATGGTTCTCATGCCAAAGGGTAAACTCAGGACTGGCGTCAAGAGAACCCAAGTGTTCAGCAACAGTTTGTTGGTGCTAGTTCCACTTAAAAGTATCCTTTAAAGAAAATATCCTTATTATATAATTAGACGTACTTAAGGGTCTAAAAGGTCTTATGATCTTGTAAGACGAGATTGATGGTATTCTTACTGCTCAACATGATCATCTTATTCAACAAACATTTCCACTGTGAGCCTTCATTTTGTACTCAATAGAAGAGACATACTTATTCTACTTATGGTAAAAACGTTTTGATTGAATTTATAAGTAGGCTGTGCCAAATTTGTTTTCTATAACAAGGGGACTAATTCTTGTGATTCTTGCATGCCTACACTGATAGCCATAATAGTAGAAGTCACTAGGAAAACAGATACTATCAACACAGAAAATTTATTGTGGCCCGTGAATTTTCTTTTAATGGGTTAACTTTCAGGTTATGGAATTTTAGGGGTTAGCGCGTACAGTATAGTATCTAGATTCTTATTTAATAACTTAATAAACAATTTTCCCAAAAGATTAAAATGTGATGCTATTAGGTTCTAATCCTAAGAGATGGGTGCGATTGTTTAGAGTCAAAATGCAGTAAATTAGACTGCAGGATTAAAAAAATCTTTTTGGAATTAAATATTATAGCTATAAGTTGCAATCATCCAAATCTTGTTTCAACCAACTAAATCTGGTGTGCCAACAAGGGAATTTGTTGTAGTTTTAATATTACTGTACACCCTCTTTAAATAATCATTTGCTTATTTAAACGTTTACTTGTAGATTATTTAACCTAAACTTTACCCTTAATCAACTTAATTGCATAAAAAAATGCTTCTAGTTGAGTTGTTTGTTGGATAGAGGAGTTTGCCTTTGTGGCATATACTTTAAACATACTTCTGCCTCAATATGAGGTCAATAATATTACTTAATTCTATTCTATTTTCTAATATAAAGTTCTTTGGCTTATGGTTAATAGTGAGGTGGGGTGGGTTTAGGTAGGGGGAACAGTCACAACACACTTTTTTCAAGGTATGCCACAGGTCGTTAATATTGGCGGAGTAAGAGCCTTAGGTTTAGTGCTCTTCATACTCCTAAAGCGATGCAAGGTCCTGTACAGATCAATAGCTTTGGCAGAAGACCTTGCAATAATATAGAACCTGACTAGAGAAAAATAAAATGATGCCCTAAACTTACATGTTGGAGTATTTAAATTCAATTGAGTGAATTAAATATTAAGACATTAAGACCTAAGACTAATTTTCCTTCGCCTTCAGTCAATGCTATTAGAGAAATGAAGCTCTATTCAATATTAAGGTCGTCAATTTCTAGATCTTGAGTTCTATTGGAAACAGTGATTCAAGTTACTATACATTCAAGGCATCTACTCAAAGTACCTGGGTGAGGTAACCCATCAAGTTGAGTAGCTCTAATTTTTACTGGGTACTGGATTTTCCATCCTAAAGACCTCACCGTTTTATTGACAATTTTTTCAGTTAATCCAAGAGTGTAATTAGATATTAGACTATAGCCTATGTTTGGATCCTACCTATCAGGTATAAGTTGCTTACTATTGGTTCTATAACGTCTTCTGACCTGGGACTAGATGAAACTTCATCATTGCAACATTAGAAGTAAAGTTTGATAACACACTTACTCTCAAAATAGAAACAAATGGCAAGTAAATATTGATGAATATGTAATGATCTTATCTTAAAAGTATTAAATTTTTGAGATGATGGAAGGAATCTAACATAAGGTGTAAATGACAATGCCCTAGATATATGATCGTGGCCTAACTAGAAATCCAAGGTTATAGAAGCCATTGCAACTGTGTAATTAAAACAATTATTGGAATTTGGGTTTTTGAAGGCATCTCAGAGAACGCAGGTTTCACTTTTACTCTTAGTTAAAAAGAAGGCGAAGACCATAAGGTAGTGATAAATCCCCAATAGATAAACTACATATAATGATAGTTAACCACTTTCTTATATTGATGAAGCTCTTTGGCTCTTAGCAGAATCATATTTTTACAGCTATATACTTGGCCAGTGGGTTCAAGAAATTTTTTAACTTGTTACAAAGATAGATATGACTGTGCATTAATATCAAGTAAAGGATTGTTTTAGCTGGCTTGCATTCCCCAGGGTTATGCAATGCCCCTGAAACTTTTCAGTGGGTCATGGTATGCTAGGGGGCATCAAGATTTCCTGTGTACTGGTTTATTTAGATGATGTTACAGTGTTTTCTAATACTTTTGTGAAAATAAAGGCATCTATGAGAAGTCTTTTAAGTGATATAAAATTGCCTTTGAAGCTTAAGCCATCTAAGTGCAACTTCATCAAGAAAAAGATAGAGTTCTTTAGCTATAATATTATTATAGAAGAAGTTTTACAATTACTTGAAATGTTGCAGTTTTAGAAGATGTCATGGAAAAACAGTTTATAAAATATAAAATTAATTTTTCAGGATGGTTGGTTAACATTGACAATTTATTCTCCACTTTGCTGCTCTAGTAAAGCCTTTAGTTTATAAAAAACACAAAGCGCTCCTTTTCCATTGAGGTAAAGACCCAACAGAAGACTTTGACTCTCTGAGGAATTCTCTTAGACGGCCCTTATATGATACATCCTGAGTTATACAGACACTTTATACTGTTCATGGATGAAAGCAACTTAAATTTCAATAATATCTTAGCGCAACTTGATTCAACCAGGCCAATCATCCCATAGCACACTTAAGAGAGGCTAAACTAAGGCAGAGAGGAATTGCATCATTATGGAATGAGATGTATAGCTATACTATTAACCATCCAGCATTTACGTTCTTTCATATATGTGAAACACTTCAATAATGTGACCAATAATGCCTCACTTAAGTGATTGCAGAAAAGTGAAAGATCCTAATGGTTAACTTTCTTGATGGGCCCTCAAATTGCAAAGCTATGATTTCTCCTTTGTCCATCAAGCAGGGGATATACAAAAGAGTGTCAATGGTGTTCCAGACCCATACTAACACTTGTACACATCAGTATATATGGTATTTAGGAATAATTTGGATGACCTAGGATGTTGTGCTGAAATACCCTGAAGCTCAGGAAAGACTGAAAAAATAATATACTATACTTTAACATAGAGATATTGTAATATAACAAAAGTTGGAATAGCCTAGCTTTCCTATGTGTAGCCCATGGACAAGGCTTCTACTATCATGGAGGTGCATATCAAAGTTAGACAATGTACCTTTCAAAAGACCTACCAGTGGCTCAAAGATCGATGTTATTAAGAAGGAATGACTGACTCAACCAAGATGACATCAATCTCTGGCTTGTTTGCACCAGAGCTGTCACTTTCATTCCGATTTATCAACATCAAGCAGTAGGGATGATCTAAGCATTTTCCAATGTCAGTATTGATGCTATTAGGCCACAACCAACTGAAAATAATGGCAATTAGAATTTTAGCCTCATGGTATATCAATAACGAAATGATTGCAGGCTCTTTGGTAGTCTCCATGACTGCTGAAGTTACTGCCTCGTTTCTGATAGCCTTTCACCTGATATGGTAGCTAAAAAGTCCTTATTTCTAATATAGGTATATTTTTTCCTGTCTCAGATGTTGACTGAGCTCAATTCTTTAATAAGAGCTTGTCAAACTTTCACCTCTTCCTACCATCACTATATCATCAGGGCAGTAGAGTGGGTGAACACTATCAGTCTTCATACTATGCAAAATGCCCCAGTGACCCATACAGGTGACATAAATACATCCCTAGGGCCTTAAAGGCTCCTTGGTAAGCTATCATAGCGTCATTAAGATATGCCCGCTTAAAGCCCTTTGTGGTAATGGCTCCATATCGCCTTTTAGTGTTAGAACATTTTGGAATTGCAAACTTCATGAAACTATGACTAGCCTGTGAAAAATATATTAGAATGATATTTATTTAAAGGGCTCTTGTAGCAAAGTCTTTGGGTGTTATTAATCAAAGAGAATATAAATAAAAAGCTTAAAAGACAATTTTCTGGATACAATTGGTGATATTTAGTGCTCTTCTACCAACAATGACCTAGAGAAATACCAATATCTTAATGTTTTATGGTTTGGAACCTAATGCTTACTATACAAACTCAGACATGAATACCCAAAAAAGTAAGGTTCCAAGAATGAACCAACAAGCTGGATAAAGCCTTCAATCCCTTTAGAATTAAATGAGGTGCGACTCCCAAGGCTCTGCCGCTTACCCAACTCATGGATCTAAGGCGCACCCAAGATGTAAGATGTGTAGCTGCTGCCCTCTCTGCTTAGCATGATTCACCAACTTACCCTACTACTAAGCCCAAACCTATACTAAGTTTAGGTTCTTCAGAGTGTTATATTAGAAGAAAACAAAAATATTCAGATATATGAGATCTAAAGAAATGTAGCACTAAAATCACAGTTAAACTTTCTACAGGTGTCGCATTTAGTACCCATTTTGAATGGAAAAATTACACTTAATGTCACACCAGGAATATTATATTTATTAGATGCTTCATATTTGGTTAAAAAAATCAATGATTGAAGGTTGAAATGGGATCAAACCTTATGGCAGTTGAAGCCGATGCAGCTCCTGCCAACACCCTACTCAACCAGCAACTCCATGGGGAAATGGAACCCCTGGTTGAGGGTATTTCAATCTCCAACCTCCCTTATGATTTTGAGGAAAAGGCAAAATATAAGATTAAGGAGTTGGCTGTTAGTGTGAGCTGCGTCTGCATTGATGCAGAAAAAACCTCTTTTTTTGACATCAATTACCCTGAAACCTGATGGTGCATTGAGTCATTTACTTGTGTGCCTGCTCTCATCACTTTTGCTGAGCATCAACTTGCTCAATACATTATATCGATAGCACCTCTGGCCTCATAAATGAAGAAACCCCAAAACTATACCTCCTTATGCCCCATGTCGCTGATGCTCCCACCCCAATGCTGTCCGCTATGGTCCATCAGCTAAAGTGGGCACCAGACAAAAGTTTCCCCAAATCTTCCTCCCCTTCTGATATGGCTTCCTTTGCTGTTAGCTGAGGTGCTATATTAGGTTTTTATTATGATAATCCCTTTGTTTCCACTTGGAATAACTTTCCGAGCCAAATTACACAAATTTATAAAAAAAATCAAATTCACCTGTAGTAGTTTCACTCTGATGTCATCAGATTCTCTGCCAGGTGCTCCAGCATGGGGCAGTGGCGAAACTCCCCCCGCCATTTTCCGTCCAGCAGGAAAACGTGCAAGGACTGGTTCACCCAGTCATTCCAAACCTATGGGCTGATTCATTCCGCCCAATGACCTAGACGCCCACCTTTCTCATAACCAAGCGGTACCATGCTGCCCCTAGTGCTCCCCTAGAGCAACATGTGCTACAGCCTAAGGGTAGAATATGGGAAACTATTCCCATACCATGACCAAGCCATTATCAAAATGGCACAGGCGGTGATGACACCCGCCAGTTTTATTGATGTACACCCCTACAAGGGGTATTTTGACCTCAGCTTTACCTGTGAAGCTGACGCTGCCACTACAGCAACTGTGCCTTTGGTATTCCAGGGCTCCCCTCTCCCCACAACTCAAACTTGGCTCCCAACGGACACCACTTTGGTGGTCCAGTTTGCTGGCCTGCCCACCCACCTCCCCCTGAAGTGCTCCACCAGTAGCTGATGGATGGTTTGGCAGCCTATGGCTCCAACCTCATCTTACAATTTGTGGTCCCAAATGGGGCCACATGACTTGCTGGGCTTTGGGCATATGCCATGATAAACCCTGAATTTAATAAAATTGTGGTGGCAATTCCGTTGTGCACCGTTATTCCCTCAGTGCCTGACCATCCATTTTGGGCCTGCGTCGAGGGTGGGTGGACGATCTGTCTGTCATGTTTTGAGTTAGACAACTCGAAATGCAAGTGCCCCTTCTCAACCACTTCAAACAGATTGGATGCCTCATCCGCTAACCTCCAATCTGCTGCGCACCCTGTACAATTTCAGGCATGAGGCACAATCCAACCTCCTCCACCCCAAAGCCTGTTGCTGCAGCTGCACCTGCAGCCACCAATCAGCCTTCTCCTCACCCCAATGCCATATATAATTCCTCCAATCAAGCATCAGATTGGATCCCAGTTTGAACCCATGCTTCTGCAAATGAATTAAATAAACCTCAACCGTATGCTGATTCCCCAATCCAATATAAACAAAACCCGCTAGAAATTATTGGCTGAAATTGACGAATCAGGTAAGTTCATTGAAGAACCATCCCTGCAAATCAAGCGGTTTATTAATGCAGAATGGGACGCCAAATACCCCCTCAACTTTATACCCCACAGCCAAATGCTGAATCCTTTTGCAGTGATCACCAGCTTGCAATCTAAGCAGCTGCAACACCAGATTGTTGTCCCATGCATAAAGCTGTCACTAAATCAGTAGCGATACTCAAAGGAGGAATTCCACCTCATGTTATCCCCGCAACCTTAACTCCAAAAGAAAAATATTGGTGAACAAGTACTACAAAGATGCAAACGATGCTATCCAGAACGTGGAAACTATAGCATGGAATTCAAAAGCAAAAATAACCTGAACTAACATTGCCACGTTCATTCAACTCCCAGACTCCCAAATTAAAGCTGAAAAAGCTTTAACCTAATATCTCAAGACCATTTACCTAGCTGGCAATTTCCATAAAGTTCCAATCATTAGAGATATTGAACCACATACCGCAGATGCCCCAACGCCATTACTGATGGCCGTGACATGCACTCTACTTTGGGAGGAAGAAGCTGCTGCTGAATAGGCTGCTTAAGACGAGCCCCCCAACCCTCCTCCCCTTCCGCCATGGAGGGATAAGCGGCTTCCGCTGCCCACCTGGTTGGTTGGTTTTTGAAGCATTTCACTCAATCCGCTCATTAGGGCGTTTTGTTTGAACCAAATAGTTACGTCTTTAGTATATTTTTAGTTTTGATAATGTCCGTCCCCTGGTAGGCTTGCCTCAGATAAATAGTAATAATCCCTTTGTTTAGCCCATTTGCAAATAAAGATGCATGGCGGCTCCCCTTTTTGGGTTGGGCACCACTAGTGCTAAAAAAAGAAATGGGATCAAACCTGTTGTTTTGTTCCAAGTTTTTTAAACTAAATCCAGACATTGAAAACTTTCCATTAGCCTCAGTATTAATATGGAGTCTTGGCAATTATTGTTGCAATTGGAACTGCAACTGAGTTAATATAGGTAAAGCTATGTTTGCAATTAAATAAGTACAGTTTTGTGAAGACACCGTAACTCTAAATAAACGTATATCTTGATAAAATATAAGCCTTTATTAAAGATAAATTCCAAATTCTGCCATAGTCTCTGTAGAGGCTTCCAATTTGGAGATCCAACATCAATGGTATTATTAAGAATGTGCATCGCTGCATAAACCCTTTTCATGCTGGTCCAACCCAAATATACCTTGACCTCTAGTCAGTCAGCTTACTTCCCAGCTCCTAAATCTTCTAGAGTTTATCCTTATGATCTTCTAATAGCATGTGGATCAAGCTCTCTGAAACCTGATGATGGTATGTTCAAGGTTGGAAACATTGTGGTGGTTTGTTAAACCTTAGTAGCATCTTAAGGGTATCATTAAACTTGTGATGCTAGAGACAAATTTGATTGTTTTATTCTGACCATCTCTGAAAATGGGAAACTTAACTGGTTTGAGGAACTAAGCAAGAAAATAATGTTTGATCCGCCAAATATTTGGGATTGTACAAAACAATTAATAAAAAGCTTTTTCAAATTTGGTTGACCACATTATCCAAATCGCTTGTAAATTAGCATTTTAAAGGTTATTAAGCAATCTATTGTTTAGTGATTATTGCCATTAAATTAGTTGTAATCAAATAAAGGATATAATCTGATGATTGATTATAATTAATGTTTTGTTGGGGATTATACAAAAATTGTTAAATAAGTACTTGATGAGGGTTTAATAACTGATAGTCAATTTCCAGGTTGGATCGTTCAAGAAGAGGCTCTGAGTGATTATGGTCATTTTTATGAATCTACCAAATCATTTTAACACTTGTTTTGGTGTAAGTTAGTTTTAATTAAGTAACACGCCCCTCAGACCATCTGTGTATGGTTCCTAACACAAATGGATGGATGATGAACCGTGAAAGGTTACACTGCTGAGGATTAACTAAGATGAAGGAATTCTCCATCATTCAAACATTAATCCTAAGGGTCAGAAGTTTTGGGAGACCAATCAGTTGATTTTCAAAGAATTATCTGAAAAGTTTTCCGCCTTCTGCCTATACAAACCCCTAACATTTTTAATAAAAGATGGAGTTCAACTAAAATATATTTATTATATCTACTTCTAAATTGAGTATTGAAGGAAATACAGGTACTTAGTTGTTTTTCTTAAGTTGCAGTTAGACAGAGTGTATTTGTTGCCTCTTATTGTGAAAACTCAACTTACTAGTCGTTGCCATACAACTAGCGTTGTTATTATTTTACAAGCAACCTGTTCAGTAAAATACTTAAATAGTTTACAAGCTTAAATTAAGGTCAGCTATTGATAGTGACATAGCTGACAACAGATCGATTGAAATAGATAAGATGAAGGATATAGATAGCAGGATAAGGGTTAAGGCGAGATCTATTAGGTATTGGTTTAATAGGGTTAATGGCGGTATCCTGTGGTTAGTCAAAACCAAATTTCAACAATTAGAATTTTAAAGAATTGATTGAAAGTAATGTTACCATCCTTATTGATATGTTTGGCTTTTAAACTGATAATCACTGTATTTGAGAGTAGCGCAACCTCCATACCATCATAGATATGCTTAGTAACCCCCACCCATTCCAAAGATAATACTGGCACCTGTTAATGGTAAGGTGTTAGGTTATTTTCTTTTTTAGCTATATTTTAAACTTGTATACAAATCTTTCTGTTCTTATTTTAAAATTTTATTTGCAGTTTTTTTAGTAAGATTGTAAAGGCCATGGAAGGAGTTCATTTAATAAATTCTATTTAAAGGAGAACTAAAGGCAAAACGTCCTTTCAAATCGCCAAAGTAACTAGTTTTAAAAGAATGAAGACCCCATCATTCTCCTCCTCCCTCTCACTTTCTTTATAAACCTAAAACCACTTTTCATTCCCGGTTTAAATCTACCTGGTAGTGCGCCTTTAAGTAACCTGTGCCTGTTAGTGTAGCTGAGGCACCCACACTCACAGGCCAATTTCTCTTGTACTCTTGTACCCTAACATAAAAAAGGCTTAAAATCACCTGGTTATGTTGTGTTTACATGCCTTTATGGTTAAGGGGCATAATATTGAGCACCTAAATTTAAATTATCTTCTAGGACTTTTTTGTCACAAGGAAAGAGCAAACTTTGATAAAGGCGTCAAACCACTTCACTTTATCCACTTTATACACCTGACACTAATTTACTGAAGCGCGTCAATCCAGATTATCACGCTCAGAAGAAATTTGATAAAACACATTTTGGATATTCCAAACCGGTTGAACTCCCTTTTTTAAACCCAGCATAAATTCTATTGCTGGTTTAAACTATATTACAAGTATTTCTCTCATCTTAAGATGATTTTGCTCTAGAACTTTTAGGAATAGTTACAATTCCAATAGAGCCCAAGTTTATCTGTCAGAAAATTAAATTTGATTAGATGATAAGCCTGAATTATTGGCAAATAGATAATTGGCTATTTGTTGAGATCACACTTAAGGTATTACTAAAATTTAATGGAGTTTAATGTCAATTGTCAATAATTAATCCAGATAGGATGAATGTGGTGATTCCAATCGAAGATCCACACTCAAAATCCACATTGTACATATCAAATGGATTGGCCAAGTCAAGAACATTCATTTTTTGTAAACCAAGATATATGCTACGTCAACCATGATGTACAAGGGTTGACTACTGAGAACAAATGACAAATTAGTATAAGTTTTGCAGAAGGCATATAACAAAGGAGAGATAGAATTATTAAAATTAATTTGTAGTGAGACTCTACCAAGAAGAGTGATAAGAAAGCAAGAGGTGTTCCACTATTGTTCCTGCGACTAGTGGGTAGTGTGACTCAGCCAATAATAAAGCCATTTATAAAAAACTCATTACTTTGCTAATTTTTTCATACTATTGAGGGATGGATATTGTCATATTGATCTTCAGTTGCAGTTATTGGCTGCAAGTTAAATTCCCACTATCCACTTTTCATCAAGTGAACAGGACCATGGTTAGTTTAAATACAGTGGAGCTTACTACATTGGGCCACTGACTTAAACTAGAAAAAACCAATATCTAAAAGCCATGATGAGCTTTGACTGCCAATCCAATTACTTATGTAAAGACCTTTTGGGCTCATAGAAAAGTAAGACAGAGGGCCTATGGAGACCTTGGATTAGGAACCTCCCTTTTCACCATGAGAACTTTGCATGAATAAGGTGACACCCAAATGGCGATATAACTCACAATCTGCCTGACGCTGGATTATCACAACAAGGGTGGTTGACTTATGTCGCACACAAGCAGCTGCTTCACATCAATTAGTGGCTTCATAGAGGTTACCATCTTTATGACGGAGACCAAGTAGAGAAAATACATGAGTATTTTTTTTCAATCAAAGAAATCAAGCTCAGCATTACAAATTGTACATATCATATCTAGATGACAGCACTACCAGCTCACAAGACGCCTCAACTGCTAGCAGAAAACTCTAGAATATCTTGTTGCATACGTAGAACCCTCAATCCAGCAGTTACTGTGAGTGTTGGCCTTCTGCAATATAAAAATCAGCAACATCATGAGATTTGTGCAGTCTTGAAACAACAATGACTGCCTTTTGTTGAGGATCCAAGATAAAAATTTCACAGAGATCAGAGGATAGGCTGTTTAAGTTTTTAATGCATTACTGACATACACGGCTGCATGGACAAAAAGGACTCTCAGCTGAATATGGAGCTCCAGTGTCTCAAAGAACTTTTAAAAAGTCAAGGCCTAACTAGAGAATGGGGTCAGAGATTTCAACACGCTGTGATGGATACCAAGAGTTTATTGCAAGAGATGACCAATGGGGTGACAGGACTCGAAACTGATGTAGCAGGAATCAGGGATCATGTCACCACATTGAACCAACATGGCACTAACTACATGGATTTGGTTCTTCTTAATCTTAGACAACTCCGCGGCGAGTGGAGTAACCACAGAGAATCCAAAACTCTGAACACCTATTCATCAGATCCACATAGTACTGACAATTACTATATACAGGTTAGACCAAGTAAAATGCGCTCAGTAGCACAAACTTGATCCTGGACCCTGCACCTTCCATACATGAATAAGTAGAATATGTCAAGCTTAAGATTGACTTGGATACCTTGTGTAAGTCTAACAACAAGTTAGTGAACAAAAATACCTCTCAGACTAAAAAAAGAATGCGTCCAACTAAATCTGCAACAATAGGTGTCAGAGCTCCCAAATGAAAGGAAAATCTCAATGCTTCAGGTGAGTTACTACACTGCCTTGAGTGGATATTAGACTCTAAAAATATCTATGGGACTTGCAATATGAGATTAATAAGATCAAATGAGACATCAAAGAAGAGTTATGTCAGTACAACCAGAACAGGGCTGAAAAAGTTTTCTAAAGAACTTTTCGCTAATCAGGGGTCAAAGAAAGCCAGGTCATAGATAGTGACACCTCCATGGACAAAGTTTATGCCTCCCCTAGTGGGATACCCACAGTAGTTGCCTATGTACCAGCCAATGAATCTACTAACACACAAAAGGTCATAGCAAACTCAAGTTCTTCTCCCCGACCCATTTACACTTCACACATTGGCTCAAACTTCACCAGGAAGGAGTCATACAGTTTGCCCCTAGATTTTGCAGACCTGAGTGGGACAAGAGATTTCGAATTGCTAAGCTGCCTTATGTAATTGAGTTAAAAGAATAAAAGGATTTATCATGTGTAATGGACCAGAAAAACCCCAGTTCCAATCACCATAATTTTACATATTGCTTTGGTGCACCAACAAGCAACCAAAGAGGCCTTTCTGAGTAGGGAAAAGTTTGGGTCAACGATAAGCAGCCAAGCATATACCTCTTATTGGTTGGCTATGTGTGTCCTCTGTGTGGTTGGTCCAATACAACCACCAAAAGCTTCCTTGAAACAAAACACCCAAAAAATATCACAGGAGTGCAAGATATGCGAACCCCAAAACATACTTTATTTTTATTCAGGAATATAAAAACCAAAGGTGCCTGCTGACCAGAGCTCGTCTGGGGAGCAACCAACAATGCTCTCTAGGAAGGGAAATGCTAGGGTCCTCATAGAATTCCGAAATGAACTTTGGAAGGTGCTGGAACGCCTTTATAAAGTTAGCGCTTCAGGGACCTCACCCAAGCTATTGATTAGGCTCAAACAAGCCTAATTAACAGCTTGGGCGAGAAACAACCCAGTGTCCAAAACAACCAAACCAAAAATGTTTATTAAGCGATCCAACTCAGATTCAGAAAATCTAAATCCAAGTCAGAATGTAAAAAATGAGACAAACTCATCCATTACATCATGAGTTACAAATTTTTTTGAGGAAGGAGCCACAGACCATTGAAAGGCAAATTTACTGATATTCACCTTAGATGTTGTTAGCACTGCCAAGTCACTTGCTACTTGGAAGTCAGCTCCTTCACCTACCAAGAAGTCAAGGACTTGGTGTTATGATTATTTGAAAGCATAGAAAAAATGGCTATAGAAAGGCTGTCTTCCTGACAATCAGGTATCAAGGGAATGAACCCCTGACCAATTTATCTGTTTTATTCACTTTGGAAACTCATTTCTTAGTAGGGGTCGGAATATTATCTAGTACCAGTGCTGGAATTGCATTGAATTAAGAAGTAAAACTATACCATGAGATCTTCAATGCAATGGCACTGGTCTGCAATGAGACCTATCCATACTCAAATTTTCAGCTACCTGAGACAACTGGCCGCAACATTCAGGGCCCCCACCTCAGGAAGAAAGCTACTAATGACTGTCACCAGGACTCCCACCTCGATCACCCCACCACAGGTGGCCTATAATCCTCTTCCCAACCCTAACAACTCTCAGACATAAATTTTATCAATGCATGGAGACATGATGCACCCAGATTGATGTGCCACCTATTCGGGCAATGAGGACACATTTCAGTACACTACCTGACCAAAATCAAAGTCAATATCATACAGAAATACCCATATGACAAGGGAAACCCCAGGTGAAGTAGAGAAGGGATACTCTACCTTCACCAATTTGAACTCAGTTGCCCACCTGATTAAGATGAGCAGTTCTATGATTGACACGGCACCCTCACTAAAGAGTTTCTGTACTAAAGAAAACCTCTGATGACATACATGTACTGATCCACTCACAGTCTAGGTTGCTACAGCAGAAGAGGCTGCTGGGAAATCCAGGAACCCTACTCCTTCAAAATAATGGAGCAAAGCTCATTTATTAAACACCTCCATATTCAAGTGTAAAGTTTCTTGAAGGTTTGAACGTCACCATCCTTATAGAAATGATCACCAAGGATTACCTACAGATTATATTTGGCATCAAATGTATCACTGATGAAAAGGACTCCTTGGATATACACATAGCGAAAAATCAAGATTATGCTTATTCTAAGTGTAACTATTATCATAATTTTGTGGAAAAAATTAGAGTATTAGTGATCATAGACACCAGTGCACCTGTTAAAATAGTATTGACGAAACTGGTGGTCAAGATACCACTGAAAACGGACATAGACAACAGGTGGCCATGGGATGACTGAGACAGAATGCAGCATTTTAGAAGTGGCCTGTAGTTTGCTTCCTCTTCATTCTTGTTAATTGATATTAACGCGCCAGCAATTGTGTTACCCAACCAAAATATGTCTTGTTGATTGGAGAAGCATTCATGTGCTACTTTATCGCTTAAATTAACATGGCTAAAGAAATGTTTGAAAGTCTTTGACAAAGGATCTTGGTCTATTTTACCTTGAGAGGCGTGCCCAAGGATCTTTTCCGCACTGTCCACGTTAACTTCACGTACTAGAATAGGGTAGTACCCATCCACTATCTGCAACTAAAAAAGATGACCAGGTTCCTCTCTAATCAAACCCATGAGTAAAAGGATCTGCCTCTATAACTCGCAACTAACACAAGGACACCCTCCAGCCACCAAGCCATCATGAGAACTGAGCTTAAAAAAGATATACTAGAGGGACTAATGTGGAAGTCTTCGCCCCTGTCAACAATCCTGACTCAACCCCATGTGGCTTAGGAATTATATTACCAGGGCACAGAGATAAAAGAACTGCTGACAAAAATACAGAAGGGGCTACTGACGGTTCAAAGGAATCAGGTGGTAGCATACCCACACCAAACTCTCATCGTTGAGTTCCACAGTCTACACAAGTTTAAATTACTAGAAGAGTTTCGCCTCAGAAACAAAACTTTAGCTTATCTATTGACAGCGCTCCCATGAAAACCTTAATGGGAGTATTGGAGAAGCAAAAGGACCAGGTGTTAGCACTGTTAAAATATACAAAGAAAACTTCACTACAGATGACCAAAACTTGGGATGCGCTGATGGTGTTGTCCACCAGTTGGATACAGGGGATCAAGTACCCATCCAGTCCCATATGATCTGCTGCCAAGCTGCAGTAGAAAGTGTTTTCAAAGAGATCAGGAAGCTACTGAATCAAGGGATGCTGAAGCCATCCAAAAATCCTCTGAGCTTCCACCGTTCTGATCATCAGGAAGAAGGATTGGACCAACCAAGTGTGATCAACTTCCAAAAACTCTACATCAACAAGAAAACTTTTACCCGCTGCTGAGGATTGATGATGCATTAGAGCACCTGACGGCGCCCCCTTTTTTCCTCAATGGACCTGATCTCGGGCTATTTGTAAATTGCTTTATTGTATATGAAGAAAAGTGCTATATTTAGTGCAAGAGGACTAAATCAGCTATCTAAATTTCACAGGGATATGCAACGCCCTGGCTACATTCCAGCGGGCCATGGATATCATAGTAGGAGTTCTAAAGTTATTGTGCATTCTTGTTTACCTTGATGACATCATTGTCTTCGTGTGGATCCTTTTGGAGCATTTATGACATTTAGATTAGTTGTTCCACTGAAATGAAGTGGCAACATACAAATCAAGCCCACAAATGAAACTTCTTTAGGTAACATCTGACTAACTCAGGTTCATAACAAATGCTAAAGACTCAGGATGCAGACAGCTAAGATAGAGGAACTCAGTAAGATGGCTCATTTAGGTGACAATCGCAATTTTTAAGTATTTAAGGTATGGTTGGTTACTACAGAACACTTTATTGCTAAATTTATCTATATTGAGGAATCTCTGTTAGGACTCTTCAAGAAAGACGCCATGTTCACTTGGATGAAAGTTGTCAGCTTGCCTTTGACACTTTTTGTATGTCTTTGATCGAAGTCCTAGTTCTAAAAATATAAGCTTTAAGAATGAAATCATTATACTTACTGATGCGTCACTCTCCACTTTAGTAGCCATTTTAACACAATGGGATAATTACAGAATGGAGCAACTCATCATTTATTGCAACCAAAGATTAAACTGCCACAAATGTAACTACATCATGACCAATGGGGAGTGCTTAGCCATGATCTATGCAAACAAACTGTTTTTGAGTATACCTTCACAGTATAGAAATTTAAGGTCATGGCCAGCCACGCCTAGTTGCACTGGCTACAGAATTTTAGGAGCTTGAAGGGCACTTCGCACAATGGGCTCTTAAGCTCCAAGCATACTACATTTAAAAAATTTGCCATCCTGATGCAAAGCACCATAGTCCCACTGTTTAATGCGACTACCAAGGACACATTAATGGCAGCCCTTGGCAACTTAATGTAAGAAAAAAGTATCAGCAGCAAGTATGCCAACAAACCACCTCAAGTCGACTGAGAATTATATAGGATGAGGGCTGATACCCTATGGAAAAACGGTGATCTATACAAAAGAATTGATATTGTTAACTTAGAATTACTGAGGACCTCTGATCAATAAGGCAATATCATGAACACGTACAAGGCAGTAGGAAACAGATGAATATAAAAGGTTATAGAATTTCTGTGACCAAAATATCACTGGGAAAGCATGCAATTTGATGTCCTTGAAACGATTCCTGCAGCTATAAATGCCAAGTGGAGAAGCCCTTCCACAAGAAGACCTCGTACCGCCTAGTGATGCCTCAGTAGGCATGGAAAAGGTCCATAATGATGTCATGAGGCCCTTGCCAAATAGCATGAATTGCTTTAAGTACATCATATAGTGATACATTATATGACATTATGGGTAGAGGTTTGAGCAATAAGATACCTAGAAGTTTTTAACCATTGTACATTCATAATGGAGTGCGTCATTCAATGACACAGATGTTGCAGTTCATAAACATGGAAAAAAGAATAACTTCAGTTTGAGTTTCTCCCAAGTTAAACAAGTTATTGGCAATCCTCAGGGCGTTAAAAATCTCATATTATCCTGAGTAAAATGGAACCGTTGAGCATGTTAACAGAACCTTAGTGAATATACTCAGAAACTTACAATGTATAGACCGTCAGACTGGAGCTTTCTTTCTTCCACCACAGTTTTTCATACATCTGCTATCCTTTAATGAATTTGAAGAGCCATTCATCTACTCTACAGGTGTCAAGCAGCCTACATCTGCTACTCAACTCCTATGAAGAGGACACATACATAATAGATTTACTAAGCTATCTGGAGAACTTGATGTCCACGCTAATCAAACTTCAAACTAAAATTTAATTCACTATCTTAGCCAAAAAGATAAGAACCACAACTCTGACCAATGGCAGCATAGAATACTACCTCCGTTTTAGGTGTGAGAACGTGTCTGTTCCATGACTAGCACAAATTTAGATTAAGGAGCAAAAGAGAAAATATGTGGATTGGACCTTTTAAATAATAGAGAAGACATCCTCTTACACCTATACAATCAGAAGGCCAACACCCAAATTGTTAATCAAGTGCACGCTAAGTTCCTCAGGCTAATCTTTTTTCCTTTGATAACTAAATTGAAGCCAAATTCTGATTTTTCTAAAAAATACAAAAAATGACCTCTCAATAGAGCCAAAACTAAATGATTTTGATGCAATCAACGCCTGCTGCCCCGGCTTAAGGTGGTGGTGCACCGCTATCTGGCATCTTTTGGCCACCGCTGAAGCGTTCCTGGGCTGGCTCTGCTAGCTCTTAATGCTACCAGGCGTTATGTCTTCCCTTAGGTCTTGGTCCACCACCTCGCAAGTTCTCAGGCGGTGCTCCAGAGCCCTTTAATGCTCCCACTGAGCAATTTGCTTTTTGTCCTCTGGGTCAAATATGGGAATTTTTCCCATATGCATGCATGGCCATCATTGAGATGGCCATGGTGGTTTTCAAACCCGCTACTTCATTGACTTCCACCCCTTTAAGGGGTAGTTTGACCTCGTTTCTGCTCTGAAGCCATAGCAGAAGCATCTAAGCTGCAAATTGATTCTAAAAAAAATCCAATTCCAACCGTTTGCATGCAGCTCCCAGATGAGGCCACTTTGATTTTCTAGTTTTTAGGTTGCCCTCCCATCTCTCCCAAACGCTCTCACCACAAGCTCATGGAGGGTCTGTCCATTTAAAGCACAGACCCCATGCTGCAGTTCGTGGTTCCCAATGGGGCAGATTGGTTGGCAGGGCCTCACGCTTTTACAACAATCCTCCTGTTTCATCATGATTCCCACCTCAAAATTTCTCCCCCCCCCTCATGCACCATGATCAGATCTGCCCCTGATCACCCATTCTGGGCGTGCATTGAAAATGGTCATGCCATTTGCTGCTTGTGCTTCAAACTCGATCATTAAAAGTGCAAGTGCCCCACAGCTTTCACCTCTACCGCTTCCACCATTCCTTCTTCCAGCGTTGGACCAGTGGCTACTTCGCCCCAATTCTTTGAATGGGGCTCAATCCTCATGCCCTCAGCCTTGAGGAAATTTGGTGCAGCTCCCAAAGTGGTGCCCAATCAAAAATTGAAATTTTAAAAATTTTTAAAAATAATTTGACTGTATTATTGAATTCTGAGTCAATGGGATGATTCAGTTTCAGCTGAGCTGCCATGGTCAACTATCCGCAACCAATAAGCTCCAGCTACCACTCCATTTCCAGTGGCTGGCCCAGCGTTGTCTGAGCTAAATCCAATCAAAAGCCTTGAATGGATTGATGATAGTGACTGGCCACATAATGTCAAACTGGATTTTGCTTTGGAGGAATTTCTTATAAATACTTATAAATCACATCCCTCCATTTTTGATCTAAAAATGGCTTTCCTAATTATAAAATTATAAATAAATTGGCAGTAGAAGCAGCAGCTGCTCTGTCCAACACCCTCCTCTGCCAATATCTCCATGGGGCGATGTAACCCCTTGTTGAGAGTATTCCCATCACAATTTTTTCCCATAATTTTGATGAGGTTGCAAAGTACAAAATTGAGGAGCTTGTTTTTGAAGCGAGTCACACTCGTATTGATACAGCAAAATCTTCTCTTTTTAGCCCCAATTATTCTGAAACCCGCCGGTGCATCAAGTCATTCACTTGTGTGCCAGCTCTTATCACTTTTGCTGAGCATCATCATGCTCAATATGTTGAGGCGATGGACACTGCTGGTATCATAAATGAAGAAACCCCACAACTATCTCCTTAAGCCTCATGTCGCTGATGCTCCCCCCAATGCTGTCCGCCATGATCCACCAGCTAAAGCAGGCGCCAGATATATATTTCTTCAAAGCTTCCTCAACTTCTGATATGGCTTCTTAGGCTGTTAGAAGAGGGGCCATATTAGGATTTTTTATTTCTAATAGGTCCCTTTGTTTTTCCAATTTGCAAATAAAGATGCGTGGAAGCTCCTCATTTTTGAGTTGGGCACCACTAGTGCTGAAAATAAGTTCGTCAGGCTGTGTAAACAATAAAATGAAGATGGTTATGATGAAAATAATAGATATTATTGATAAGGATAGATCTGTTTGAGACATATAACACGGTAATAAAAAATAATGCTAGCATAAAAAAAGCGACAGAACCCACAAATAACAATAGACAAGATATGTCATTGTCTTATGCAAACAGCTACCCTATCAAACACCCTCAACTCCATTGCTTCCAATCCTTTGGGCATCCTTGTATGATATCAACCAGCAATACACACTTGCCTCCTATGGCGCCTCACAGTTATTTTGGTCTCCCTATCAACTTTAAACTTTATCCAGGCCAGAAACAGCTTGCTCATCAGAAGGGACAGGGTTGACAGAAGAATAGAAAACAATCTGCCATTGGGAGGTGGAAAGAACTTTACAGATACCCGCTAATAGATGACAGGGCTATGGATCCATGAGCAGAGCTGTGGAAGAAATAGAGTAATGAGGTCATTATAACGGATAAACCCCTGTACCATTAGAAGCAAGCTCCGCAACCAAATCCACTGGCGGTAGCAGGACAGTTAGGAATTGGCACCAAAGGGGGAGCCATAAAATCAGACACCAAATGAGGAGATAAGTCCCAGATCAAGGTGAAAATGATGCCCCAAGTGCCAAGCAGTCCATGAAAAATTTATCCAGGCTGTTAAAGGCTTTGTGAAATTAGGTGAAAAAATTTAGGCCTCCCAATGGACCCATTCAAGTGCCGTTAAAGGCGACCCATCATGGGCATAAACTCGCCTAAGGTAAAGAAATCATCTTTCTAATGAGCGACATCAACAGACGGTACCAACTTTAATTAGTAGAATCCAGATCCTGGAACATGGCGGAAGCCCTGGAACTATTATGGTTAATCCAGTCATCTTTAAAGTTCACCCTAATAAATGAAATTGGGATGGAGCTCATGAGAATTCTCCTGACCAGATAATCAACAACCTAACAAACAAAGCTTAGCATCTGATTAATTGACAACACCTTTGATTAATGCCTAGCAGTTAGTGGTAGCATAAGATGAGCAAAGCTGCCCGCCAGGAGCCACGCTGCCTCAGTAGTTGAAGGCCCTTGACAATGATCCCATACCAGAGCAACTGCACCATGAGATCCCTACTGGGATTGCGCCAAGATGTCTGATAGCCAACGAATTTGAGGGAAAAGCTCCTCTTGAGCCAGAAAAGCTGCAACATCTATCACATGCACATCGTCTTCATCATGGATGTTGTAAATCCATCCATGAAACTGGGCTAAGATGGGAGCACCTTAATCATACCATACTTTCAAATATATGAAGTGGGAAATGTGTTCAGGAGAATTATAAAGGATGATGACATCGTGTAAAAATAGCAACAAAAGGATGACGCTAAAGATGATTCATCATCCTGTTAAGTGGGAAACGTTAGAAAATTTTATTTGACTGGAATATAAGACTACATAAACTAATAGCTTTTGGCTATCCACTGATATCACAAATAAAATTTATTAATGAATTATGATATTGATGTCAATCATCAATAATCAATCTAAAATAGGACAAATGCGGATAATTTCTAATAAAAATCCATATTAAAAAATTACCTTACAAATATTAGGATGGAATAGCCAGGATGAGAATATCCATCCTTGGAAAATAAGATATACGCCACATCATCCCTGATAGAAAAAGGGCTGGCTAGTAAGAACTAACTAACAGAGCAGTATAGGTACCATGGGGAAAGTTACCAAGAGAAATAATTAGAGAGAGTAATCTTTAGTGCAACCCTACCTAGGAGAGTGATAAGAAAGCAAGAGGTGTTCCTTTAATGTTTCTGCAACTGGACAATAGTGTGACTCTACAAAAGTAAAGCCACCTCTACAAACCTATTACTTTAATACTTTCCACGTATTAAATAAGAATGGAAATCATCATATTTCTCTTCAGTTGCACTTAGTGGCCGCAAATAAAACTCTTGATATTCACCAAACCTCAGATAACAGTATTGTGGCCAGTTTTTACACCATTAATTACAGCTTACCACATCTCGCTTTTTCACCAAACTGAAGAACAAAGCCATGTAGACCTAATTTATAAGTATCTTTTAGACGTACGACCAATTATCAGACCCTGAAGACCCTAAATCTGTTTCTCAGTAATATGCTTGGTCAGACGCTATTTCTACCCAGTTTAATAACAGATACTTTAAATAATGGAAGGTTCCAGAGCTCAAGTAACAGGATCAACCATTTGTTCCCTCCAGGTGTGAGCAAAGTTGACCAGGAATACATCTTGTTTCTCACCTATATTAAAATAAGACTGCACAAAGCAACAATAACTGTTCTAGTGGACACTGGTGCCACAGGGAACTACATTGACCTGAAGGTAGGTCAGGATTTAGACCTTGAACTCACCCTATGGGCACCCATCATGGGGCATCTTATATCCTCAAGGTCGCCTTGCCTCTGCGCAAGCCTCTGTGTTTAATACCCATGATAAGAATTCATAGCAGAACTTTGAAGCAATACTAGAGTTATTCGCCTGTGATTTATGAGGTAGAATGGTGCTGCCACCAGTTTAGAAGTATTGACTTTGAGTGAAAAAGTTTGCCTTAACCTCCAGCTTTCATTAGAGTGATACGCTCCTACTTCCTAAAGTAGCAATGATAATTGCAGTGTCAGTAGTAGCGGTATACTCCTTTTCTAAGGTTAATTATGAGCTATCTTCTTTTTCTCTTTTCCCTTACTATTCAATTCAGTTTGATATATATGATGCTAATAAACTGTTAAGTCACTCAGATTATGATCTGAGTTTCCAACTGAAGGTCAACTATTTCTAAAAATCAACTGCTCCCTATAACCCTAAATGGTGAAAACCGCAGTCGTTGAATACCTAGATCAAATATTTTGTAAATAAGGTTTGTATTTCCAAAAAACATTCTCATATCATCTCCATGAGTTTTGTGCAGATACTGATGGCACTCTGAAACCCTGTGGGTATTATGGCACCAAATAATGTTACAGTCCCAAATCTCTACCTGCTATCCTTTTGAGGCTACATTGCACAGGCTATCTCAAATCTTATTTTATAAGTTACCTAGTGAACGCATTCCATCAAGTGTGAGTCATGTATTGTTAAAAGTGCTGACAATAAATCTGCACCCAGTATGGGATTTGTTAGTTCAAAATATGGCTTAGTTAAAAAGCACTGTTTATCTTTCAGCACTGCATTGAGACACCCTGGGGGATCTCAGGTTCCCCTGCATAATTGCCTACGTGGATGAAATCCTAATACCATCTGTAAGTCTTTTCTCAATGCATGTATAGCTATACTTCAGGTTTGTAAATGACTTTTTACGTCAACCACCTCATATTTAGATTTCATCAATAGTAAATTGATCAAAGCCTTTTCAGGTTGAATGACTTAAATTAAAATCAACTTAAAGTTACTATTTGGTCAATCTATGCTTTGTTGGTCAGAAGGCAAAATTTACTATTAGCTTCAAATTATGTAGCATTGACGAATTCCCATTTAAAAGTTACATATTTATATACTGCCTGGTATAAATCGCCTTGAAAATCACTTTCTGAGAATCTTAGGCAATGTCTCTTTATTCCCACTTAATCCCTATTTTCCTTAGCCCTATTAAAAGGCTAGTATGATGTCAAATAAGAGTTCTTTATCACTATAACGTTGATTTTTTGTCTAGTTCAAACTAAAGCTTTTGCCTGTTTACAATAACAGAGATTTGCCTTGGTGACAGTCAATATGCCATTAGATTGCCCTAGAGATAAAAAGTCTACTAGGAGATTCCACTAGTGCTATAGCAACTAATAAAACATAACCTTCAAATGAACTGTCCTTCAAATTTAAATAAAAACTCAACACTGGTAATCCTGCCAGGGAGCCTTCTGAAGCTGCCTGGTGAAGAAATACCTTCATGTAAGCAATCCCAGCATATAAAGATGAGTGTACATCAACAGGTCCACTCTAAGAATTAGGACAGAATGAAGACGGATGAGAGAAGGCCCTACCACCTTCTGGATATGAGCTGGTCCTACTCCTGTAGTTTAACTTAGCTCAGCCCTACCTGGACGTCATAGATACCATGGACAGTATGAGCATGAGATACCTTTAAGCTATAAAACTGCCATGGAGGAAGTGAGCTGTGAAAATAAAAGGATGTTTAATATTTAGTAGTGTAAAAAACATCTTCAACTCATTATGAATTATGCCAAAGATGCCGCTAAATGAATTGAAAAGGTTGTCTATGAACTCAAAAGTTACCAAGTGGCCAAGGAAGATTGGGCATGATTTATGATGCTATGAATCGGGATGCTTTTACTTCAATGCTGGAGAACGCCTGAAAGAGCGCTGCCAAATATACCCGTCTATATTGTAAGAAACCTAAGATATTTCAGTAGAACTTGGAATTGTTACCACAAATGAAGCAGATGTTACCAATGCCTAAGTCTATGAAGAATTTGAGGTCAATTTTCTGCAGAGCAGGAACCACTTTATGAGCCAAACAGAGTAGTTGAACCAAATGATTCTTTCGCCATTTGGTCCTGACGCTCCTCACTGCTCTGAAGCTGAATTTATAACAGCCAACCTGAATGCCATAGCGCCTTTATTAGTTACCTGCACCAAAGCTCCTTAATTTTCTAGAAATATACTGCAAGAGAAACCCAAAATCCTTGGCGTCATTTTCAGTTACCTGTGCCAATGCTTCCCGCTGCCTTTCTAATATAAAAGACTACAAATTGCTTCAACGCACTTTCCATTTCTCTGCGCTATTGATCCTCATTGTTCCAGTACTAAAATTTGAGCCACTGAAACCTGACTAGAGAATCTCAAAGTTAACTTTGAGGTCGTTCCAGGACCTTCCAACGAGCCAAGTGAAGCATCCAGCTCAACCGATTGCATCACCACTCTGTTTTCTGATGCTGAGACTTACAGCTGCTTTGACAATTTAGTCAAACCAAATGATTTGGCGCCAAATTTAATTTCCTTGGTGAGGCAAAATAAAATATCGATAATTTGCTTGAACTAGCAGAGTATTGTTTTGCTGCAACTGATTCATTTTATCTTGACAAGATACTCTGTAGTTTAGGGGAGTTTATTGGCCCAGCCGAGACAAATGACCCCAAACCAAAATCTCTCCAATTCAACAATTTGTTAAGTTCTAAACATAAATTTATTATCTGGTTTGTACTAACATTTTAGGCTTTCCACCTGAAACTTAAAATTTAAAGAATCTTGATCCACCCAATTGGAAAGACCAAATGATTTATTCAATATGGCCAGCCGAAACACACCTTTAATTAACAACCAGCTAAATTGGTAGTTGATCCCTAAAACTTTGACATACAAGGGCCTGCTACACTAAATTAAGTTTTTCATTGACAATCCAAAATTTCCCATGGGTCAACATTGATTTTCAGTGTCTTAAGCTTTGCTTTGGGCCTCTGGTTATATCTAAAAACCAAATAGCACAATTCAGACTTGGGACTAGCTTAACAAAGAATTTTGTCCCCCATCAAAAGATGGGCTAAGGACATTGTCAAGATTCTGATATGAATTAATGATAAGCCCTAAATAGCTACAGTGGATTGGCTAGAATCTTCTGAACATGATCAGTAGTGTGCAAATACTTGAGCGCCTTGGGATAAGGCGATATTGGGTTTGGAAGGATAATTATTGGATTGCCTCCAAATAAGGCGATAAGGTGATGTCAACACTTGTCAAATATTGAGTAGATCACCTCAACTAAGGAGATAGGGAATTTAAGAATATTATACTTTGGTGGAGCTAATGAGAATGCGTTTGAACTAAAATAGTCTAAACCAAAGGAGTGTTATTGGCTGAAGTTGCTTATATAAGTGAAATGGGACGATTGAAGAAAGAAGGCTGTTAGTAGGAAAGAGAGTTCGAAGCAGAAAGAATCTGCTTATCTTAAAAATAAGTTTAGTATTAAAGTTGGAGTTAAACGCTTTGTATTTTTATTATAACTTTAAGTTGTTTGAGGACCAACAATCCTCACATCATCCATCCGTTGTTTGGTGGGTTCAACCCTGTGCAACCCTTATGGCGTATCCCAACAATAGCGCCAAAATTATAAAAGTGGTTCTCACTAATATGTCCCATTGATCAGTCACAAAAGAAAAAAGTCTCCAGTTGTTGCATGTTGCATCAGGCTTGCTTTGACGGGGAATCTTCATGACACACTGTACCAGCCAAATATTAATTGCTAAAACTTGCTCTGGACGTGGTGCTCAAGATGCAGGATGAGCTCCTTCAGGAGCGGAATGCTGTTATGAACCAGCAGACAGTAGTTTAGTCAAATACAACCTCTTGGACTACAAAACAGGCAACTCGCTAATTGCTTGGATGACACTACTGAATGACTGCATTGCGCAGAGAAGAAGTTGGACGGTACCTCCCAGTCCCCTCAATGGGAAGTGGATGGGTGACAAGGGGCTGCTAAGGGAGAATTGTATTATAAAAATTATGACACTTGCATGAGCTACCACTCCTAGGAGGGCAGCTCAGGAAATGCTTATGAATTATATATTCAATTACCTTAAGTGATGGCTGTAGCTGCCCACCAAATTGGCCCAAGCTACCTCTGAATCAGCGGACAAACCAGCCACCACTGGGCCAGCTCTTCATTTAGAAACTGTATATTGTTCTCAACCCATTCCTCAGTACGCCCCAAAAGGTCATGATTATGAGTTGGAGGAGGAGGTTTGTATCAATAAACTGCCTCCGTTTGATTGCAATGGGAATATCCATGGCTTCTTTAAACATTTAAAGTTTGTAGTGAAAGGCGCTTCAGATTGGCATAAAGTTAGACTGTCAATATCTGCCTTGGATGTTGGGAGTGCCAATCAACTCACCTGCTACCTTCCAAGAAAGTTCCGTTACATAAAAATAAGTGAAGGATACTGTGCTACAGCTGTTTAGGGTACTGAAAAGATGTCACAATGAAAGGCCGAATTCTTGACTATGGGGTTCCAACGTAATGAGACACTCACTGAGTTTGAAGACCAATTTATACCGGAAACCATGTGCTAATTGGTGCAGGGCGTTTATCTGAATCCGATGTGTTCATTGCAAGGGCATCCGTAGTGAAGCATACCACAAGCTTTATAATGTCATGACCCTGATTTTCGAAGATGACGTACCAATGCTCAAAATTGTTCAGTTTTTGCGCCATCTAACGCTACCTTCCCTCACCCAATACAGAGCAGAAGTATACCACCGCTGTTGCTGGGCCTTAATATTTGGGGGGATTCTCCAGTCCTGTATAGATTCCGCCTAGTAACCCCCAGCCTTATTATAATCATGCGCCTCGCCCTCAGCCAATTTACCCCCAACAGTTTGACTTATGTTCCTGCCCTGCCTATTTAAATCTTCAGCAGCCCAACTACCAACCTGGACTTAATTATGCCAATTGTCAGCAATCAGCCTATTGACCTAGCCCTGGTTACGCTGATCATCAACATGCAAACTATCAGCCCAGGACTTCTTATGAGAACCAAGGACGCAGAACCTACTGGGTTAATTGTTTTTAATGTAGTCGACCTGGCCACCTTGCACTTAGTTGCCCTAACTGACAAGTTCACTACGTGCAACAGGAATAATACTACCGGGGAAAAAATGGAGCGTAGTAGATATGGGACTCTCTAGCTCTGCTATCATAACCCCAACCGTCCCACCTGAATCTATTGTAGTTTATCCAGAAGAAGTCCCTCAATATGATGATGGGTTTTTATAACAGCAATCAGTTAAAGGAGTGAACATACTGACATAGGTGCAAGCCAATGCTCCAGCAGATGAAAAACCACAGGAGCAACCAAAGCTGTACACCCGACAACTGTTTGACCAGGCTCCTTCAGAAAATCTGGATCCAGCCGCAGATGCACCTTCCCTGAAAGGTGTGCACGTCACCCTTCCAGTAGACGCTATTTTTCAAAAAATACCCCAAAGTCGGTGAGGGGATTATGAGCTTCCTTGGGGTTAAGAGCTCACCAAAATGTCCACGTATTAAACAGTCTATATTCTTCTTACTTTGAGGTTACATACGTGACATTTTTGTAGCAAAAAATGAGTTCGCACTACTATAGATATGGGTGCTTCAGTCAACATAGTTTCCGCTAGTTGGTGGCAAAGTTGACGTTAAAGCTGAAGTCAAACATCAAATGGTGTATGGGACCACTGGAGCGGAAATTACTTTCTCTGAGGGAGCGTACAGAGCGCTACCTTTGTGGTTTGGGTCAATCGTTGTTGTAGCCCCACAATAGTGCTACTGAATCTATAATTATGACCTGTTAATTGGATCTGCTTTTATATGACACTTTGGGGCTGTCATCAATAAGACCGCAGAGACCTGCGAAATTCTGGGGCAGAAGATCCCAATTTACTTTAACTCCAGCAGAGCGCCAAAGGATCTGGTGCACATGGGACATATTAACCTTGCATACAGTGATGAGGTGATTCCAGTTCAATATTATTGACCTCAGAGAAAGACCTGGGCCCTTCCCCCAGCAATTGTATGAATATCAAGGGCTGCCACTCAGAGCTTCCAGCCATATATCCATCCCCTCCAGACACCAAGTAATAATAAACACTGAGCTAAAGGTGGAAGTGTCAGCTGGGCTTTATAGGGAGGTCATTGGTCCTTATTAAAATTGCAGCTCAAGCCACATGTGACCCCAGGCATTTACTCCTAGGACATGAGGAGATCAAGATCTTGTTAGAAAATCTACAGCACAAGCCAATGCAAATCCACTGGCATCAATTAGTGGCTTATTTACACTTAACTCCAAAGGAGGAGGTCTTCCATGTTCACGAGTTCAAGTCGCTGAATGAATTTGGTCTACCTGTAGAGCTGCAGCCTGGCTTAATGACAGTGGTACCACAGGAGAATTAATAGGGGTAACGGAAGAACAAAAAGACCAAGCAATAGCTTTAATTGACAAATATAAAGAGATTTTTGTGTTGATGACCACGATTTAGGGTGCACTTGGGGGGTGGTCCATTGAATGGACACCGGGGATCATCCCCCCAGTAGGACTTGGCTGATCCACCAATCTAGGGCAGCTGAGGAAGTTTTGACTGAGGAAATTGAAAATCTGCTGGAGAAAGGAATACTCAAACTGTCCAAGATTCTATGGGCTTTTGCCCGTTCTGATTTTAAAAAAGAAGGATGGTACCAACTTAGTGGTGATAGACTACCAAAAGTTTAACAGTATTACATAGAAGGACTCACATCCCTTGCCTAAAATTGATAATGATTTGAATTAGTTAGGAGGAGTTTTCTACTTCTCAGTGATGGATCTGATATTGGTTACTGACAAATCGGTTTGTCCATGTTGGAACAGGAGAAATGCGCTGTAATTACATCCAAGGGGCTTTTTCAACTGACACATATGCCTCAAGGGCTATGTTATGCCCTGGCTATATTCCAATGTGCCATGGACGAGATCCTTGGTGACCAGAAGATTTCATTCATCCTCGTTTATCTTGATAACATCTTTATTTTTCCAAAGCTTTTTGAACACCTTGAAAATCTAGAAGAGGTTTCTGATGGCTCACTGAGACAAACATCAAGATTAAGCCGCATAAATGTCACTTATTTAAAGACCAGCTAAAATACCTGGAATTTTGTGGTAGACTTGAAGGGGCTGAAACTACAGCTGGCCAAGGTATAGCCATCTAAAAAATGACTACACCAAACAGTAAGTGCGATATACAGGTATTTCTGGGAATGGTAGGCAAGTACCAGTACTTCATCCCTAACTTCAGCTGTATTAGGGACCTGCTATTTGAGTTGTCAAAAAAGAATGCCGTGTTTGAATGGTCAGAACACCGTCAATGCATTTTGAACACTTTGAACAGCGCTGGTCAGAGCACTGGTGCTATGCTATATGAACTTTTTGTAAAGAGTTCATCATTCATGTGGATTCATCCTTTTCTGCTGTAGGGGCGGTCCTATCCTAAAAAGACGATGAGGGGGAGGAGCACCCAGTGGCATACTACAGTTGAAGTTTAAAATTCCATGAAAGTAATTATACTTTGACTGAGGCAGAGTGCTTAGCGTTGATCTATATGTATAAGCAATTTAGGGTATATTTGCATGGATGAAGTTTAAAGTCATGATGGAAATACTTCATTACGCCGGTTGCAGATCCTTAAGGAGCCTGAAGGGCTCCTAGCCCAATGGGCTTCAAACTGAAGGCGTATGAATTTGAGGTTTTCCACCTACCTGGAGCAAAACACTATAACGCTAATTGTTTATCAAGATTTCCAACTATTGCCATCATGGCAGATCTCAGCAATGTGATGTAAGATAATAAGCTCAGCGGGAAATATGACAACTAACTGCCTTTAAGTTATAAAGGCGCTAAATGAGATGTGAGATAGTACTTTTCAGCGGAATGGGAGCTGTACAAATGGTTTGAAGACTCTACAGTGAACTTTCTGTGACCCTCAGCACGGCCTATTATTATTATAAGTACACATAAGGAAGTCAGACATGGTATGCGCAAGATGATGGAATTATTTGGCCCTCAGTATAGTTAGGAAAGCATGAACTTTGATGTTCTTGAAACCATTTCCTGCTGCCACCAGTGCCAAGTGGAAAGGCTGTTCCAACAAAAGACACCATACTGGTTAGTGAAACCTCATTTACTTGGCAAACGGTTTCCCTTGATGTCATTGGCCCTCTGCCAATGGGAGCTAACTGGTCCAATTGCATTCTAATGACAATTGTTCACTTGACCAGGTGGGTTGAAGCATGGGCGTTATGGGATTTGAGGGAAGTCATAGTGGCCAAGTTTATGATAGAATGTATTATCCAGCGACATGGCTGCCCTCAGTCCATCCTTACCAATGATGTGACCAACTTCACCTCGAAAATCCTTCCAAAGCTGAATGAGCTGATGGGTATCCACATGGTTCTGATGACCCCATACCACCCCAAGTCTAGTGTGATGAATGATCGAGTTAATGAACCTTGGTAAACATACTTTGTAAACTGGTAGCGAATTGACCTTCAGATTGGAGTTCCCTCCTTTCCACTGCTGTCTTATCTTAAAGCATTAGCAATCATTCCGCCATGGGAAGAGCTCCTTTCAATTACTATATGGACGACACCCTGCTCTTCTGGCGCTGCTCTATGCTTGTGTAGAAGATACCAGTAGAATAGATTCCCAACATTTTTTGACTAACCTAGCTGACACAAAAATCAAGTTGCAAACCAAAGCATACTCTTTCAGTCTGGCTAAGAAGATAATAAATTAAACCACTGATTGGAAATGGCATAGTGGGCTAGCTCAGTTCAAAAAAGAGCTTGTTCTATCCATGACCAGCACGGGTTTGATCAGAAGCACAAATTGGCCAGCATATGGATAGGTCCAATTTGAAATCATCAATAGAACAGCTGTTGACGTCTATAATATAATGACCTTATGAGTGGTAAGATTATTACTTAAGTGCATGCGAAGTTCCTTTAGGTGAATAAGCAAATAGGAGACTTATTGTCCAGTCAGGGGGGTAAGTTGAGATTCTGATATGACTGGAAAATAAGCCCTGAATAGCTAAGGCGGATTGGCTAGAATCGACCAACTATGATCAATAGTGTACAAATACTCATGCGCCTTGGGATAAGGCGATATTGGGTCTGGAAGGATAATTATTGGATTGCCTCCAAATAAGGCGATAAGGTGATGTCACCACTTGTCAAATATTGAGTAGATCACCTCAACTAAGGAGATAGGGAATTTAAGAATATTATACTTTGGTGGAGCTAATGAGAATGCGTTTGAACTAAAATAGTCTAAGCCAAAGGAGTGTTATTGGCTGAAGTTGCTTATATAAGTGAAATGGGACGATTGAAGAAAGAAGGCTGTTAATAGGAAAGAGAGTTCGAAGCAGAAGGAATCTGCTTATATTAAAATAAATAAAGTAGTGTGGTCAGAGCTAATTGCTTCATATTTTTATTAATATCTTTAGATGTTTTAGGGACTGGAAATTCCTCACATTGTCCATCAATTGTTGGGTTTGACCCTGTGTGACCCTTACAGCGCATCTCAACAATATTGCCAAAATTATAACAGCCATTATGCTCCGGGCTAATTTGGGGCTGCCTTATTCAACCTAAGAGATGCAACTGCCCCCTAGTCGAGGCTTGTAGGGGCCCTGTCAGGATTTGCCTCAATGTGCATAAAGTCTCAACTTTGGATATACAAATGGCTAATAAATTTAATCACCTCATATTTACATTTAATCAATAGTTTACCAATTGATGTTTTGTTGGGCCAAAAAACCCAAAAAACAGTAAGTTACTATTTCGTCAGTCTATGATTTGTTAGTCTGAAGGCCAAAAGATACACTTAGCTTCAATTTATGTAGCATTGACCAATTCTCATCTACAAAGTTAAACATATGAATAAAATATTAAGAATAAAACATCTGAACAAAGACTTTATGAGAAGCTTAGGCAATTTTTCCTATTTCCCGCTTGGTCTCTTCTCTCCCTAGCCTTGTTAAAGTTCTAGGATGTTATCAACTATAGAACTTTTCTTACTCTTAGGTTATTTTTAGCTTTGTTTCATACTAGAGATATTTTTAAAATAACAGAGATTTTTCTTGGCAAAGCTTATTCCACCAAGAGATTGCCCCAGAGACAAAAGTCTACTAGGAGATTTCGTGGGTGCTTTAACAACTATTAATTTCACAGCTTTAAAGGAACTAGCCTTCAATTTTAAAATAAAAACTCAATACTCACAAACGTTGAACAACATGAGAAGAATTTGGTAGCTGTGTCGGCAGCACTCCACAAAGCTGGTCTGATTGCAAAGCCATCCAAATTTCTTCTACAAGGAAGAATCTAAGTTTCTGGGTAATTTGATAATAAGAGAAAGTATAATTTCCTTTCAACTAAGCATCACTTTCAAACATTATGATACCCTAGTTACTTTCTTTCTTTAAAATAAATTATTATACACTATTTAATTATGGTGGCAAAGCCTTTTAAAGAGATTACTGACCTATCATCAAAAAACAGAACACAACACAAACACTACAGCAACCCCATAACGCCAACATGTGCATCCACAAAGACCACCTTATCCCAATTGGCAGCCTCAGATGCAGATGCTGCCCCAAATACGCTGATAAAAATGTGTTCAAAAAGCAGCACATACTGCCAACTCACCCAACTTAGCTGAGTCCGCCTCTACTACAGAAAACATGTGAATAATCCTCGATTATATGTTTTCCCACCCATTAATTACCAGTAGCGGAATCCATTACTGTAAAAAATTTTTCCATGGAATTAATAGTGCAGCTCTGACAATTTATAAGAAAACTAATTGTTGAGGGCCGGTAGTATCAAATGGAAACACCGGATAAGATGACTGTAATAACCAACTAAACAAAAACTATTTTAACATTGCATTGAACTAAGGAATGAGCCAAGTGACGGGACCTCCAAAAAGGCTAACCCTAGTAACCAAACAACCGTTACCACCTTTTATTGGTTTGATGATGTGCTTAAGCCTATTAATCGCTTTTTTTTAATTGATCTAGAAGTTTTATGCCAATATAACCCACCATGACCCAAGAATCCATGATAGACACATGTATGATAAAGACTGTGAAATCTAGAGCGCATCTGGCACCTCTGACTATGGTGACAGCCAAAGCACTGGGGGGGTCATCCCCAAACAAGTATTAAACCCCAAGGGAACCTGGTACCTTTGTATAAGGCACCCCACATGCTAAATTTATGGTGTGAGCTCAAACTCAAAAATTAACGTGACAAGAACACCACTGGGGCCCGGCAGAAAACAATGACACCTACTCTTCTACTATTGACCCTTGCAAAGCTGCATTTGTAAGCAGAGGTCAAGAAGTGATGGCCAAAACAAGAGCACTAAGAGCCCTCTTTTTCTACCCCTAGCTCATTCTGTTCATGTCCATTATGTCCAAAGTCCCGTCAAATACTAATCCCAGGATTAAAGTAGCTACTTTAAAGTGATAACTAGTGCCTTCCAATCAAAACCACCATACACAAAATATTGAAAACAGTACATTAATATGGGTTTTATGAATCCAGCGGATGCAAATAGAACCATTTCCGTCAACTTTAATTCTGTGTGACTCCCTATTAATAGCCATAGCCAGGTCAAATCTCGAGAAGACCATTGGGTAAACATCTCTAATATGCCAACCATAATTGACCCTGAATCCCTAAATCTTGAACTCTATTGATGACTAATGGAATTCGGATTGACCTTCCTAATAGATTTTAGCGTGCCATCATACTACGCTCTGACGCAACATGCTCATGTTGCCAGAGTATCTTTTTTTTTCCAGCCCCATGGTAGCCCAAAACATAGAGGTCATAAAGCAAGTTTTTGTCATCTGCTCCTGCCCCAGACTTTCTTTGTGGATCCCAATCAAGCAAAACTCAACTGCTAGTGGTGCAACGCCTCAGTTCATCTCTATAATATGTGCATCTGTGCAAGCAACCTTATTAGACCCCACCCAAACTCCACAGGGGCCATAAGCGATCTCATTTGAAGCTGCAGCCTAGCCCAACCAGCTCAATGGGTTCTCATAAAAGACCTGTCCCCAATTATTCTCCATGGTATTGTCAAGAATTCACAACTGAGCCATGAGGCAATATCCCACCAGAACCATAGCTCCCCTCCCAGTAGGGACCCTCCAATTTACGCCCTCATTACTAGTGAAAAACAGGTGCAAGTATTGAAATCCCACTTTTTAGTCCAGAGTACACTAATTCAGCAGACTTTTCAACTACTACCACTACAGCGCGTGCTTTACAACTGACCAGCGAGAATATCAGCATCTCCCAGCAATGTTTAAGGGTAGTGTCTGTAACTCTCTAGTTCTCAGCGAGGTGGTGCGTGGTGCACAGCCACACTTCCAGAGAACTAGTCGTTAGTAAGAGGGTAAATAGGGCACCGCAGAGGATGCCAGAGTAAAAAGGACCCAGGGCGAGGGTATAGATAGCGGTATATATTAGAAGATACAATATTAATAACAAACTTGGTTGGATCCCAAAGGGGAGTCCACAACCAAGTGAAGATCTGTGCAGATGTGCTTGGGTACTTTGGTATGGAGGGAACCATGGCGGACAAGCGGTGCACCAGATAAAGGAACCAATTTAGTGAAGCTACAAACACCAACACTGTTAGAGACTCCTTTGAGGAGGATGCGCACAAGTTTTCCCAAGGAACTATATTTCAAAAAAAGTAAACTAACAAGAGATTTTATTAATAAGATAGTTGACCAAAAAGGAATTTTAGTCTCGAGGAACCTTAGTTAAACAATCAGGGGTATTGTCCATCAGTGAAAGTGGTGCTAAGCTTAAGTGCACCAATAAGAACACGCTTCCAATGGCCTGGGTACTATAGCTCAAGTATGCCCAAACTCAAGTAATTGATTGTTGCCATGACTGACCCAATTTCGAAAATTCAAAAATCAAACCGGTTTCAAAACCCTGTTTGCCAAGCAACCAAACTGTCCTTCGCCATTAATAATATAGCTATTTCATTTTAACGCCCTTGACATAACACAGGGCTGAGTATCACACATATCCCCTAGACTGACCTGGAAATATCTAGCCTGAACCTAGAGCTGGTCTAGGGCATGTTTGATTTCAGGAAGGCCTACAAACTTCACCTTTTTGGCCCCCCTGATGACTAACTTTATCTTTACAGATGATACCCTTAATCATGCCATCAGGCCATGACATTACCCTCTAGTCCTTTTGAGGCTCAACCCCCCTTTATGGCTTTCACCAGGGAAAAATTCTTGTGGTCTGGAGCTAACTTCATAGCAGCGATAATTTGCTGAGGCTTGGGTCCTGTAGCCTCAGGGAACCGCTCATGAAAAACTTTGATCAGATCTTGGGCATGGGTGTAGTAATGCACTGGTACCCATCTGTTTTCCGCTGAATTGAATCCCTTCCAGGATACTAAGTACTCAAGCCTTTTCTGACTCTGCGTGAGGCTACAATCTCCTCCACTTCCCACTATGGCGCCCATCCACGAGATAAGCCTCTGGAGTCTCTGGTGGGGGCCCTCAAACAGCGTAAGCTAACTCTCATGGAAGACAAAAAAGATCCAGAATGAGGGAGGGATCCAACTGGTATGAGGCATGGCCCACCTTTCTGACCACGCGGTAAAAGCCCAATCCTCTTTGGTCCCAGTGTTTTACATGGTTGCTTGATGGAAATGATTGCTAGCATCCAGCATCACAGGATCCTCTTCCTTGTACGCAGGACCTACTCATCTCTTCCTGTCCGTGTTCTCCTTATAAGTTTGCATAGCTGCATCCAAGCTTGTGCTCACCCCCTGGTGTAATTTCTTGATTATTTTTTCAAAGTCCACAACCGCTTCCACAAGAATCCACAAGTGGGCTCCATGTTAAAGTCTTGGTTGAATCCATAGTTGGAGAAGAAGGGAGAACAACTAATTGATGCATGTTGAGCGTTATTATAATTGAATTGGCCATGGAGATGGGAAACTCAATCTGAATAGTCCACAGTGGTGTAACACCGCAGGAAGTACTCCATGCTCTAGTTCACTCGTTCAGTTTGTCCCTCTTTTAGGGAAAAATAGGCAGTTAAACGGCAGGGACAGATCTTAAGAGTTTTACGCAAATCTTCCTAAAAGACAGAAGTAAACTGAGGTTCAAAATCGCTAACTATTTTCTAGGGGACCCTATGGAGAGTAAACACATGAGAGACGAAGAGCCTAGCCATCATAGCTGCAGTTACCATATTTCTGCAGGGGATAAAGTGGGCGAACTTCGTAAAATGGTCCACCACTACCATGATGGCATCGTAGCCATAAGACAAAGGTAATTCCACAATATAATCCATGATAAAAGAAGTCCAAGGCCCTTCAGCCTTTTGAGCTGGTACCAACAACCCCGCCAGTGGCTGGCAGTAGGTTCCATTTGGTTTCAGACCAGGCACTCTTTACAATACCTGGCCTCCTGTGTGGCTAATCCCTTCCAGTTGTAAGTGCGGCGAATTACCTCAAAAAGTCTTCGCCTTCCCAGGGTGACCAACAGTGATTCCGTCATGATGGTCCTAGATAATTTCCGGGCGAAGTAGTCTGTCAGGAACCCATAGGCGTCCCTGAAACCACACCATCTCATCCTTCACATGATAACACCTGGTAACGTCCTCCTGATTCAATGCTCTCTTGGCAAGGACCATAGTACATTCAGACAACAGAGGCTGTGAAAAGACTACCTTTCTGAACATACCATATTCCTCCACAATTTTCAGAGGAGCAAGCGCTGGCTCGTGGGCTGAGGAAGAGGAAAGTTGAGACACAATCTACCCATAGGGATCATCAAATGGGTATTATGCACCTCTAACTCCTTGGGCTTTGAGCTAGTGCATGGTTGTGGCTCAAAACGTCCGCCATAACCATTCACCTTGCCCTTGGTAAACTCATAGAAAAAACACAAATTGGGCCAGGGTCTCATGCCAATGGGTTTGCCGTGGGGTCAAGACATGGGGTGCATGTTAGTGCAATAAGGCATGGTGATCTGTATGCATGCAGAATGATTGGGATGCGCCATGCAAGTGATGACGCCAAAAAATAAGCGCCTCAACCACTGCCAATATCTCTTTGTTGTAAACAGCATAGTTTAACTCAGGCAGGGACAATTTCTGAGAAAAACATCACGCCAGATGCTCTATTCCCTCTTCACCTACTTTTAATAAGGCAGCAGCTATGGCGAAGTTGGAGGCATCAGTAGCCACAATGAACTCTTTTTCTGGATCTACATGGCGAAGGATGGATGTGGACAGCAGGTTGCACTTTACAGCTTGGAAGTCATCCTGAAAAATGGGGGACCACAGGAGAACTTTAGCTCCACTTGCAATATAAAGGGGCACTGAAACCTCAGAAATATTGGGCGTGAATTTCTTAAAGAACGTACACGTCCCAAAAAACTCTCAAATCCTTGAAGTTGGGGTAAGCCACTCACAAATCGCCTTCTCCATTTCTGGAGCTATTATATGTTTTATCAAACATGACGTTTTCCAGGAAGTTGACCTGGGACTTGAAGAATTCACACTTACTGATTTTCAAAGTAAGGTTGGCTGCCTTTAACCTCTCCACCACTTGCCAAAGGTTTACTTCATGGGACTCATAATCAGGGTAGAACACCAGAATATAATCCATGTATGCTACCGCGAATACCCCCAGAAGGTCCATCAAAGCTGCATCATTATGGCGTTGAAAGATATTAGGGGGTTTTAAAGCCCAAAGGACATAACCCAAATTCCAAAAACCTTTTCTGGTATGGAATGCATTCGCCACTCCTGGCCCTTCTTGATCAAGATCTGATTGAACGCGTTTAAACAATCCAGTTTGGAAAGACTTTTGCCTTCTCCACATAGCGAGCAATCTGTGAGTCCAATGGGATGGGATGCAAGTCTGGAACGGCGACGTTGTTGATATTCCCATAATCTACGCATGGGTGTAAGGTGCCATTGCCTTCTCCACAAAGAGAAGTGGAGAACATACTGTGGAGGTACGCTGAAATATTGCGCCTTTAGCTAACTGCTCCTTAACCCACACATCTAAGGTCGCTTTTCCCAAAAAGTCAAAGGGTAAATTGGAGAAGATATATGAGCCAGATCAACGGTGAGCTTGAACTTGCGATCAAACTCTGTACAAGCTGGTAGTACATTGGCTGAAGCCGCATCAAACGAAGATTCAAACCCATCCAAACAGGAAAATAAGGGTACCATCAGAGAGGGCTTCAGCAACGGAACAAGACTGAGATTGAGGATAATGGGCCAGTGGGGCAGATCGCCCTGAGAGTTCGCTTCTCCAAAAGGACAATTAATATATGACAATTCTACAAAGTTAAGGACAAAGTATTGTTTCAGAATGGTTCTGACGTCAAAATATCGCCATCATTCTACTCCAAAAATAATGGGGTACAAGAAATTTTGATATCTTGGAAGTGGCCAGCCATATGATATTTGCCAACTTGATAATCCACTAACCTCAGAACTTTCAGAGTGGGAATACCTTGGGAAGCCCCTCCCCCTAACCATACCACCTGGAAAGTAATTCAAATTCAATATAGTCGGCTAGGTCTTGGTCTATTAAATTCTCAGAGGCTCCGGTATCCACCAAAATGGTTGTGGTGATTCTTTAAAGGGGATGAAAGTGTAGCAGTCAACAAAAAATATCCAGAATGGTCTTTATTAAAAGCAGACAACTCCAATACTTCACCAGAAAAACCTTCATCAGGCATAAGCATACCCCCAGTATAGGTGTTTGCATCATAGAACGGAGAGGGATAATTTCCACTATTAATATTGAGGCAACATATCCCACCATATCTTAAGTAATGGCATAAACATTTTATATTGTAAAAGTAGCTCCTTTTCCACCGCCTGTGTTCTGCGGATCATGTTAGGAGTAAAGCGCGGGATATCTGTGGTGATCTGGTATAACAAAATTGGTTTCAACCTAGAGCCAAAAGAGAGGATATTCAACTCGTTTTAATATAAGAAATTGTCGTTATAAAACATGTTTGGAACATGAACGACACCATACCAAGTTTTGGCAGTGGGTTATACATCATTATCCAAGGCCATCACCACCAAACTTTTCATTGATAATTCCACCTTCACCATCTGAATGTGGTTCCATGAAAAAATAATTTATTTAATATTGGTATTGTTAGTTTTGGCTAAAAGTTTTGGAATTACAAACCTGGATTGCAAAGTGTCCGTATCCATCAGGTATAAGCAAGAAGGGTGGGCACTTCCCAGTTGGAGGTAGCGAGAATAATGCTGAGACTCACCAACCATTGGCCTAATAAAAAATGGTGGTGAGCCCCATCAAGGCCATGACCAATGGCAAGTGCACCCAATTTTCACTCAGTGAAAGCCTCACACAGATAATATTAGTGCACATAAAATAAATTAGTTGATCAACTAAACTTATTAAAAGTGCATCTATAACTCTTCAGTTCCCAGAAAGGTGGTGCGTGGTGAACAGCCACACCTCCAGGGAACTAGTTGTTACTAAGAGGGTAAACAGGGCACCGCAGTGTATGCCAGAGCAAAAAGGACCCAGGGCGAGGGTATACAGAGCGGTATATAGTAGAAGATAAATATCAATAACAAACTCGGTTGGATCCCAAAGGGTAGTCCACAACCAAGTGAAGATCAGTTCAGATTTGCTTGGTTACTTTGGTCTGGAGGGACCATGGCGGACCAGCGGTGAACCAGATACAGGAAACAATGTAGAGAAACTACAATAACCAACACTGTTAGAGACTCCTTTGAGGAGGATGCGCACAAGTTTGCCCAAGGAACCATATTTCAAAAAAAGTAAACTAACAAGGGATTTTATTAATAAGATAGTTGACCAAAAAGGAAGGTTGGTCTCGAGGAACCATAATTAAACAATCAGGGGTATTGTCCATCAGTGGAAGTTGTTCTAAGCTTAAGTGCACTAATAGTGCACGCTTCCATCAGCCCAGGTACTATAGCATAAGATTACCCAAATTTGAGTAATTGATTGTAGGCATGGATGACCCATTTTTGAAATTTTAAAAATTAAGTGTTTTGAAACCCCATTTGCTGAGCAACTGAACTGAACCTTCTCCATTAATAAAATAGCTAGCTTAAATTAAAGCCCTTGCCATAGCACAGGGTGAGCGTCGCACACATCCCCTGACCAACCTGGGCATATCTGGCCTTAACCCAGCGCTGTTCTAGGGCATGTTTGATGTCAGGAAGGCCTGCCAACTTCACCTTTTTGGCCCCCCTGATGACTAGCTTTATCTTTGCAGTTGGTAACCTTAATCATGTCATCAGGCCATGACACAATGGATGTCACCCAAATGACAGAATATACTTGGAGCACTCAACTCGCAGTAAGCCTCCCAGCTTCTCAAGTCCCTTCCTACTATGCATATCACATTCCAGACCTCTTTTTTGGTACTGGAGGAGGTGGAAATAAACCCAGGACAGCTTTATGCCTAGATGGAGGAGCTTGGGATACATATGAAAGGCTCATACCAGCAAGGCAATGGGAGAATAATAGGATTTCTCACTGGCTCCTTAACCCTCTTTACCAAGGACAACTCAATTCCCATCTATGATCTACTTGGATCATCACCAAGAGTCAAGCACAGAGACTAAAAGTAAGCCACCTCACAGATGCAGGTATAAGCGCTGCATTTCCCTTTTGTATTTGAAGGGGGCCTACTATGAGGTTATGGGGGAACCATAGCCTTGCAGTCTATTAATCCCAATGTGCTATGTGATTACAAGTGGAAATCCCGCCTGCTCCATAATTTTAGGTCAAGTCACATAGTTTTCGAGTTGTCCAAGACTCCCAAGCCCCTCTTTTAATTAGAATCATGGAATGAACAATTTGAAGATACCTTCTGTTAGACAAACCATGCAGCCCTTTTTATCCAAAATCCTGGATAAAAGCCCAGCATTTTTTGAAAAACCTTGATGACTGCTTAATTTTGGCCTAGTTAACAAACCCCAAATTCTCCTTCTACGGCATGAGTATATACCTGTCAAATGCAGGCTAAGAACAAGACTGACTATTGGAAGAACTAGCCTGCATCCATCTACCTATAAAATGGTGCTGATGGGCAATTTCAACACCAGTTTGAGTCGCATCTGGGACACCCTCCCCCCACCAGACAAAATAGGTAGTGCACTACCAAACACTAAGATTTTCTCTATTCCAGAGGATTCATTGATGCCTTACTCCCCTCCGCGTCCAGCCTTGGCTGCATGACTAGGATCTGGTATATGGAGCAGAAGTTCAGGTCCACTTTTGGATTAATAGGGCCCTAAACAGCCCCATGCTGATTGTTTGGTCACAAATTTTATGACTCACAATAACACCATTAGTGATCATAGTTCTATTATGTTGGTCCTCATCACCAACATCAGACCATCACAAAGATTTGGATCTAGGATTTCCCTAACAATCCTAAGCAACTCTTTCATGAAAGAAAAAAGATTACATCTATCTTAAACCTTTATCCACAAACTCTTCCCATATGTGCACCCCCAAGATAAATATTCAGAGAAAAAGTTAGAAATCCTTGATGGTTGCCTATGACTGCGTGAAAGCCCAGATAACATTTTAATATGCTAAGGTCAACGGGTTGAAGCAATTATTAGGCATCTCGGTAAAATATACCAACCAACACCTTCCCCCAATAGTTAGAACTACGGGAAGCTGCCCAAGAGGTGTTACAACTCAAACCTACTACCCAAGAAGAGTAGCCGGTGATTTCATAAAATTGCGTTACCATACCAAGTGGGAACGCCACACCCACTTCTTTTACCACAAACGAATATCCAGTTGAAGGCTCAGGAGATTGCGGCCCTATAGGGGGAACATCTTCACCATGAAAAAGGAAGAAATTATCAGAGAATATCGTCTTTAATATTTAACCCTAGTCCATAATTTTGAAAAACCCAGTGGATGTTTGCAATTCCATCAGGTTGACCCAGTACCACCGGTTAATCTCTCAGAGGATGAAGTACTTCTTGTGCCACTCAAACAGCAAGAAGCAATGAAAATTCTCCTCTACACACCACGCCTAAAGGCCTACAGGCCTGGATGGTATACCATTCAAAGTTTATTAAGAAGAGCCCATGATGGTTATAATGGCCCTTTAACCCCTTTTCTCAACCCTCTTGGCAGAAGGGGGTACTAAACAACTTGAGGAAGCTAAACTTTGACCCTTATTTATAAAAAAAGTGAGCTGGAAGAAACTCTCAAACTGGCAACTGATAATCACTAAAGAAAACAGATTACAAACTTACTACTAAGCTCCTAGAATATCGCATGACTAAGTGGGCAGTGCCCCGCCTAACCTTCTTAGCATGGCTATGATCCAGGGAGGTCGCTGTGGAACAATTAAAACGATCTTCTTGAAACTCTTTCAGCTAACTCACCCCAACTCACAGTTTTATGGTGTTCATCAATATGGAAAAAAGTACACGATCAAGTGAATTGGAAGTATCTTTAAAGCCTCCCTAACCCGCCTCCACATCCCACCAAGAGCTAGGAGGCTGGTTTAGGTTCTATATTATCAGCTTTAATCTCACAGTTTTAGCACCAAAGGGCTTTATGGCATCAGTTATGGTCAAACAAGGTCTATGTAAAAGTTACCCACTGAGCCAAATAATGTTCAACATAGCAGCGGATCCTCTCCTGGTCCTACTCCATGAGCAACTCATGGGTATCCAAGTGCCCAGAAAGCCACCCACCCATGCCATAGTCTTTGACAATAAAATAGAGGTGGCAGTTGGATGATAAAAAGGGCCTAGACCAAATAATTAAGGCCTTCAATCACTATTTCATGGAGTCCAATGTAAAAATTAACAGCTTCAAAACTACTATATCAATTTAGTACCCCCTCCTTTCCTTCCTTTTTCCTGGAACAACCCACGACACCTTATGCCGCATATGAGACCTCATCAAACACCAAGGGTTCGTGATCAAAAAAGGATCAAATAATGTATGCAATGAACTCCCCTATTACTGGTTGGACCCAACATCGAATCACCCTCCAGGGATGGACCCTGATGGCTACCGTTTTTCTGCTGTCAAAGTTCTGGTTCCTCGCTCACGTCTGCACCTCATGGACAGTTTCTACTTGAGGCTGAATGCGATACTCCATTTCTAGATCTGGGAATTAACCACCCATCTACTTCTCTGATGACGATTTCCCAACCCTGCATTGAAAGTGACCTGGGACTTTTTAAAACAGTAATACATGCCACTTCAATACTGACCAAACCTTTCAATCTCATCATCTTCTGGTAAGTGACCCCAATGACGAAGTGGGCTCCAAGTTTAAACCATGCAATAGTGGCCTCCCTGGAACACCCTCATGCCTCACCAAAAGCTGCCAGAGACTGGCTAAAAAACTACCCAGTCCTCTGCCTCAAACCGTTCTCAAGTTTATAAAGTACCAGGCTTCCATGGCCTCAAGCGGTTAGGCACATGCGTGTAACACGCTTTCCTATACAAAAAAGTGGCCCTGACATCAGCCCTTCGCTGATACACCCTGGTCCATAAAGGGAGTATTATTATTTCCAGAGATCAGAAATTTACAGACCCCCAATACATCCTCACCTTCTTGAATTTCTACCGCCCACCAAGAACTGTGATCTCAAGGAGATCTGATGGGACAGTAACCACCATATTCTTTTGGCAAAAAACTAATATGGTTTGGCAAATTTTATAGTGCTCATACAGAACAGGGGATCAAAACATTCTCATCTTCCAGTACAAGAGCTGCTCACAATGTACAAAGCCACATAACTCCCACCTTTACAACTTCATTACCTGCCCCAACATTGCCCCCTTCTGGAAAAAAGTCTGAGAACTTCTTTGAGCAGAACCCTGGGTAGGGCATCTGGTTCAGGTTATTATGTTCAGCTGCTCACTCTTTAACTACCTTTGATCTCTTAAATTTCATAGCTTACGGTGTAATAATCTATACTTTTCCTAATTCATACCTTTGCTCTTCTTTTGACTCCCAGCTGTGGTCATTGCACCACATGATTACCCATTTTAAGATGCACTTCAAGATGGCCCTGAAAATCTATGTTGCATCAAAACTGTTAACAGATCTATCTGATCAGATTTTCAGCTCTGGAAGATTATTCCCCCTCTGCTTGATGATACATCCGCCTGTCACTTTCCCTGCCTCAAGCTCTTAGGAACTCAGGCATAATTTTAATAAAAATTTGGTGAATCCTCATTTAAGTTTGGACCATCTATAATGGACTGACTCTTTTCAGTAGTTGACAAAAGCGTTGGGTAACAAAACTAGAAAACTTCCACAAACCAGAAAGAACCCAATATAGAACTCTGGATGCCACATACCACGATTTTGATGGTAAATCAGACTTTAAATTAGGGTCAAGTAATACTTAATTCTAACATCTCTTTGACATTAGTAGCGGTAAAAGAGGGATTCCAACAATGATGCGTGGCAGCTCCCCCTTTTGGGTTAGGCACACTAGTGCTAAAAAATAGGGATTTCACTAGTGACTGAGTTTAGTCTAATAAAGAGAGTATTGGCGTAAAAAACTTATATCCTAGTAAAGCAAAAATAACAATTTAGATTTTCTAAAAAATAGATCTTACTTAGCAGGAACCGCATATATACAGAATTAAGGGATAAAATCTCTCCAATACTCATTTAAGTGCCCACAGAAAATGTATAAGACTTGTTTAGGTCTATTAAATTATCTAAGATAAAATGTTAAGGCTTCATTAATTAAGTTATAAAAAATTCAGCATTGGTGCCAAATAATTGAAGGATATCTTTAGGAAAAATCTTTTAGGTTCACTTAATTATTAGTTTAATGATGAAAATGGAGCTCTTTAACTATTTCTTTATATATTTGGGTTTTTGAATGTGAATTGTTTTTTGTTTCATACTTTCATAAATTTTGCCATTTTTAGAACCCCTATTTATAAAGGAACTCCTCTATTCTTCGACTGACCTGATTAAGCATTAACATCAGATCTTTTATCTAATAAATTGCTCCAGTTTTTAAATCTCAGATCCTTTGGATCCTTTGAAAGCATGGGGGTGGAAGGCGAGTCAGTAAGGGCGTACGGCTACCAACCTGAAGGTTGCAGGTTCAATTCCCGCCCTTTGCACATCAATCAGGGTGTTAGCCAAAGGAAGCTATTGGCGGTTAGTAGGTCTAATAACACGAAAACCTTACCCATGATGTAACCAAAAAAATTTGAGTCCCAATCCAGAGGTGGAAAAACTTTCTTTGATGGAGTTAACCCTGTTCAGGTTTCATGTCATTTCTTTCTTTCAGTAATGCCTGTCCCCTGGTCAGCTTGCCTCAGTCAAATAAAAAAGGATCCTTTGAAAGCATAAAAGGCCCTTTGTTCATTGCTAATTTGGGCACCAATTCTGTGTGCTAACCTATCTTTCAATTAATATTTTTTAATTTTATTAGTATTATCTATATTTAGAATAATGTGATGGTCAGAAATACCTGTACCATCCCATCACCCCATTTAAGATAAAAAAACATCCTTTTATCTCTGGACAATGGCGGCAATACTCAGCTGTTTGCCATGTAGATTCCTCAATGGGGAAATCCCTCCATTTTACCATAATTTGCGTTGTTACCCTGCCAACTTAACTTCCACTATCTCCTTGATCTTATAATTAAGAGATTTAGATAATTCAGGTTAAAGGGGAAAGGCCTTCTCTGGAAGAACCCTATAACAGCTTATTTTTTGGAGATATGGATAGTGAGGGTTTGCTCTTGATTTTTATAAAAATAATAACTCAAAGGCCACTAAGGATACTTGACTGATACCTTGTATAGTCCATTTCATACAGAACCAAAATTTTGTTGTGTAGATCCTTGGTATTGGTGTTCAATATGTGAACTTTCACGTAAATTTCCACCTTTATTCCAGAATTGCCATTCCCTTTTTTCCCGCCTTACATTTCTGGATTTTACTACACAAACCAAATGTTGCTTCATACGTTTTAATATCTCCTGGGCATTCTTGGAGATCACTTCCTCTGTGGGGTTCTTCGCTCCCACTGAGGGGTCCCAGGATCTGGATGATACCCATGGTTAGCAAAGAAAGGAGACATTTCAGTTTCTCATAGACCAGGTTTTTATAAAACTGAGCTAATCCTAACTAATCCTTTCAATCCATCTGACGGCCAGATACATGGCAATAAAGGTATTGTTCAAGCACTTAATTTTCTCTCTCTGTTTAATCATCATATTAGATATGGTAGGAAGAGGACAGCAGGGCTTGATCTAAAATTATGCTAGTAGGTGGTTCCAAAACTTGATATAAACTGGAGTCCACAATCAGAGATCATCTCCTCTGGCACTCCATGGCGAGAGAAAACGTCCAAAAAACAAGGCTGCCACCCCTTTGAAATGATCTGCGTGGAAGGGGGATTAAGTTAGCATATTTAGTCAACTGGTCAGTGATAACCATTATTGAATCCATTCCCTTGGACTTAGGTAGAAGGAAATAAAATCCACACTATTGGATGACCAGGGATTGTTGGGTCTCTTCAAGGACATCAATTTCCCTATGAGGAGATTGCATTGAGGCTTGGTATGAGCGCAAGTCAGACAGTGGCTCACATAACCCTTAACTCTTCTTACTAACTATGGTCATGAGTATTGTCTGGTGATTAGCTCAATGGTTTTGGTGATCCCCCGACATCCAGCCAGAGGTTGGTTATGGCAGGCCTCTAGAATCTCCATTTGTAAAATACCAAATGAATCCTAAATCTCCCATGGTAATGGATTCCATTCTCCTCTTTGTTGTAATTCTTAAACTTGGTTGAAGTTCCATTAACCAGCTTCTTTAATAGCATCTTCCTATAATTAGTTCTTCTTTGGGCATCTTAGTTTCTCCGTTGATCCGACTTGCACCAGCTTCATCTAAAGCAAAAACGTCAGGAGGAAACATGGTTGCAGTATTTATATTATCTAGCTCATGGTTGGTTTAAGATAACTTGAGGTCCTGACTTAAAAGATTAGAGAGAAAGTTCTCATTGCCTGGGCGGTATTATATCTTGATTAAAAATTTGGACAACATCAGATGCCAATGAGATTGTCTTTAGCTCATCCTTTGTGACTTCTTATAGAATTCCAGTGCTTTATGGTCTGCACTAATTGTGATAGGCCAGTGCACATACATCAGGTGGTGTTGCCACTCCTGTGGGACGCCACTTTTGTCAACAACATCTTTTATATAAAATGGGGTAATTTGTATAATCAGGCTGCATCTTATGACTGAAAAAAACAAATGGTGTGTTCTATATCTTTTTCCCCAGTTGAATAAGGACTGTACCAATCACACAGTTGGATGCACTAGTTTCTAGTATAATTGGTTTCTCTGGGTCAGTATGAGCAAAAACAGGGGCTTCAATAAGATTTCTTTATTTCATGGAAACTTCTTCTTCCGCGCCTCAACAGAAGGGCACCTTCCCACATAACCAAGTTAGCGTTACAGCCGCCGCGGAAAATGTACTTAGAGAAACTTCTCAGGAAGTTGACCATTCCTGAGAAAGCTTTGTACAACAGTTTGATCATTTGGGGACTTCCATTCCTTGATGACCTTGATCTTGTCAGGGCTTATCTCCAGTCCTCCTTTAAAACATTACATTCCCAAAATGTTACCAATATCTTATGGAACTCTCATTTTGAGGGTTTTAGTTTCGTCTGACATCATGGATAACTTTCAAGGCAGACTTAACGTCTTTTACATGCTGTTCTTCTGACTTATAGAACAGTAGTACATCGTCCATATATGCAGTTCAACAACTTTTCAACAAATCGTGGAGCACATGATCTACTAGCCTTTGAAAAACATTAGGAGCATTCCTTAGACCAAAGAGCATCAACTGATACTCAAAAAAACCTAAAAGGCACTTAAGATTTTACGCATTTCTCATGATTTGGGTGCACTGATACTTGATAAAGTGCTTCTACCAGGTCCAACTTGGTAAACAAAAAACTCTTATAAATCATGAGAAAAATGTTTGTAAAGAGTAAAAGGTGGTAAGATTCTGATTTTGATCACCTCATTTAGCTTACAGAAGTTCACATAGGGGCGGAGCTCTCCACTGGCTTTAGGTACCATCAGGATTGGGGAGACCATTTAATATTTGGAAAGTACAATTGATCCAGATTTCAGTTGAACCTTTGTACCTCTCTAGTACTTCCTTTATTATACAGTTAAAGTAAAAATGGGACATTCTCAGGGAAAGTCAGAGTCTGCCTTGAACTGGAAATTGAGAGAGAATAGACCATGTTCATCTAAATTGGGGGAGTTTACAAGTGTGGGATTTGCTAATGGAGGCCACAAATAATTTCTCAGAGTGAGAAACTTACTTTTTAATAAAAGTATAAAATAATGCTTTTTTAAAGTTTTTATGTTTTTTATTATTCTAAGCGCGGCAAAACCAAGAAAGGCCCTTTTCTTGATGCTAGTTTTTCCTATTTTAAACTAGTTTGGATTTTGAGACCATCAATATTTGAGGCAAAATAATGTAAAGCTCAGTTATCTAAATTAGGTAATATAGGCTTTTGGCCTATCAGATTGAAGATAAAATTTTTGAGGCAAAACTGACCCATGTGGTAATGACTTAATGAATTGCATCCAATCATTAGTGAGTAAATTTTTTTTCACCTCGGTGGTGGTCAAACTCATGTGGTAATGATTAGTTAATATTTATCTTATCATTGTCAAGTAAAATCTTTGCACCTCGGCGATGGTCAGACTCAGATGGTAATGATTGGGTAATTTGGTGGCGGTCAGACTCGGATGGTAATGATTGGCTAATTCTTACCTTATCATTATTAAGTTAAATCTTTACACCTTGGTGTGGTTAGCCTCGGATGGTAATGATTGGTTAACTTGCACCCAATCATTGACAGGTAAAATCTTCTCGCCTTGCAGAGGTTCAGATCCGTGCAATATTGAACTCCTCAAATTCGGCCAAGAAGTTGGAGTAATCCTATTGTTAGTATTTACTTATTTTGCCGATTTTTGTGATAAGTCATATTTTTCCAATGGTTAGGATTCCACAGAGAGTCCGCCAAGGTCTTTTCCCCATGGGTACTCATATCATTGAAATCCCCATTATTATTTGATGATCATGCAGGAGATGGGCCAATCATAATGGCAGATTCTAGAGCACTATTACCTCCAACATTCTTTTTCTTAAGTCAAGAAAGAGAATGTTTGACATTGCCCCCCTCAAGAATGTTGGAAGGGGTGTAGGATCGAAGGAAGCAGCCATGTACTTGGATTATGATAATTCTGGTAGCCACAGACTTTATGGTATACTCATCTCCTCTCTTATGTATGATTGTAAATGGCCCCTCCCAGTTTGATCCAAGCTTGCCACTTTGGGGAGTTTTGCAATTGCGGTGATATAAAACCCTATCTGACACTTGGTAAGAAGGTAGAGGATCTCGGAGCTCATTGGCAGTTTGGCCTTTTTTAGCCACTGTTTTTGTTTGGCTAGACTTTCCGGCATATAATTCTTTATCCTCAGTGCGCGAAGGTTTAGATCAGGTCTGCAAGGGGTAGCATTCTTGGAAGAACGATTCTCTTGAATCTTGGAACGTGATACAGCTGCCTTCACAGACTTAGAGGTAGACTTCTCTTTTTTGAGCTGTATTTTGAGAGTCTGAACTTTTCCTTTGAAGTCGCCCTCACTTAAGAGATCAAGGGGTTTTTAAAATGTGACTTTTTTGTGTCAACCACTCGTTGGTCACCATCGCTAGCCTCCACTGAATCATGTTATTTCTTAGTGTTGCGCCTGGAGGTGACATAAGGCAAAGTGGAAGAGGGGTATTCCTGAATGTACTGCATGGTATGGCCATGTGAGATAGAGCAAATAAGGCGAGACAACACCTCATCTGCATCACTGGAAGTATTAATAATTATTGGCTCCCCTAGAACTTGGTGGAGGTAAGTACCCTCAGGTATGGTGGCTTCATCTACTTCCCCAGCGTTTAGGTGATCAGGGACCTCCACTTCCGCATGAGCTCCCAGCACGTAGTACCCAACGTTATTGTAACCCCCCTCAGAGTCAGCCTCAGGGGTATCTTCAACCATGGGCAAGGTTGTAATTGAAGTGGGGGAGACAGCCACAGTAGGGATCTCCACTTTGCGTGAAGGAGGGAGGTCCATTTTAAGTTGCACCGAAGAAGCAGGTTTTGTGGGGAGGATAGGCACAGGTGGCCTCACCTCCAATGGTTCAGCAGGCTCCAGCTCATCTAAAGGAATATGAGCGACGTCTAACAAGGCCTCTTTTATATCAAAGAAAGTTTGTGAAGTGGCGCTTCAATAATATGATATGCCTGGCGAAAGAGGGTTGTGAAGCTAACCCTGTTAATATGGCGGCGATGGCATCATCCAGGGTAAGCAGGTTGGACGTGGCCAACCTTTGAGCAGTGAGATAGAACCTCTCAGCAAAATTAGAGAGGGTTTCACCCTCATACATGGCAAGGCGCAAGAAAGCCTGTTTTTCCATGTATAAGCTTTGCTTGGATCTGAATTCAGCCAAGAGGGCCTTCTTAACCTCTGGCCAGGTGTGCTGAGGATCCAGGTGAGGAACGATCAACTCTTGAGCTTAGCGTCTTAAACAGGGGAGGATGTACTGAACTTTTTGTTTGTCAGTGGCGCCATCCATCGCAGCTTCATAAACGTACAAGAAGGAGGCAACACTCCCTTCACCAGGGGTGTATCTGTCCTTCATGTGTAGTTTGAATGGCCGTTGCTCTAACTTTTTAAGCTGGTTGAAAGAGCTGGCTAGTTGCTTCTCAAGAGCAACTATTTGCAAGTCAGGAGAGCTGCTCACGTTGACAGTCTCCATTTTGTTAATACTTATCAAATTATTCAGGGGGCTTGACCCCATAGCGAGCACCAATTTGTGGGATCCGCTAATGGAGGCCACAAACAATTTCTCAGAGTGAGAAACTTACTTTTTAATAAAAGTATAAAATAATGCTTTTATAAAATTTTATATGTTTTTTATTATTCCAAGTGCGGCAAGACCAAGAAAGGCCCTTTTCTCAATACTAGTTTTTCCTATTTAAACTAGTTCAGATTTTAAGACCATCAATATTCAAGGCAAAAGAATGTAAAGCTCAGCTATCTAAATTAGGTGATATAGGCTTTTGGACTATCAGATTGAAGATAAAATTTTTGAGGCAAAACTGACCCATGCGGTAATGACTTAATGAATTGTATCCAATCATCAGTGAGTAAAATCTTTTCACCTCAGTGGTGGTCAAACTTGTGTGGTAATGATTATTTAATTTTTACCCTATCATTGTTGAGTAAAATCTTTGCACCTCGGCGATGGTCAGACTCAGATGGTAATGATTGGGTAATTTGGCGGTGGTCAGACTTGGATGGTAATGATTGGCTAATTCTTACCCTATCATTATTGAGTAAAATCTTTCCACCTCGGTGGTGGTTAAACTCAGATGATAATGATTGGTTAACTAATACCCAATCATTGACAGGTAAATTCTTCTCACCTTGCAGAGGTTCAGATCCATGCGATATTGAACTCCTCAAATTCAGCCAAGAAGTTGGAGTAATCTTATTGTTAGTATTTACTTTTTTAAGCCGATTTTTGTGATAAGTCATATTTTTCTGATGGTTAGGATTCCACAGAGAGTCCGCCAAGGTCTTTTCCCCATGGGTACTCATATCATTGAAATCCCCATTATTATTTGATGATCATGCAGGAGATGGGCCAATCATAATGGCAGATTCTAGAGCACTATTACCTCCAACATTCTTTTTCTTAAGTCAAGAAAGAGAATGTCTGACAACAAGCTCCAAACACACTGTCAAACTCAGCATTTTCTTTAGGGAACGCACTAACAGTGGCAAATACAGACAAGATTCCAAGCTTGCTGTTTTATACTCTCAGGTTGTTAAATTTTACTGGATGAGTAAAGAATCAGCCGGTTACATAGTGACCTTCTTGTTCAGATTATTGAACTGGGGGTGGAGCAATGCTACTATTTATTCTCAATACCATAGGGTAGGGAAGGTGGTTCATAGTGAATGGGCTCATATCAAATAATTGTTCCATTGGCTAATCCGGAGATGTTTGCTTATTTTCCAAAAAAACAACAGCTTTGGTAGAGTCAGCTAAAGACATCTCACCTGCCTCCTCCAGAGTGAAAATCCATTTTTGCGCAAATTCAATTTGTTCATAGTTTTCATTAGCCTTAGTGTCTACTAAGGCTGTCACCTCTTCTTGGTTTTGTAAATTTACTATTTTAATTGGTAAAAGTAATAGGAGTAATTAGCAAAGTTTCCTTTATAAAACAATTTTTGCAAACAGGAGCTGGAGATGCAAGTTGCTCTGGACCACTTTGGAAAGATCTCATGGGGTTCACTACTCTATCAACTTCATAGCCTCTATAAGAGCGCATGGATGTTATGTTTTGGAACGCTTGGTGAGTCACAGGGGCTCAGACTCTCCACGACGAAAGTCATTCCTTTTCCTGCACTTGTACCCCTTTGCACAGATAAGATTACATTTATTCTTTCAGTTTTCTGGTGCTCTACTTTCATGGCATATCCTATCTCCTCCTCCAAATTTTCTGTTAGGCGCGTCGCCGCCAAGGCTGAGAGAAGGTCTGGTGTAAGTTTTGTCTGAACATCCACATGATCTAGGAGTGAGTAACCTTAGCTGCGCAGGCCAGCAGGCGTAATAAATGAGCATATTCCTCTACTGAACCCTTACCAGTGACTTAAACAATAAAGCTGACCAAGCAGCATCTTGGCTCTCATTGGGGCAAAAAATTCGAACAATCAACTGAAGACACTCATCTAGGGGACTCAGGCAGATTCTCTTGTTTGTCCAAGAGATTTTAACCCATGTGGCATGCTTTTCAGATAACTCTTTTAACACTTAATATATTTTATCATAAAATGCAATATTCTTCTGCCGCCTAGTAAGACGGCCTTAAAAATAAATTTATCAAAAACTTCATGCTTTTCTCAAGACCTTGTCTCCAAGGGAACTAAAAAGGATCAGTAAAATTTTATGTGGCTTTGTGGCTTATATGTACAGGCACTCACCTCTTCATCATCAAATAAGTTTCATGCATCAAAATTACCATAAAAAAGGTGATCATCAGCATAGTGTTAGGATGCTGATATCAGGGAAGTAAGAGGGATTGAACATGCATCTTCTTTTAAAGCTTTCCACATAGACCAAAAGTTGTTTAATTATTGTGTAATGTAACAAACTGCTCTTTCCAGTAGTTGAAGAAAGCTTTGGGTAACACAAACTAGGTAATTGTCCACGAACCAAAAAGCATCCCAGATAGAACTCTGGATGCCCGCATATCACTATTTGAGGGTGAATCAGACCTTGAATTAGTGTTTAGACAATAATTAGCCTTAATAGCGCCCCTTGACCCCAGGGAGGGCAAAGAGGGATTCCACCAAGTGACTGAGTTCAGTTTCTTGATTCTGAGTAAAGGCATTTATAATAATATATTTTTATCCAGAAAAAATAAGAAATCTATAGCCAAAAATAGATTTTTATTTATCAGGAACTTCATAAATACGCAGACTTAAGAGATAAAAACTCTCCAAGCCCTATATGTGCTCACACATATGTATTAGGCTTTTTTAAATCTATTGGATTAGCTATGGTGCAAGTTTTAATGTTTTGAAAAAATTAAAAATATTAGAACATCAGCATTATTGACAACTATGGAAGGCCTATTTAAAGTCATAATCCTCCAGGTTCGCTTGATTATGAGATAATGATGAAAAAGAGAGCTCAAAGATGGTATCTTTATATATGAAGGCTTTCATATGCAATTTGGATGAACTACTCCATTCACCCTTTTTTTCTGAAGTTTTTGGAACCCCTAAATATCGAGCAATCCATCAATTCCTCAGACTGAAATTATTGAGCATTGACGTCAAATCATTTATATAATAAATGCCCCAGATTTTCAAAGCTCAGATTTCAGATACTTTGAAAGCATAAAAGGCCCTTAATTTGTTGTTAATTTGGGCACCAATTAGTTGTGTCCACCTAAATTGCAATTATTATATTTATTTAGTATTAGTATCACCCTAATTAAAAAATGTGATTGTCAGGAATATCCTGTACTGTCACACCATCCAGTACTAAAATAAAGACAATAAAATATAGTCATTCCATCACGCCTTCCAAGGTTAGATTAATTTTCTTATGGCCAACTCTATTAATTTAGAAGCAATTCTGTAGCTTCATAAAGTCAGTCACTTCTCTTAAAAAAGTTTTTGCTGGCCATCTTTGAGCTTGCGTGTCCATTGCATCTCCTCACTGGCAAAAGTGCCCCATTTTTTAACCCTAAAATGCCAGAAGGCTCCCAAGACAATCTTAAGGATTATCACCGCTAGTCCTTTTCTGTGGCATGCTGAAAAAGATAAGCCCTTTATTGTGTCTTATGACGGCTCAGGAATGGTGGTGGATAGCAAGCTTCTACACAAGATTGAGAGACGCAAACATAATGTTTCCTAATTTCAAGGAAGTTTTTAGTGTATCAGTGAGCCCTTTGTCATATATGACATAAAACTGGCTGCTGAGGTCTAGTTTTTGATGCATTGGCTGTATCTCTTACAAAGCAGAAAGCACATGGTAGTGGTGCGCACTAACTATATATCACCCATTTCTACCAAAAGCCAAAAAAGCTGGTGAATCGACACACTAAAATTCTTTTGGGTCTTCTTAGGTTTAATTTTCCAAATATGAGTTTACCAAGGGGTCCACCTATATCTTTCAAGAGATAATTAGCTACAATAATGCAATATTGCCTGACCCCATAATTGACTCTGAGCTTTTTATGCTGATTCCCCTTAGAAGATCGTGGCTCCTCCTCCTCCAGCCATTCTGTATTGCTTCCTCCACAAAAAATCATAGATCATTAATCCTTTTTCCAAAAACTTTTAAGCGAGGTCCCTTTACACGCCACATGCACAGGTCAACAGTTGAATAGTTTAACTTCTTAGCTTACTGTATAGCAAGACTTCTCAGTAAGCCAATTAATCTTTATTATAGTCAAAAACTAGGTGAAAAGCTAGACGACTTTTCACTATATAAAATTAAGTAGTAAGAAGATTTTTTTGTAAAAAGGGTAATACTATTTTAAGTACCAGAAAAGAATCAAGAATGTGATGAGGGATAGGTGCATACCACATGTGAGGGTGGAAGTAAGTCAGGGTGCAGAAGATGATGGCACAATCCAAGTTCAGAGTTAGAATATACAGGATTCATCATTGAAGACTGGACTGAGTTCAATAATGATAGCAAAATTAAGTGTTTTCCATAATTTGCTGTCAGATATCAGGGTATTAGACATGAGGGGAAGAATACCAGCTATTTAAATCTCATGAGAGTATTGACGCCTAACTTGTAAAAGCGGATAAAAGCCCTTCAATCATCTATATGGAAAAATTGATATTGGGAAGGCTCAACTCAACAATAGGAAATCTCTCTTAGAATGACTTGAGCCTAAGATACCCCAAACTAAATTCCCAATTAGCTAAAGCAAAGGATTATCACATTGTCAGGTGATTCGTTCATCAGGTGACTTCTGAGGCAGTAAATTAAGATGTACTCAAAATAGGGATTAAATCAAGAATCTAGTTAACAATTAACTTAAGTGATACCTTGTCTCATCCAATTTGGTTCATTTGAAATACCTATACTGCCTATCAAAAATATGCTACAAGGGTTTTTAATCTGGAATATATAGCCTGATCAAGAGTCTCACGTCCAAATCTCTCCCTATAATGATTTCATGGAACCTTCCCCTTATTGGGATTTATATTGTTGTAGAAACAATATAGAAACCCCTATTCTATACTAAAATGTAAGTTACGCCAATTTATCTATATCTTTTTCTGGTACTTTGACTTCATGAAGTCCTTTCGCCATTATTAACATCTGTTGGACACTCTATCTGATAGGACCTATTCATGACCTGGCACCCTCAAAAAAAAATAAAATATATTTTGTGAGTTTATAGGCTGCTTAAAGTATTGAATGTTTGGCTTCTTGGGTACAGTAACAACAAGCCACAAATGTAGAGGACCTAAAGGCTGGTGCTCACTATAGGGGCCAGACAATGCTTAAAATACCTGGATCTAATTGATCACACCATGAAAGACAATCCAATCAATAAAGTAATCCGCTGGGTGAATAACAGAAATGATGAAAAAGATGACTAAATAGAAAATCCGCCATTGGTTAGATTTAAAGAAGTGAAAGAAAATAAATGGATATTGCGGAATCTTGTCTTTTAAACTGCCTTTCCATTGAAGGAGGTTGAGATTTATTCCAGGGAGTCATAAATCCAGGAGAAAAAGCCAGCCGCGAAAGGGCATCTGCCATGGAAAGGACTCTAATGAATTTATATGAATCTAATGCTCTCCAAGAGAGCTATGGATCAAGCGCAAATTGATCCTGCTACATCATTCAATTAATACACTCAATACTTTACCATATATTGCATCTATTAGGAGTCCATGATGAGGAATGCCATCATCACATTGATACCTAAGGGGACTTACAGATGGACTAAAAACAGGGATATTTTTTAGAATCTCAGGGTATAGGGGGCATCCGCTGATTGATCATAAGCAAATTGTTCCTATATCATTCAACCCCATAACCAAATAAGAACCATTTTTTCTGGAGTCATTAAGTATATATAAAAAGCCAAGGAACTCCTAATAAAGGATATTGTGGAACCTGGAAAGAACCCAGAAAATCTTTTGTGATATTTCCCATGAGCTGCAACAACAAAAACAAAGATCATGGTGAGATGGCGGTCCAAGATTCTACTAGCCCATAATAAGGTGAGACGTATCAAGCTCCTTGACTCGTGACAAGATCCCATCCTAAATCTAATTGATGAGCCTGAATCCAAAAAGAACTTTAGAGACCCATATGGATTCAAAATATTAAGAATGAGTAGCACATGTTGAGCATGATCTGACGTCCCATGTTACTCAGGCGTCAACACATTACATTTCTAAGAAGCTCACCAAATTGGAGAGTGATATGAGGGGCAATTTTCTTAGTTGGAAAAGACATTAACCAGATCTACCATTGTCTCAATGAAAGTTGACAAACACTTTAATGTTCTCACAGAAGAGTTGAAAGCCAAGACTGACAAACCTACTCAAAGTTCTGAGTTAAAAGAGATGAAGGAGGCTTTGAACCAGTGTATTGGGGTATTAAAGGATAAGAACAAACTCTTTAAATCTTACCTCTCATACACTAATAAACAAATCCATGAATTGGGTATCCACATAAAGAACTTGTAGAATGACAAAGTTATTTCAAAAAAATTAATCTTTTTCTGGATGTTACGCAAAAACTTACTCTAGAGGAAATTGGAAAACTTTCAACCTTCACAGGATCAAATATGCCAATTCTCTCAACAAGTTGAACATAGTGACACATTTACAGAAATTACTGAATCAGAAGCTCTCAGAGTACACGTTTTCACATGAGTGGAAGACACTGCTTTTAAACCTTCCTTTCAAAAATAAGTTTAGCCTGAGAAGGGAGTAGTGCATCTTTCCTCTACAATTATGAAGCCACAATGTAAGGTGTGACTGGTCATAAAAAGGGTAATCATATTTTGTTTTGTTTAGCTGTATGGCTCAAGATGTTATGGTACCTCATATGGAAGACCTGAACATCTGGAGTTAAAATAAGGAAACGTTATTAATGGAATTACAGTTCCAAGAAAGCTTGATTGATGAAACAGGCCTTCATGAGGATTGCTCTAAACCAACACGCAACCCAGGCTGAATTTGCGGATTTTCTTTATCAAGGCTTAAACTCTGATGACCTCAAAGAAGCTTACATTGGACGTTGCCATAGCTGCCGTTGTTGCTGGTTTACATAGAAATTCCAACCTAGCCATACACGACATGTCTGTCAAACGAAGCTTTACCTCGTCTTATACATTAAAAAGCTCAGCTCAATGTGATTAATATACACAAGATAGAGACTTCCCAAAAGCCCCACAAAGCCCAGAGTAAATACTGTGGAGGAAAAAAATCCTGTTAAGGTGAAGAGAAGCTTAAATTTTTTTGCTTTAAAAAGAACACCCCCTAAAGACATGTGTTTCAAGAAGAATCCTGCCATTGTTAAGCAGGAAAAAGGGTGGTAAACTTAGGGTCAGATACCTCTTAAAAGGCTTATCAGCCTAAAATACCTGAAAGTGAACCATTGCTGATTGCTCATCTAATGTGCATTTTAAATCATTGTAGCAACAACAGCGAAGGGAGTTATGGAGACACAGGATATTATGTTTTTAGGTACACCCGCTGAGATTACCATTTCAGAGTCTTGAATGCCAAAAATATTAACAAAGCCCAGGTTCCGTAGAACACTTACCTCAGTCAGTTAACAGTTGTCCAGAAATAGATGAACCGTCCAGTGTTTTTTATCAGTACCTTGTCCTGTTGATTGGACCCATCTTGAGTGTGCACTTTTTTAATGAAGATTAAAAATAAATATCCTGAGATTGACTAAAAGTTCAATGCAACATTTCGTTTTTAAGAGATTTTTTCCTCCTTACCAAAATTTGAAGACCATTACCAAAGTTGAAGTAGTCATTCATAATGTTAGAGAAATGGCTATCTTAAATATGTGCTCTCTGATCAATTTTTTCTTATTCAAAAAATTAAAAAGTTCAAACTCGCCCCTGATCTTGAGTACACTCAGGAGTATACCACTGATGGTCCAAAAAATACCAAGGCGATATGTGCATGTTCTTCCTTACCAATTCAAATTTAGTAGATTTGTTTACTCAGCTCCTGCAGTTGCCATAGACAATAGTCAGTATGTTATACTTATTGACGCAGTTTATGATTAATTATGGCGGACTTATCAATCTGAAAGAGAATTTCTATCACTTCTCTATTATAAGTTCCTTTTGTTTTAGATAAAAACTCTAGCAAGAAGGAATACTCTTTTCTGGTTGAGTACCCTGTTTCTGATATGCCTTTACAATATACTACTTCAGGAAAAAAGGTAAAAGCTCCTCGATTCAGTAGATGCAGCAGATGATTTACCATTTATGGTACCAAGGATGTAGAAATTAAACCAGATTAAAGAGTTATTCTACCAGCATATCCCTGAGTATACACCCAAAAAGCTTTCTACGTATCACTATTGTCAATAGAGTCAGTATATTTGCATCAAGTGTTTTACCAGGAATCCTCAACACAGCTTATCAGTAGCCAAATGAGCTACTTCTTGAAAACCTAATCAATCAAAATATCAGTCTAAAAACATCAAGAGATTTGGAAAGGTAATCTATTTCGGTTGATGGAATCCTAATAAGGTACATTTTATTAGTATCAATTAGATTTGGGACTACCCGCTGATAGTTTAATTTGCGCCATACCTCAAGCTCGTATATCATATAAGTTAAATCAGGTGAAACTTGAGAAAGTGTATTGATTACTTGAAGATCATCAAGATGTTTCTACATGTCAGATGTTGACTACTGTCACATGAAGACTGGGCACATAGTATTACATAAAAGACTCAACCTAAATATCATTAAAGCCATAAGTGAACGTCAAAAGTAGATGAGTGATAATTGAAGGCTGATCTCAGGAAACAATTGGATGTCAGCTTACTTGTGCCCTCCCAGAGACTATTAGTGTCACCAATATACTCATAAAGCAGCAAAATGGTGATCACAGAATAGTGAGGGATTACAGCAAGCTTAACAACCTCACTGTTGGAGATCCAACTGCAATAACTGATTCTAATCAAGATTAATATTCAGTGTTTATTCTAATAAAATCTCAAAAACCCCGTCAGAGATATCTGATTCTCAGATAAACTAACGATTGACCCTTTAGAAATATTGGCCTCCTCTGAAGGATGAGGCTAAGCAATCCAAAGGGGCTAAATAATCTGAAAGGGCTAAGCCCTCCACAAGAAAATCAATCTCATCTAATGAGAACCTTATCATATCCGACCATCACAAGTATATTAGTAACTATCAATATCAGTCCTCTATTAGAAAAGATCTTACCTCAGTTGAAGCACAAAGATCCTCACAAAAAACTACCAAATCTACCTCTATAATAATCCCTCGTTTTTAACTAATAAAGTACCAATTATTTTGTCTCACGTAGCTTAATTTTGGTCAATTCATAACATAGTTCAGTATTCTGATTGAAATTTATTATTGTAATGAAACTAATAACTTCGTTGTCTTGTTTCCACCTTCGCTAGATCCACAAACCTAATAATTTTGTAGCCTTTATAGCACCTAAATATCGCAATATGTCACAAAATACCAATACTGGTGCTCCATGCCAGGTCTTCTTCCAAGGCTACCTGGTGAAAACATATTTTCACAACAATGAATATGTCTAGAAAAGAAAGCCCCTCTTCCGAGGAATCAATGAGTATCACCCAATGGGTACACTCCAACAGGCAGGAGATGCCTTCCACTAATATTAGTGATCTTCACTTTCAAGCATTTATGGACTTGGCCTTTGAGGGCCCTGAACAAGATAATTATCAATTTTAATCTGCAGATGTGGAAGAAACAGTCAAGGGCTTAATAAGGGGGGCTATTCAGCCTGGGGCCCGCCCTAACTGAGACTGAGCATCCAAGGTTTCATCTAGCATGATAGAGATTTTATATAACAGAGCGGTTTAACAACATACTGAAGTTGGTTTGGCTAGAACAGAGCAGTATATCAAGCAGTACGTGCATCCCGCCATTCATCACGTACTCCAGATTTTTGGGTTACATCATATTGAGACCAAAGGCCAGTTGATCCTGGCGCAACAATTTAATTCTCAGCTATCCTCTTTCTATGAGGCTGCTTCTAACTTTGGTCGGGATAATCATGAAGCCATACTTGATAATAGGAGGTAAATCAATGCTCTAAATAACCATATGGTGACAATTGATAATGGAGATGTGGGTTACATCGGCCAAGAAGTATCTCAACAGTTTAATGATACCACTAATTCTATTCAACACCAAATCAATACCCTTGAAGATGAGATTACTAAATAACTAGGACAATTGTGGGCCCAACATGAGGAGCGCTTTGTTGAACTTGACAGACTACTTCAACAACTTGTCCAAATTGTGGATACTATTTGAGAAGTTGGACCCAATCCTGTTGGTCCTCCTGGACCTCTGGTACCCCTGAGTTCTCCTTTGGTGACCCCAGGACCCCCTGGTGAATGAGGTCCTTAAGGCCCTGCGGGTCAACAGGGCCCTCCTGGGCCTGCAGGTTGTGACAGTTTGTAAGGACCCTGGGACCTCCTGGTCCCCCCAGCCCAACAATTTCAGCTCATGATTTTGAACCTTCGAGTCTAATGGTAACAAGAGTGCAGGCGTTAGAAAACCAAATTCTGAGCTTTAGCTCAAGGGTGTATTATCTTTAGAAGGCCTCCAACTAACCAGAATTATTCACTAACCAACTTCTTGGATGGTGTTGATAATGCTCAGAATCTATGCAATGCTAACCAATCTATGTAAGAAACTTAGTTTGCAATGTCTAAGCTTCCATTTATTGGTTAACTGCTAAATATGAAGTACTTGAGAATAAACAAGAATAGATACTTGCTGCGATTTCTAACTTAAAACAATCGCCTGCAAATGACCATCTTACAAAATGGGTCCAATAAATTTTCAAAATAATCTTAACCATTTATGACAACAAGTTTACCAAATTCCTACTCAATCACATATCCCTGAGTCCAATCCCTCTGAAGCTTATCTGGTCATGGTAACTGGCGTACACATCTTAATCAATGAACCCACCGCTTTCAAACCTACCTTTAATGATAAGTATTGTTGAGGAATTGACTGGACCTAATCATCAGATATTTGATATCAACAATTATGGTTCAGGTGTATCCTAAGTATCTGAACTTGTGACTTGCGGCCTAACAATTTCGCTTAATTATATTTGACTATGATGACACGGGCTTGAGGGCTTTGTTGGTTAGGTTGAACTTAAATTTAAGTTTTTATTTAATGACTCATGCATGTGGGCTTTGTTGGTCTATGTCAAAATTAGTTTTTTATGTCAGTTGAGTTTTTGATCAAATTAATCAATAATTAGTGTTATGAATCGCCTTGGTATGTGCTGCCAATTGCACGTGAAAGTGAATCAGTTCAGCTATTTTGAAGATGCATATGAAATGCTATCTCAAGAATGATGATGTATTTACTCTGATTCTGAGGCTGAGCATGATGCCCTGAGTCAAAGTATTTGTAGACGTCCTTACAAACTTTTTACATTACCAAGGGCCACTGAAAGTAAGGCGTCATGGGTAAGATATAGTTAACATTGAACCCTATAAATAACCCCTGCATTTAAACTAATAAAGGCATCCTTTAACTTCTGGATTAAGTTTATAATTTATATTATAAACTTTTTGCGTTATCACTTTATTTTATATTAAAGTCGATTTTCACTTGAGATCAGTAGGATCAGGGCAGCGGGCCATCGTCCAAGTGAAATGACTGGGTATACAATTGAAGTATTACCAAAAAGCTATATCATAAATTTAAAGCACCATCCTGTCTATTGTCCTCACACAATAGATGCTTGAAGCTGCAGTTTCCACCAAACAATGAACCAGCCATCAGGCGAAGCCCAAATATTCAACAAGTATGAGCCTGGAGAAGGTAGCATTGATTCCTTTCTATTTGTCTACGAGCGATCAATGGATGGGACAATGGATCAACAAAAAGTTTGGCATATTACTTCTTGTTTAAGCTAAATCGCTCAAGAAATCATGATCCCTCAGCTTAAGGTTTGCAATACATGGGCTCAAGTGAAAACCGCCCTTAGTAAGGAGTTTAGAAGCGGTCAAATTATATCTAATCAAAAGCAAGCCTTTATGAGCATCCAAGTCAAGTGAGGAGAGTCAATTCAAGATTTTGCTAAGAAATTTTATCATGAGGCCAAGACTCTCACTACTTATGATTGTATTACCGTTTATTATGCCATTTCTAAATGTGATGAGTGCGTTTGCTTGTTGTACTCATGTTGTTACTACATTTATAATCTCTTAAAGGAAATTCCAGATATATTCTCGACATCAAAGAGGCGTTGATGGAGATTCCTAATGGTGTGGTGCAACCAACCTCCGCTAATAACCCTTTTTCTATATCCATTTGATCCCACCTAGACCCAAACCTAAACCTAAGAAGGATCCTTGCAGTAATTGCGGTCTAGTGGGTCATATGAAAAACTCAATGTTGGAAGAAAAGAGCTGAAGAGTCAAAAAAGAGGAGTCAGAATAGGGCAAGAGGCTCCCTGTGCTGACCTACCTCTTGTTCCTCAATCACAATCTTTTAATACTCCTAAAGACTATTATGTGATATCTGCTCCTGGTTAATTTGATATCCTTGATGATTTTGCCAACAAAGATACTAATTCTTCTTACGTTTCTGTTTCATCTTTTAATTCAACTAAAACATTTAGTCCCTTGGTATTTTTAATCCTGCACTTTGGCACTGATGTGACCCAGGTGGAAGTCATAGTACACAAAGTGAAAGTTTTAGCTACCATCGACATAAGATCGCCCATAAATGAGATCTTTTAGGCTTATGAAAAAAAATTAAAAGTCGCGCCAGACTTAAATTATTCTCAAGACTATGGAACTGCTGATCCTTCATATTCTAAATTCATAGGAGCTTATTCTTCCCTTCCAATGCGCTTTGGAAAGTTGGTTATTTCGGCCCCTGCAGTAGTGTTGGACAAAAACTGCTATGACTTGCTCTTGGGAACCTGATTTCTCATTGATTTTGATGCAATAATTAGTCTTGAGGACAATTAATCTTTCTTTAATTGGATATCAAGTACCTATATTTGAAAAAGATGTCCCCAATAGCAAAGGCAAACTCAAATGACGTGTTTGCTTATTGGAATATATTACTTCTATCTCTCGTCTTAAATACTAAATTTTGGTACCTAAAACTAAACTTCCGCCTCCTTCAGCTTGTGCCTCTGAAGAATGCCTTTATACTCTAACAATTCAATTACTATTCCTCCAAAAGCTCAAGTTATAATTGATACTTGAGTGCAATTATTTGTGCCAGCTGACCATGTATTAGAGATCTCCAGTAACAGTAATCCATCTCATTGGAGGCCTTAACCTGCCCCAGTATCCTTGATCCCGCTTATAATGGGACTATTCTATTCTTACTAGCTAATCTCACCTCTTGACCTATGCGATTGAATTGAAGTAACCCTATTGCTTATGTGCGGCCTACTCCTGTGAATGAAATTTTATTCAAGTTGGGATGTGGGGATTTACATGATTTAGGGTTGAAATACCACATATCATTGCTAGAGTCAACGTCAAATTTGGATATTCACTTACTCCAGAACAACATCATGAAGCCAAGGCTCTAATTGAAGAGTATGTAGATATATTTGCCAAGTGTTCCGGAAATTTGGTCTAATGAAGGATGTGCAGCATCAGGTGAAAACTGGGGATATTCCACCTATTTGAGCCTGGCTTTATTGTAAATCTAAAGTTGAGAAGGCTCAGGTCTCAGTGGAATTGAAACAACTCCTCGATGTGGGGCTACTAACACCTTCTCAAAATCCCTGGGCTTCCCCTCTACTTCTCATCTGATAAAAAGATGGAGGTCATAGCGTGGTTATGGACTATCATCGGTTTAATGCTGTTATCTAAAAGGATTCTTATCCTCTACCTTACATTAATGATTCATTAAGATAGTTGTCTAGGTCACAATTCTTCTCAGCCATGGACCTGTAGATGGCTACTATAAATTGACCTGGCTCTGGAGGACCATCAAAATTGCGCCTTAATTTCTAGTGAGGGGTTATTTGAACCTACTCATATGCTGAAAGGCTTTGTAATGCCTCTGCTACCTCTCAAAGAGCCATGGATGGTTTATTTGGTGATTTGAAACTTACCTGCGTTTTAGTTTATTTAGACGATTTTACTGTTTTCTCTCACACTTTTAATGAGCATTTAGCTCATTTAAAAGAAGTATTTAGCTGAATGTGGCGCGCTTCATTTAAGCTAAAACCATTTAAGTGTGCTTTTTCAAAATGGAGATGGAATTTTTAGGCCATAAAGTTAATTGAAATGGGATTTTCACTTATCTAATAAAATACAAGCTATTTCAGACATGCCTGTTCCTAAAAAGCTTGTGCAATATTCAAGAGTTTTAAGGATGGTTGGTTATTGCTGACAAATTATCCCCCATTTTGCTGAAATTGCGGAGCCTTTAAATATATTTATTGCATAAGGAAGTTCCTTTCTTATGGGAAGAATTGAAACAGCAAGTTTTTGATCTTTTGCGTCAAACTTTAGTTAGTGCCCCAATTTTAGTCCATCCTGATTTTTCAAACCTTTTATCTAATTTACCAATGCCAGTGATATAGCTGATTAGGGCTATTCTGGCTCAGCATGATTCCAACCTGGTAGATAATCCCATTGCTTATTATAGTAAAATCTTTTCCAAAGCAGAATGCAATTATAGCGTTACTGAGATGGAATGATTCATAGTTCTATCCGCCATCAAGAATTTTTGCCCTTATATCTCCGGCAAACACTTTACTATGATCACAGATCACACTTCCTTAAAATGGTTACAACAAATGAAAGATCCTGATGAACGCTTAGCTAGATGGGCGTTAAAGCTTCAGAATTATGACTTTTTTAATTAACATCGTGCTGGAGCTATACGCCAAAATACTGATGGACTTTCTCAATTACCTATACTAACTTTATTCACTGCTGAGGAAGATCGTATCTATGATCTGATTGGCAGATCTGAACTCTGGTTTTGTGATTCTAAGGACATTATAACGAAGCTACAATCCTTAACTGAGAATACTTAAGTTGAAGAAGGTTCTTTATATAAGAAGTTGGGATCTAAAAGACTTCCTTTTAATGGCCTTCTGAGAGGACTGATACTATTATGGAGGCATATCAAACTGTAGGGCATGGATCTGTCACTAAGACTTTACAGTGGTTGAAAACTCGTTATTATTGGGATAACATGCTGGAAACTGTGCACGATGTGTTGGAGACTTGTCTCACTTGCCAACAACAGCGTAGTGAAAATCTGACTTACCAACACAAAGTGTGGGACCTTCAGAACCTTTTCCACTATGAGTATTGATGTAGCGGGCCCTCTCCCTACTGCTACTTATGGACATCGTTATATTATATTAGCTATTGATCATTTTACAAAATGGATTGAAGCTGTCTCTGTTTCCACTGTCACCGCCAAGGCTACTGCGTCCTTCATTTTTAAGCAAGTTTTCACCCAGCATGGTATCCCAAAAGTTTAATTATCAGATAATGAGACCAACTTTGTTTCACAGGTGGTATCTGAGCTTCCTAAATTAATGGGTACCTATCAGTCATTTAAAACTCCTTACAATCCTTCCACTAATGGTGCAGTCAAATAAGCAAATGGTACCCTTGTAGCCATTCTTCGAAAGATGGCCTCCAACGATCCTAGTAGATGGAATCTCTACTTACCTAGTGCGATATTAGCCTATAGGGTTAGCTATCATTATATAATTGGAATTTCCCTCTTTAAGGCTCTTTATGGTCGGGATCCTATTTTAATCTCACTTGTACAACTTATACTTGATGCTGCTACCCTGAAAACTAATGATTTAGCTATGAGGAGGCTAGCTGATAAAATTATCTGAGTACAAGCCTTAGCTTCGAGTTCTCTTGCTGCTACAACCTTAAAAAAGGGAACTTGAACCAATGGTATAAGACCTAATTTACCTGAATATCAAATTGGGGATCTTGTACTTTTTTATCATCATAAATCTGAAGGACGGATTCCCAAACCCGATACCTTATGGGCTGGTCCTTACCATATTATTTATCATTGGGTTATTAAATACTCCATTTCAGCTTCTGATACTGGGCTTGTTATCAATAGAGTTCATAGTATGTTTCTTCATAAGTACATGCCCCTTAGGCAAGACCTTAAAGGGGCATTGTTGGAGAATCAACTGTGATGACCAATTCTAATCAAGATTGAGATTTAGTGTCAGACTAGTAAGATTTTAAAAACCTCATTGGAGATATCTAATCCTTAGATAGACTGACTATCAACCCTTTTGAGTTATCAGCCTCCTCTGAAGGATGAGGCTAAGCAATCTGAAGGGGCTAAGCCTTCCATAAGAAGGTCGATCCCATCTAATAAGAACCTTATCAGATCTGACCATCACAAGTATATTAATAATAATCAGCAATATCAGTCCTCTATTAGAAAAGATCTTACCTTGGTTGAAGCACAAAGATCCTCACGAAGAACTACCAAATCTACCCCTAAAAATATCCCTCATTTTTAACTATTAAATTACCACTTATTTTGTCTTTCATAGCTCAATTTTGGTCAATTTAAAACAAAGTTCAGTATTTCAATTGAAAATGTTATTGCAACGAAACTAATAACTTAGTTGCTTTGTTTCCACCTTAGCTAGAGCCACGAAACTAATAATTTTGTCTCCTCTGTAGCGCCTGAATATCGCATTTTCTCACAAAATTCCAATACTCACTAAGAAGGACAGCTATCTCATCTCATGAATTGACGATGCTCTGTCCCAACACTTTGGCTCAAATTACTTCTCCACAATGGTTCCTTACCAGTGGCTATTGATGGATTATCTGTTCCAGAGGACCAAGAAAGTAGCGTTGATATGCATAGAAGATTAATAACCTACCCGGCTCCCTCATGGAATTAGGCAATGCACTCACCTTGTTTAAATGGGCAATGGATAACATTATGCAAACCCTTAAATTAAGTTGTGTGGTTGTATACCTAGATGGCATAAAATGTTTCCATAAAACTTTACTAATCATATGAACCAATCTCAAGTCAGTTTTCCGATGACTAAGAGAACCTCATACTAAACTAAAAGCCTGATAAGTGTACCTTCTTCAAGCAGGAACTTCCATCTTTAGGACATGCTATATTGTGGGAAGGAATTCAAACCTTTTACAGTAAGGTTGAAGCAATTTCTAATATGACTAAGCTGAAGAGCCTCTGAGACATACAGGAATTCTTGAAAATGCTGGGATACTACCATCAATTAATACCTAATTTTTGTTCTACTTGATTAATCTCTTGTACATTTGCTTGCCTATGCCATTTCATGTGGAGGAGTTGAGCAAAGAACTTCATTTGAGACATTGATTTTTTTGGTGAAGATAAGACCAATTTTACAACATCTAAATTATGTAAAGCAATTTGTTCTGTTTACAGATTCCTCTGAATTAGCCGTATGATCCATAATCTCACAACTGGATGACGAAGACATTGACCATCCAGTGCCCTATTAAATCAAAAACTCTATTAAAAGTTGAATGAAACTACAGTGTCATGAAGTAAAGTATTTATATGTTCTCTTGGTGAAACATTTCCAGCCCTTCTTGCACTGTAAAAACCTCACAGATGTTTCTTTCCAAAATTCATTAGAGTGGCTGCAAACATGAAAGATCTGACAGGAAGGCTATCCCGGTATTCTCTCAAACTTCAGCACTATGACAAGAACATCAAACATTAAGCTGGGATGAAACACATGAACATAGATGGACTAAATTGACTGCCACTACTACCCCTAGACAATAGCAAAGCTGAACAATTTCAATACTTACTCACAAAGCTAGACTTTAGGGAATAGAGATGAACCAGTTTAAAAAATCTGAATTGACATGCTCAAAATATAATTTTTTCAACAAATAAATATACAAGAAAGTTAGACTGATTGACTATCTGCCTTTGACCTTTGATGGGTACCAGTTACAATGGAGACCCACACTACCTTTATAGATGGAGAAGCCAGGAAAACTTACAAATGTATCAAGGATCACTAATATTGTCAAAAATAGTGGACTCTTTAATGGAAGTCATTAGATGCTTGCATAGCTTGTAAAAAACAGACGCCTCTTAAGCCCAAGTACAAGTATCAGTCCATGACCCATCAGCAGCCATTTCATACCATCAGTTTAGACATCATAGGTCCACTACTTGAATCCAAAAGAGGAAACTGATACACCCTTGTAGGGATTTTCATTTCACAAAGTAGGTTAAAGCAATTGCCATTGTCGTGCAGATTGCAAGCTTTTTTAACTTTTAATACCAAAATAAAAATATGTTGAATGGTTGCTAAAGTAATGCTATGCGAAAATTGGAAAATTCTACTTCTTTAGTTGTAAGAAACTTAGCTAAGTGCATAAGAACTAAACATTTATTTTCAACGCCTTACAACTTTCAACTTTTTGGGTATTTAAAAAGAGCAAATGGAACGTTAGTTTCAATATTATGCAAGATGTCCACTACTAAACCATAACGCTAATAACAATATCTCCCAATTGTGTTAATAGCTTAAAAAAATCTTCCAAAAGATCATTAAAAAGTCACCTTTAAGCCTTATATTAAAGAGAACCTGTAATTCCAGCTTCATTAGCTCATGAAGTTACCAGTGATCAAACCAAAGGGCTTGAGAAAGCGCTAAGAAGAGTTTAGCCAGGAAGATCATACAACCTAAATCAGAGATAATGACAAATCTATTTAAGATGGTTGTAAAGGAAGGCCAAGCAGAAAATTCATCACACCCCCTTTACCCGCTTTTGAGATTCTAATTTTGTTTTGTATTACAATCTTATAGTGCCTTGAGAAGGAAATTAGCTTCCATTTAGGATGGGCCATACGCTACAACCTACAAATGTGGGGGCAAATACTCAATCAAGTATTTAAAAACTTGACTAACTATCAATAGCGTACATATTCAATTCCTCTTTAGAACTCCCTGCCAATATTTTTTGAGGGGGTGATGCTTTTTTAGTACTAGATGGTTAAGGGGGTGATGTTGAATAACATAATATTGGACATAATGGGAAGAATAATGACCAAGTGACTCTCATGACATTTTTGATGTCTAGAACCAAGAAGGGGTTTAAGAAGTCACATTGATCAATCATACAGAAAATCAATAGTTGGTAAGGCTCAAATCTAAACTAAAAAAATTCTGTCAGACCAATTTAAGCTCAATTTATCCCTGAGATGAATCCTACCCATTTGAAATGAAGGATCATTGCAATGTCAGGCAACTATTATTCTATATGGCACGAAAGGCAGAAAATTAAGATGATCCTTCAAAAGAGTAAGAACAAAGAATCTGCCCAAACATTGACCCAAGTGATTCCAAGTCTTAACCAACTTGATACATTCAACCTACCAAAACTTTTACCAAAAATATTCTGCAAATGCATTATACAATCTGAAAAGCATCGCCTAAGAAGAGCCTGCCATCTAGATTTCCCTTCTATCTCTTTATTTAATCTTTTTCTATAGGTTATTTTGTTAATGTTGACATATAAAAACCCCTTTTCCTATCTCAATCAAAACCTGACCCAGAGTGGAAAAGGAACCACCCCACAATGCTACCACTCCTCTTAAAAAACCCTTTTCTATACTACAATAAAGTTCATAATTAGTTCTATATTACTTTTTGGTACTTGGCTTCAATAAGTCCATTTTATTATACTTACCATAGGACGGATACTTTAGCTGATGGGACCTAAGCGGTGGCTTAGCATCCTCTATAATAAATGATATACTTGTCATACATCTTAGAAGGCTTCAATCATAGACTGTCAGGCTTCTTGAGCATTACAGCATTGAGCTCAATAACAGAAGCCCAACTGCAGTAGCCATAGTCTATCTGAACTCAAATGCCTCGGGGATTTCTACAATTTGGCTACATATCAGCAAAAAATGAAGAAATCTTCAGTGTCTGAATTTATTTCAATTATTAATCTACTTGTACATCACTTGATTTAGCTAAATATTTTAAAGCACCTTCAACATCTTAATAAGGTCTTTACACATCTCTGAGCTTCAAATCTTAAGTTGAATCATAGAAATCACTCTTGTTTATAATGATGGCTCAAGTTCTTTGAGACAACATCAGCGAACAAGGAAACAAGCTCAAAGTGGAAAAGTAGAGTCAATCGCTAAGCAGTAACTACTTAAGTTTATGTATACTTTTTAACCTTTTTAGACATGGAAAGGTAATACTAGCTGTTTGTGCCCCATTTCGTTGCCATTGCCGCTCCGTTCACTTAAATGTTGTCTAAGGATGTAAAATCTCATTGAGAAACCAAAAAAAATTTAAATGAACAAAAAAGACTAATAGAATCATAAAATTTTAGTATACTAGCTCTAAACAATTCCTCATATTCTTTATGGAGAAAGAGACATTAAAATAGGATTTATTCTAGATCTACTGAAAATCAGATAAACCATTTTGTAAGTAATCAAAGGTCTTCTCTAAGGTGGAAAATAACTATACAATCTTTGAAAGCGAGTTCTGATAGCGATATGTGTAAGGATTTTAACCTTACATGTATGGATTACAAATTAAGGCTGTGACCAATCATGCTTCATTCTGAGAATAAAAATATCTAATACATAGACGGACATTAAAGCAATATTCCATGCAGCTAAAGGTTAAGTTTTTGAGATCATACACTGGGAATTCAAAAGCATCTAATAAAAAGGGTTATTAAGACTACAGGTGTTTCACCTTGAATCTCATAAGAATGACCAACTCTAAATTTCTTCTTGGGTAACATGATGAGACTATAAAGATGAAACAAAGTAGGTTCGCTTTGTATTTAAAAGGTGCTCAAATGACATCCACCAAGTGGATGGCCAACTTCTGAAAGTATCATACCAGGAAGTGGATTAGATACGTCAGACTCAGATAGCACTTTAATGTTATCCTAGAGGCGCACAACCAAGTCAGCCCTAGCATGTTTCAAAAGACATAAAACACCTGAAAGTCAAAAAGATTTAATGGGAGTTAATGGGTGATGGTATAAGTAAGGCCTCAAAATGTTTGACAGGATTCTCCCTTTATTGGGGAAGCTCCAACTAGGGGTTGTGACCCACCTGTGGGTGGATGCCAGATTGGGCTCCCCATTAACTTGGGTTAGGTCCAATCTGAAGTATTAGGGATCGACCCTAATAATATTAATTAATTAATTTGACATCAGCAATTAATACTGAGGATGGTCTCACTCCCCTTGTATTTAGTATGTATTATAGGACACACACTGTCAGCAAATCATGTCGAGCATTCACCTATCCTGTTCTATCCTATCTTTTTTAATTACCCTTGATATTTAATAAGCCTTGATCTAAATATACTTCACTAGTATTATAAATAGTACTAGTTTATAATTCAAATAAAGTAACTTTCCTTGCAGTATATTTACTCTTTGAAGTTCAATTAGCATTTCCATATTTGGATTTCGGTGTGAAATTCAATAATTATTATTTTCAGTCCGCAGGAACCTCTGAACCATCGCCAACTGGTTAAGTTCCAACAATAGGGAATTTTTTGGACCTCTGAACCTCTAATAAAGGTTAAGTCCTATATTATTTATATTGGGTTTCAGTGTGAAATCCAAATCTGTTCAACCACTTAATTTGCCTCATGAAACTATATCCAAGGATTATTAACTTCTATCTTATAGTTAATTTAATAAATTCATCTTATATGTTGACCTACAAAGCGATCTCTGAAGGCCTGCCTTCTGAAAATGGGACAAATCCCAACACTATTCATGCTCTTTTAAAGCTTCATGCCATAGGAGAAGTATTGCCTTCAAACAAATGCAGCCAAATCCCCCTTTAGAATGTCTCCATTGATTCTATTAGACCGTTACCAATAACTTTAAATGGTAATCAGATAATCAATATTGAAATTAAAGACTTCACTAAATGGGATTTAGATAAGGTTAGCTGGGCTTCCTCAAGGATAAACTGGAGAAAGCCCATGGAAACTTGATGAGTAGAGGACACCAGAACTTAGAGAGGCACTTTGATCAGGCCCTGTAGTGGCCTGAAGAGGTGTGGAATGGTAGTGATGACTGTGCAGACCTGTTCTCGATGGTTTCTAACACTCCTTGAGGGGAGAATATGGGCAGGAAGTGGGAGTACGAGTCAGGCATGGTGCCTATTAAACGGCTTCCTAATGAGCTGAGGTTACATGGGTGCAGACCCAAGACAAGAGAGTGGCAATATTGGTTGGCACCGCTTCAGTGCACCTGCCTACAATAGATGTCGCGGTTTTCTGAGTTGGCCTGAAGCTCAGCTAGTTACCAGTTCAGTTGCATGAGCATGCTGGTGGCAAAAGTGATCATGCAAAAAAATCGCATTTGGTTTAAAATGACTCCAAAGCTTCCTGGAAAAAGGGGCCAGAGCGAACAACTCCACTAAAAAAGCAGGTGATAGTAGGGAGGGCTTCGGCTTCTCCCCCTCAAGGGATTTAAACCTGGATGTCTCAGGTCTTGTCTCCTTCAAGGGAAATGAGAGGTATATTGCTGTTCTTGGCTGGTGCAGACGGTCTGCCCAGTACTTAAACAGGGCGGGCATATGTCAGTTTTGGGGTAGTGTGAGCTACACCCAAATTGCAGTAAGGCCCACATTTGGTGGGGCTTAGATTCGCGCAGCACTAGTGCAGTGGGGCAGTACCCCAGGCCTTCATCCCACAAAAGTTGTCTGCACTAGGAGTACTTAGGAGCTTTTAAACTTAAAATCTTCAAAAGTGATTATAAGCTGTTGCTTCATGAGCATATCTAGCCACTGCCACCGCGAAGTTCTTATCAACCATGGAGCCTGAAGTCCTATTATAAGACAACAGATGAAACTAAATCCAAAGTACAAGGGTGATGGGCCTCACTGGGGTCAGGCAAATTGTACAAACCCCTGCGCACCATCTATCAATGGAAGCATTTAAAGAGAGCTAAACCCCTAGTCAAGTTCCATAAGATATTGCCATTAGTTACTCTTCATTTTAGACTAATTTACACTCTTCATTCTTAGTGTTTCCCTTAATTAACACTGCGATAGTCATATATCTTCATTAAAGCAATGTATTGAAGAGAAGCTTCCATACCTTTACTGCTAGCTCCAATCAACAATGCAAATCAAAATAACTTTTCTTGAGGAAGTTATCACCATGTATTAGCAGAGAGAAAATAAGGATCTAGATCTAGGTGGGCTGCAACATTGCAATTTGAACCATAGTTGGACAAAAGAATAGACTAAATAGTTTTGCTTCCTGAGTACATACAAGGAGATAGATTTTTATCTTATTATATGTTGTGAAGTTAAACAGAAAGCTCTAATTGATGTGGGTATGGCCTGTCATAGTCATAGAAAAAGCGCTACTTATACCATTGAGGATAAAAAATTCTTATATTGCTATTACAACAGTGTACATCAATACACCCTTGATTCTAACCTAGATTCATCTTGAGGGTGATATCATGTTTTTTTCATAAAAAGCAATATTGATTAATTACAGAGAGAGAAATTGTGACAGTAGACATCTAGCCTTGGTAGGTACTATATACTTAGAGATCATCGAAATTCAATATTGGAAGAGTATAATGAACATACTGACAAAGTGTCATTCCAAAACGATTGGTTGCCAACAAATTAAAGCATAAGTTTTGAAAAGGATAGTTTGACTGGTTTTAAACATAAACGATTTTAAAAAACTATAATGCTAAGTTCAGAGGCATCAGATATGAGGACAATAGCTATTCACATGGCTATAATCTCAGATATTGAGAGCTTAACAATATGGCCCTTGATCTTACTTAAATTAGGAAAAATCTTATGACCATTATACTGTAAAAAAGAACACCATGAACATCAGAAGATAATCTCATAATCTACACTGTCAGACAAATAAAAATTCAATGTATCAAAAAGAGTGGTTTGGAGGTAAATGATAAAAAATTGGCCAAAAGACCCTGGTCAATTCCTGGTGAAACCCCTCAAATTGGGGTAACACTTCTAATAATATCAGGGCAAATAAAATGAGTTCAGGCGGTCAGATTGCACCAAATCATCAGCCAAATTTGGGGAGTTCATCGGAGACTCCTCTAGGCCTATTCTATTTTAGTACAGCCAACACCGCGGAAGCTGGCCCCTTTTATAGGGTTGGAGAGGTCCAAACATGTGCAGAAATTTTCCAGCTCATTAATTGGGTCAAATATATAAAACAAAACCTAATGGACTAAAGCCTCCCTGCTCCTGACTATCAAATGGTTATTTTATCCAAACGAGGCGAGTTCAAGTTGTCTGATAGGTTGACATATCAGATTACCTAATTTGGACTCTACTATGTAATCTGAACTTCAAGACTCAACATTTTAAATACTACTATCAACTTATTAAGAGGTCTTGATTCTTATCCCCTCAACGCAACTAATTAAAACATATAGAAAATCCAGCTTTTTTGCAGTTTTAGTGCTTGATTATATTTTTAAATAAGTAGTGTCAATCCCATAATTGTTGCACTTTAGACAACACACACACCAGCGAGCTCAAAATAATATCTAAAATTTAACAAGTGGTGCTCACTACAGGGGAGCCTGTACACCACAATAAAACTTATTAAAAATGTGCTTGGTGGGGTAACTACCCCTCACAACCTCCCCATTTCAGTTTATTCTAGGATAACTGCATTAGAATTACAGCTATCTAGTGCCTTGTCCTAACTTAAAAATCTTGAGCTGCACCCCTCTCAAGACCCTTATGGAGCCTCTACCACCATTCACAAACCCCCTTTAAGGGACAAGTTTATCCTGAGTGAGAGCAGTATTACAACTCTCCTTTTTGTGTTGAATCTGCGATGGAAGGAGCAACTTACCAGCAAAAAACATCCTTCCATGCTTGAGTCGTATGGCTCAGGAGTTAGTGGTTCCCACTATGACAACTCTGGCACCTGGGCGGAGGTGAAACAAGCGCTTATGGAAGAATTTGGCTCACTAAAGAGTTTACAACGGTAAAAACAAGTCTTTATGTGCCTTAACCTGCAAGAGGGAGAATTGATAACCTCTTTTGTTGAGTGATTTTATAGTAAAGCTCAACCTCTGGGGTTTGTTAAACTGATACATCTAGAAGATGGCATTGCTGCTATCATCGTTTTCTTGGCGTCTCATCCCCATTTAGCAATGCATATCTCTGCAGTCAAGCGCATTTTCTGAACTGTAGGTGATATCAAAGAGGCTCTTCTAGAAGTGGCTGATTTTTCATGAACTTGATAATATGCAAAAAACTACGAGGAGAGAATCTACTTAAACCCCTCCAGCCATTTCAATGGCTATCTCCCCTCTCAAACCCTGTTTCCACAAAGCTGCAGCAACAATATTCTCCTCCACCATATGAGGATAGCCCAAATATCATGGCTGTGATGGGCAGTGCTCTTCTTCTCTATACAAAAAGCTCAGTTGAGAAAAGCTGTCTTCCCTTTGCCTTGCTCATCTTTTTTTCAGAGCGGTCTTCTAAAATGGTTTCAAAGCCTGCTCGTCAGCCTAAACCCCTTTCTTGGGTGCCAATCGCCCCTGCTGACAATGGTTGAATGAGCAGGTCACAAACGCTAAACCGCCTGTTTCCCAAAAGCACACAGCTTCTGATTGACCCAAAGCTGGTGTATTTGAAGCCTCCACTTCTACGATGTTACCCCCTTGGCATCTCCTCCTACCATCTCTAGCTCAAAACCTGTAGCCATGGGGCGGCCCAAACTCCCTGCATCAAAGGTTAAATGTAGAGCTGTAACTATCACAGCGTCTCCTCAAAAAGTTACTCAAGTAACTGAGCACCCCTAGGACCTCCCCTTAAACAAGGGAAGCTCTGACCTTACCTCCCAACCAATAAAGTCATTAACGTGTATTGAGAATCCCTCTAAGACAAATCTGAAGGGGTTGTGAAGATGTCGATCACTATGTACTAGGAGCCCCAGGTGAAGTGAAGGTACCTGACCGATTGAACGCAGAAAGAGTGGATATGGCTAGAATAATCCTCAAAACATACCTTTATTAGGTTCTAAGAGGTCTGGAGGTTATTGATACTGTCAGCGACGCAAAATAGCTCATTTCCACGACAATTCAATCCACTCAGATTGTGTATAGACTGCAGTCTATCTGGGATAAATTCCCTGAAGCTGCTAAACGCCTTGCTTCTACACTCCAGCTGAAGAGTTCCTCTCTCTTTCCCCCAAAATGAGTGTAACTTCAACAAAAGTGGAGGTTGTTGTCAACAGAGTACGAGTCATTGCTATACTTGACACTAGATCCCCTATTAACGTTGTATCATCAAAGCTTATGAAAATAGTAATTTGGCCTCTGACCTCAACTATACAAAAGAGTTTGGAACTTTGGGGCCAAACAGCACTCATGCCATTGGAGCCTACTCTTCTCTTCCCATTCGTTTTGGGAAGCTCCTCTTGTCAGGTCCAGCGGTGGCCTTGTCCAACAATACCTATTATCTACTCGTTGGTACCCAGTTTTTGCTCGAATATGAAAGGGTTATTAACTTGAAGCAGGGCTATCTCTTCTTGCTTAACTACGAGGTTCCACTGATTCTGACAAATGATAGCTTATTAAAAAGGAGTATGCTTACACAGTTAAGTTCCCCTCTTCCGCCTTATCTTTACTTTACACCACAGCAGGACGACATACAAAAATGTTGCCTTAATCAGTGGACGCCCTCAAGGGTATACCTTTTGATGCGTCGGAAGAGGTAGTAATCAAGGCGGGTGAACAACGGGTAGTTGACACTAAGATTACCTTACAAATCCCCCACAACTTCTTGTTGCACCTAACCAGTATAAGTGGAGTTAGTACTTTGAAGCCCAGAATTTTTGTTGGGCATGCTAGACCATGCCTATCAATGACCTATCAACCTTATGTTAGGGAATATCACCAAGAAGGATATGGTTAAAAAAAAGCATCAGGAGATCGAAAGAGGCATGCTTATTCCCCTTTACGAAATAAAACAATTTCACTGCATTGGACCTATGGTGGATATGGGCTTATCCTCCAAACATTTATATATACCTATCTTCCGTTCATATCTCCGATGATCTAACCCTAGATGAGCTGGAGAAAGTCCACACCTTACTGGAGTCTATAGCGACATCTTCCCTACCTCTGAAATGACTATGGCCATATGAAGGGTTGGACTCAAGCTATTGACGTTGGTGATGCTCAGCCTATCCGCTCCAAACCCTACCGCAAATCCAAAGTTGAGGAGCTAAAGATGTGGACGGAGCTCAAACAGCTGCTGGACGCTGGGTTGCTAGTGCCTTCCCAAAGCCCTTGGTCATTCCCTATACTGCTGATAAAGAAAAAAATTGGAGGTCATTGGGTAATGATGGACTAATGGAAGCTGAACAGCCTCACAAAGAAGGATAGCTACCCTACCCCCGCATTGATGACTCTCTGGCCCAACTCTCTGGGCCTAAGTTCTTCTCCCTCATGGACTTGGCTAGCGGGTATAGGCAGATGGACCTTTCTCCACAGGAGAAGTTCGCTCTTATCTTCAGAGAGGGTTAGTTCCAACCCATTTTGGCTACCTCGGGGTTGTTTAATGCACCCACTAATTTTCAGCGGGTAATGAATCACATTCTTCAAAACCTTAAGCTGAGCTGTGTGATTGTTTACCTTGATGAAAATACAGTCTTCTCCAAGACGTTCAAAGAGCATCTCACTCACCTAAAGGAGGTTTTTCAATGCTTGCGAGCATCCAACATAAAGCTGAATTCTTCTAAATCTACTTTCTTCCAAAAGAAGTTGGATTTCCTTGGACACGCCATCTCACATGATGGGATACAACCTCTAAAATATAAAGTGGAAGCAATATCCAAGATGCCTGCGCCCAAAACACTTTATGAAATACTGGTATTTTTGGGCATGATGGGGTACTATCATCAATTCATCACCAAATTTGCCTAGCTCAGCGAACCTCTCGTCCAACTCTTGGCTAGAAACGCTCCTTTCCATTGAGGTGCTGAACAAAAAGCCGCGTTTGAGAATCTGAAGGAATTTCTACAACAAAGGCCTATCCTCCGTCACCCTGACTATGGAAAGCCCTTCATGTTGTTCACGGATGCCTCTGACTATGCTATTGGAGCTATCTTGGCTCAGTTGGATAAAAATGGGGTTATTCATCCTTTATCCTACTTCAGCAAAATGCTTTTGAAGGCTGAGCGCAACTACAGCATCACTGAGAAGGAGTTCCTTTTTATCCTGCTCGCTGTCAAATACTACCTCCATTTTCTATATGGGACATCATTCAAAAAAATTACTGATCATTCCTTATCGAAGTGGTTGCAGAATATGAAAGATCCCACTGGTTGGTTGGCTTGTTAGGCTCTCAAGCTCCAGAATTATGTTATGGCCATTAAGCATCGATCTGGGATGTGCCATATGAACGTTAATGGGTTGATGTGGCTTCCTGTCCTTCACCTTGACAATAACGAAGCTGAGAGATTTCATGACCTCCTAATGACTCATGATGCGTTGGCTGATGAAGATGAACCTGTACAAAAGATGTTAGGCCGACACTTCAGCAACATAAATGTGGAGAGTGGGAAGTTAATTAAAAAAGTAGGAGTAAATTGGTTGCCCTATCTGGCCGTCAGAGAGAGTACCTTCATCTTAGAGTCTCACAATATCATGGGGCATGGCGGAGTATGCAAAAATACAAATGGGTAAAAGGGCGGTACTACTGGGAGGTCTTCATGGAAACCATAACTGAAGTCTTGGATTCCTGTCTGACCTGTAAAAAACAATACAGCTATAAAACTCAATATCAGTATCAACCCACAACGCCCCAACAACCTTTCCACACCATAAGATGGATGTGTTAGGTCCTCTACCTCAGACCACCGGCAGTAATCATTACAGCTTAGTCAGAATTGATCATTTTACCAAATGGGTTGAAGCTGTTGCTCTCCCCACTCAGACTGCTAAGGCAACTGCCACCTTCCTGCATCAGTATATCTTTATGCGACATGGGTGCCCACATCCTCCTATGTGACAATGGGAAAGATTTACCTCCCGAGTGGTAAAACTCTTTATCACCTCCATGGGGTACAACAATTCTCCTCAGCCCCATATAACCCAACCAATGATGCCGTAGAAAGAGCAAATGGGACCTAGTTTAAATACTTTGAAAAATAGCCAACGCTGGCCCTCTCCACTGGGATCTTTACTTCCTCAATGCCCTCATAGCCTACCATATTAGCTACCATTGCATCCTCAAGATGTCTCAATTCCATGTGTTATATGGGCGAGAACCTGGGGTGCCTGCTTTACTAAGCAAAAATGTTTTTTCCGCTAAGACTGATCTGTATCAAGCCATGAAGAAGTTGGTGCAGCACATCATCCAGTTACAGTATAAGGCGATGACTAATTCAGCAAAAACTGTCAGTAAAGAGGGCCAAGTGGCCTACGAGCTCCAGCCACCACTCCCTTCCTTCCAAGTGTCAGATCTGGTACTCTGGTACCACAACTGTATCATGCCTAGAAAGGAAAAAGCTTGGGTCCATCTGGGAAGGGCCTTTTGTTATCATCTATCTGTGAGGGGATAAATTTTACATTAAGTCCCTCGCTTCTAGACCTAATATTATGTGAGACCATGGATGGTTCTTGCGACCTTATTCCCCTACCACTCTTGAGGGGGTGATAGACAATTACAAGTCCAATGTATCAAAAAGAGTGGTTCAGAGTTAAAATATGATAAAATAAGCCAAAAAAACCATGGTCAATTCCTAGTGGAACCCCTCAAATTGGGGTAACACTTCTAATAATATTTGGGCAAATAAAATGAGTTCAGGCGGTCAGATTGCACCAAATCATCAGCCAAATTTGAGGAGTTCATTGGAGACTCCTCTAGGCCTATTCTATTTTAGTACAGCCAACACCGCGGAAGCTGGCCCCTTTTATAGGGTTGGAGAGATCCAAACAAGTGCAAAAGTTTTTCAGCCCATTGATTGGGTCAAATATAAATTATTGCCTAATGGACTAATCCTTCCTGCTCCCAACCCTCGTTCAGCTGTTCCATCCAAATGAGGTGATTTTGAGAGATCTGATAGGTTGACAGCTCATATTACCTAATTTTTACTTTACTATGTAATCTGAACTACAAGGCTCAACATTTTAATACTACTATCAACTTATTAAGAGGGTTTTTTATCCTTCAATGCAAGGGATAAAAAATATATAAAATCCAGCTTTTCTATAGTTTTAGTGCTTGATTATATTTCAAAATAAGTAGTGTCAATCCCATATTTGTTAAACTTTAGACAACCCACGCTCCAGAAAGCTCAAATAAAGTCTTAAAGTTTAACATACACAAAGGATCATTCAGACGATCTGAGAATATCAGAGATATCAAAATTCTGGTTCAGGCCAAAAAGTGACGTCTATTAAAGATTAATATATATGGGGGTAACTAAGCGCTATTAATTTATAATTACTCTGAAATACCTTGTAGTCCTTGGAAATTGGATAAATTCACAGCTTTATATCAGCCTTTATCTATAAACTTCTGGTTATAAAACCCCAGAATTTTTATTAAAAATGGAATTACATGGATTAATGCATTTGAGTAATCCCTTTATTTGATTATATTAATAATTAGTTTGTTAAAAAAATCTAGTTATAGGAGTGCAAAGGATGCATCAAGAGTTTTTACTGATAACTTCTAGGCTTGAGTATATTGTGAAAGTACTAAGTTATATCCTTTTTAGCATTAGCTGGACCTGTACCAATATTATTCAAGAGGAAGACTTTCATCTATTTTTTGGGTTCAGCCCGACTAGAGCAAAAAAAGACTTTCACCAGGTTTACTGGTGCAAAAGCGTCACACATGCCCAGCCTGATCTTAAAAACTGGTGATAATTGGTGCTAAATTTACCGCATTATTAATGAATATTTCTTAGGGGTATTCATATAACAAAAAATCAGCTCACCATAACACCTTTTAAGTTAACCCACTTTATATAAAGCTTGACCCTAGCTCACGTTTTAATTGGTTTAGGTACAATGGTATTTATCTTGGTTACGTTTTATGGTCTGCACATTGTCTAGAGATATAGTATACATATATCATATATTTATGATATGTTGTCTTTTCAAAGTTTGATTAAGATAGTTATCTTGTTATTCTTGGCTTAGATCCTTAGTTGGTAAATACCATTTTAGCTTGGCAATTATATCACTTCTCTGCGTATACTAGAATATACATCCCCAATATAAACATAATGTTGTTTGATTCAGTTAAAGCATATAAATATCAATTATCTTTAAGCCAGCTATAAAGATACCCTTTATTCAAGTTTTCTGTCATATTGCTATTTGAACTAAGAATTATCTAACGAATATTTATAATCTCTAATCAAAATAAACTAAAGAATTGTAGCTCAGTGTCAAATTTCTTTAGCTAGCACCCAGATGTGCAAGGTTTACCCATGGCACGCTTTAGAGCTCAGCATGATATATCCTTCCCAAGATTTAACTTTCTCAATGAACTTCTTGATATTGTAGTTGGACCTATAATAATCTCTTGATGGTATACAATCTTTTTTATGATAAATAGATTGTTCTTAGCCCACTGAAGCGTGTATTTGTCAAGATAGGATATATTCAAATATTGATTTTTTCTGTCACTTGCAGAATTGGCCAAATAAAATCTCAAGTCTTGGATGAGATACCAAACTACTTATAGCACTATTTTAACCTTGCGATTTCAATATACAATAGGTTTTGGTAAAGCGTGATTCTGGTAAATAATAGAAAACTACTAGATAAAAAGACTTTTGACCTTAGTATAGCTGAAACATAGCTATTGTAGCTATTTTTGATTTTCTTGATCTTCAAAAATTAAAGATCTTATACTACCCAAGCCAAGTTTCTGGAAATGACCTGTCTTAAAATTATGGTGCAATTTAGTAATTTCTTACTAGTGCTGAGCACTAGCTGAACCACTCCAGGACACTGTAACTCTGATCATGATCAGTAAAAGGGTAAAGATCTCTATATGGGAGGTCCAGATAACCTTATGATTTTAACATGCCATAAAATTTTGATAAATTATATCAAATCTATTTGGTTATATTCCTTATTAGGCCTTCATTTTAGCTTATTGCAGCTCTTAGGATGATTTAGATTTATATATCATACTATCCAGCTGTGGCTTGATAATTTGATACCTGTGAAAAAGACTAATATTACTAGCTATATAACACGCTTTTAATATTAAAAAAAGAACATGGTGATTGACAAAATAATTAAAAATTATTTGATTGAAGATTTATTCCAATATGCAATATAGTTATTTATTCTGCCAGGATCTACAAAAAAGTTAAAAACAATGCATAAGTGGGTGCAATTTTCAACAATGTTTTTATGTAAATTCGTTGATGGCTTGTATAGTCATTAATTAAATTTTGTATGTGAATCAATCATAATGATGCACCATTAATAGGGGTGTTTCTGTTGAAGCTACTGAAGCATTATAATACTTTTCTTGATGGTAGCTAGTAAACTACCTAAGCTTTTCGTCTGTTCAAATGGGAAAGTTTTTCTAACACCTAATAATGTCCATTAACTTTTAAAGGCTAGAGATGGGTCTGATTAAAGCGTTGAAATGTGCTTTGTTTTAAGTTGGTTTGTGAACATTGTAAAATTGGCAGCGATAGATGCCAATCAGGTGGAAATGGATAACAGATGAGTTTTTAATTGGGGATATGATTCCTTCTTTAGAACAAGTCCCTTGGCATTGGTTTCCAATTGAATAGAGGTGCAACAGATGGGTTGATCAACTAAATTTGCAAAAATTTATTTTATATATCCCCTAGCTTTATCTAGTGAAGATATATTAGAAAACCAATACCTTATATTAGCTTTTTTAAGGATCTTTAAGTATATTATCTAATTCTAGGTTACTTTAGGTAAGGTATATATCTCTTGTATGTAAGCATATTTTTGCATGAGGTTAAAATCACTTATAGAGATATGTTTTGCTAGTTGTCTTATCACAACTATCATCTCTTTTATATCTTACACTTCTCTCAGCCAAACCTGAGAAGTAAAACCAAAAAGTTTGCATTGGTGCTAAACGAAGAATAGTTGAGTTTTCAAACGTATAGGAATGAACTAGAAGCAATCATAAACTTGTCAATCATACAAATTGGAATCAAAAGCTGTGGAACAAGTGAAAATGGCAACAAGAATAAATTTATATTTTTAATACTTATAAAAGTTATAATATTGGGACATAAAGACAGAAGAAGGAGTTTATCAAGACGCAAAAACAACAATGATTTATACAGGAATTTTTTATTATAGAAAAGAATAACCAGTTTTAACAGGAACCTACTAGTGCTAAAGGTCGTTTATGCAGTCAAATTTGGGATAATTCATCAAATATGAGATATGTAGCTCAAATTTGAAATTATTAAAGACAAAATAAACCTAATAAAGTAATTACTATTAGTCAGATATAAAGTCATGAGACAAAGACTTGTATGCATCAAAAGAGAAGTGCAATGTGATAACCATTTAACCCTATAAAATGCCTGATGCTTATGCTGAAATCAGGCAACGACCCCCAATAATATACTCAAAAATAAATAATTACTTATTAAATATTGTAAAAATGGTGACCAGCAAGCACAGGAAAAAATATATAGCTAAAAACTACCAACATTCCAATGGGAGGTGCTCTGGCGTTCTTTAGGGTAATAAAATGTCTGTTTTGGATATAGTGATCTCCAAAATGTAGTTTATCTTATCAATTGCTTAGATATGGATTGTCAAAATCTGGTGTTACCACAATTTCTTTTAGAAAACTGGCTTTATAAAGATGTTAATACAATTATAAGATAATATTGTAGCCCCAAACAGATGCTGGCCACAAACAAAAATTTGTGCGGATAAATTTAGAAAAGGGCGAAACTTTGGTAGCATATGCTAATTTATTCTAATGGTTTTCCCAATCTTGTCTAGGTAAATGCAATTTTTGAATTTAACGACTGTACACCATGAAAATGGCACTCCAACCCTACTGAGATCTACATCAAGCTATGGTTTTGTCATTTATGACAAATACTTTTACCTCTCAAATAGTTAAATACCTAAGATGTTGAGCTCAACCTTTGACGCATTAAACTAAAGATTCATATCTTACTCACTCAAACTCAAATCAAAAATTGGGGAAATTCTCTAGTAAAACAAGGGAGGGTTTAAATTTTGAATAGTGGGCAAGAAACATAAAGCAAAGACATCCAGATAATACTCAAATCATCTGCCACAAATGAAGAGCTACAAATCACTGCTCCTCGCATTGTCAAGCGATAAAGGCAAGGATTAAATGAACCTTGTCCAACCTCAAGAGAAGGAATTCAGTCAAGGAGCAGGAAAGTCCTTGTGGTCTAGATATGGAACAATCTAGATCCCCTTGCTGGCCAGTCCACCTGATATATTTAGACATTTGGATATATTAGGCTTTTTTGTGGTGAACTAAAAGCTGATATTTCTCTTCACTGTATGATCATAACGTTGATGCAATCACAAGGTGAAAATCTGGGCTTTGTTGATTGTCATTTCAAGAAGTTAACTGCACAGGTTCAGTTATGTGCACTGTTGAGTAATTGAGTGGACCTAATCGTTAGATATTTGATCATATCAGATATCAGCGATTATGGATCAGGTATATCCTAAGTAAATCCAAACTTAGGATCCGCGGCCTAGCAATTTCACTTAATAATATTTGACTATGATGACATGGGCTCGAGGGCTTTGTTGGTTAGGTCAGACTTAAATTGAGTTTTGACTTAATGACTCAGGCACGTGGGCTTTGTTGGTCTATGTCAAAATTAGTTTTTAATGTCGGTCAAGTTTTTGATTGAATTAATTACTAATTAGTGATACAAATTGCCTTGGCATGTGCTGCCAATTACATATGAAAGTGAATCAGTCCAGCTATTTTGAAGATGCGTCTGAAACGCCATTTCAAGAATGATTATGGTGTTTATACTGACCCTGAGGCTGAGCAGGATGCCCTGAGTCAAAGTATATGTAGACTTTCTTACAAACATTTTACATGGCCAAGTGCCATTGAAAATGGGACGTCATGGGTAAGATGTGGTGAACATTGAACCCTATAAACAACCCTCAAGTTGATGCTAATAAAAAACATTCAACTACTGGACTAGTTTATAATTTAACTTATAAACTTTTTGCATTTAGTACTTTCTTTTGTATTAGTCAATTTCTACTTGGGATCAGTAAAATCAGGGCGGCGTGCCATCATCTAAGTAAAATGACAGGGTATACAAATTGAATACTACCAAGAAGATATATCTTAAATTTTAATCACCATCCTGTCTATTGACATCACACAATAAATGCACGAAGCTTCATTCCACATCTGAAGAAGAACCAGCCCTCTGAAGCAGAACCAAAATTCAACAAGTAGCGCTCATGGCTGGGACCGCAGATGATGATTGCGCTGAGCAGAGGAGCAATCCTAATCAATTATTCAGAACCATCACTGGGCCCAATGGGAATACTGAAATGACTGTGTCCCAGATTAATTGGGAGGATGTACCCATTATCACCTATCCCAATGAACCCATTTCACCTGAAGAGCTGGAACGTCTTGAACAACAGTTGTTAAGAGGGTATCAAATAGGACAAGGGCCCACAGACAATAAAAGCAACCCTTTTTACCGCCAATGACAACAAGATGTGTTGTGGATGAGATATCTTGCTCATCATCAATTAAGTGTAGCTCAGATCCAAAACAATTTAATTGGGATAGAGAATATCGCCCAATACTTAATTGGATTTGTACATCCCACCTCTAGAAATTCTCAGATGACAATTGCCCGCCATCATGCAGCCATTACTGAGTTGGTGAACTTCTCTCGCAACTCCAGCCAGGTGGGCCAAATTTTAAATGAGTGATTGGAAGCCAACTTCGCTGAGGTCTGTTCTAGTTTGGAGGCAAATTACAACTTAGCCACGTGGGTTAATGACTGGGTAGCAGAATTAGCAAAAGAGCTAAATGGCAGATTGCATCCCATCTTTAAAAATTTCTTAGAGGAAAAAGGAGTCAACAAATCTTGGGTCAGCAATATCACTCAGACTTCTATTAATGCTTCAGAGTTCATGAGGCTTAATCACAAAGCCCAAGAGGCACAGTTAAACCATAACGATGAATTTTGTGACCAGTATCGACGTTTGAGCACCCAAATTTTGCAGATGAAGGATGAATACACCAGAAAAATTAATTACTAACACAATTTGAGGACCAACGGGCGAAAAATGAAAAAAATCAAGACTCTATTGATCGTCTTAATCTACAGATCAATAATCTTAATAATGATGTTAATATTATTAATGAGTCAAACAATAATCTCCATGGAGAATTGAACCAGTGCAAGAAGGCAATAAAAGAAAAAGACCAAGTGATTTCCACCTTTCAACTACAAGCTACTAGCCTGAATGAGGAAATTGAAAAATTAAAATTAAAAAACTGAAATCATGTCAATTGGGAAAATGAAATCAATGAGTGAATTCAAGCTTTAGATGATGGGCATTGTCAGTGTGCTACAACCCACTTGACTGGAAATTCTTCTGAATATTGTGAGGACAAAGCTTCAGAAATAGCTACCAAAATGGATGCTGGGCCACGTTGACAACTGCCTAGCAATATGATTGCTTTGGCCAACCCTAACACCTCAAACTGGGATACAATGCCCCGATGCCCTAGTACGCCTGGTTCTAATCAACAAAGAAGTAATTGTGATAACCAGGAACAGAAAGCGATAATTATAAACCAGCAAACCTGCCAGCCTTTGACAAGAACGGAAGTATTACCACCTTTATCAAATGTTTTGAAATGGCTATGCATGGGGCCAGCGACCGCAACAAAGCAGCCACCATGATCAACTGCTTGGATGAGTGGAGCATTGAGTTGATTATGCCTCACATTAACAAAAATCCAACATATGCTGAAGTCAAGGAGGCTGTGCTTCATGAATTTGGAGGTCCAGAATGGATGTTGACAAGAAAATCCAAGTTTATGAACATAAGCTTTAAGAAAGATGAAGCAATTGACAAATTTGCAGATTGATTCTATCACAAAGCTCAAGTTCTCTTAGGCGCATGGGCTATGGTCAATTTTGACACTAAAATTTCACTAGAGCATGCAGTAGAACCTTACCCTAATCTATCAAACACTCTATTGCCTGCTTTTGTGCAAAATCTTGCAACATCCTAATTGGTTGACTATTTTGCAGATGCTCAAAAAATTATGGCCCTCCTAATACTGGTTACAGATCGGGACCCATTGCTTTACTGGAAAGCCCTTTGAACTAATAAGAAGATTGACAGTAATCTGCCAGTAAGAAATGAGCAAAACTCAAATTCAAGAGCCCCCACAGCCAACGAGTGAAATTACTTGCTTTAATTGCAATTGTAAAGGTCACTATGCTTCCCAATGCTGTCAGCAAAATGTCAACATAGTCCTTCCCAATACCATGTTGGAGGAGGGAAAAGAACAAGCACAATAGATGTGGGACGCTATATTGTGCCTAAGACACTAGTCCCACCTGATTGACAAGAAAACGATGGCCACAGGGCCTCATTTAACAATGAAATCGATTCTATTTTAGTATCAAATGAAGATTTCTCGAATGTACATGTGGTAACTCGCTCCCAGAGTAAGGTTGTCACACCTGAAGCCTCTGAAGTAGTTGCTAAACCCTATGTGAATCAAATACTTGAGAATATTCCAGCTGACGGGCAAAGCAATGCATCAGATACCCCAAGCCTGAAAGGGGTCAATGTAGCAATGCCAATCGACACATTCATCAATGAATGTCCCAGTATTGGGGAATATTCTGAAGCACATTCTTAACTCCCTGGATTCTTCCCATATTCACTTAGTAAACTTATTGATTCTTACTACTCTATGTGCACTTACATGGATATCCTAGTCAACAAGGTTTAAGTTGTAGCTATTGTTGATAGTGGAGCACCTGTAGATATTGTTTCCATGAAGATGGTTAAGAAATTGAAAATAGCTCCGGACATTGACCATCATCAAGGATATGGGACCGCAGGCCTTAATGGCACTAAGAGTGAAGGAGCTTACAGCACTTTACCACTGCAATTTGGAGCTTTGTTAGTAGCCACACCTGCTATAGTGCTTCCAAACGCCAATTATGACATATTAATTGGAACTAGTTAAAAGAAGCTATGGGATCTCATGCGATTTTAAAGAAAACATCTTGACGATATTGGGCCAATCACTTCCAATTTATTACTCTTACAACGATATGAAGCCTAAAAGCTGTTGTAGAAATATTATCAATATACCTTATGCTGATGGGATAATCCAGTAGCATATATTCAGTGAGGGAATAAAAGCCGCCCCATTCCAACTGCCATAAACAAAAATCAAGGAATACCTCTATGTGTGAATAAGGATGCGATAATAGCTCCAGGCCATCAACTGGTTATGAGGACTGGGACAACACTGGATATTCTAGAAGGACTGTACGGGGAGGTTGTATCCCCATGTTATCATTCTCAAATGGAACCTAGTGTGGCGCTTGGAATACTTATACCAGGGCACGGAGAGATTGACGTCTTACTAGAAAATTTGACCAGCCAAAATATTAAGGTCAAGAAATATTAAGTAGTCGCTTTTGTGCATCTATTTCTGAGGGACAAATTATATCTGCTGTTAAATTTGGTGACTTATTCAAGTTTGGATTACCAACCAAAACCCTTGGGGCACATACTGTAATATCTTGAGAATCATTTACTGGGTTATCAGAACAACAGAAGGATGAAGCACTAGAGTTGTTTGAACGATACTCCAAAATTTTCACCAAAGATGACCAAGATTTAGGTTGTGCAAAAGGAGTTCAGCATTTTGTTGATACCGGGGACCATATGCCTATTAGAATGAGGCCAATTTGGGGCCCTAGGGCTAGTGACAAAATAGTCAGTGAAGAGCTAGACAAATTGCTGAAAATTGGAATGATAGTGCCATCCAAAATCCTGTGGGCCAGCCCCATTTTAATCATAAAGAAAAAAGATAGCAGCAATTGAGTTGTGATTGATTATTGATGCCTCAATGCCATAACAAAAAGGAAAGTATCTGTTTCCCAGAATTGATGATGCTCTGGACCGTCTGGGAGGGGCAAAGTACTTTACTGCAATGGACCTCATCTCAGGATATTGGAAAATTGAGCTGCCACCAGAGGAGCAGGAAAAGTGCGTGATGATTACTGCTCAAGGGCTATTTCAACTGACACGCATGCCACAGGGGCTGTGTAACGCACTGGCAACCTTTCAGCGCGCAATGGACACAATTTTAGGGGACCTTAAATTGTCCTGCGTTCTGGTGTACCTGGATGACATCAATGTCTTTTTGCGAACATTTTCTGAACATCTGGAGAACCTTGAACAAGTGTTTGAATGGCTGTTGAAGGCCAATCTGAAAATAAAACCTAGAAAATGCCAATTCTCTAAAGATCAATTGGTTACCTTGGGTTCATCATTGAATCCAAGGGCTTGCAGCCTCAGCCTCAAAAGGTGGATTCAATTAACAATATGCAACCTCCGATGAGTATGAGAGATGTTCAAGTGTTCTTAGGCATGGTAGGATACTATCAAAGATTTTTGGAAGGGTTCCCAAAGATTGCCAAGCCTCTATTCCACTTGTTACAAGGAAAAGTTCATTTTTGCTGAGCAGAGGAATGCCAAAAAGCCTTTGAGGCTTTGAAAAACAAAATGAGCTCAGCGCCTATCCTCCAATATCCCAATTTCAGCAAGCCTTTATCATACAAACTGACACCTCGTTGACAGCAATTGATGGTGTGCTATCGCAGATTGGGGATGATGGCGAGGAGCATCTAGTCACTTATTGCAGCAGGACTCTGTATAAGCATGAGCGTAATTATACGGTGACTGAAAGAAAATGTCTGGCTGTCATATATGCTTGTAAACAATTTTGGGTTTACATTCATGGCACTAAGTTTCTGTAGTAATGGATCACAGCTCATTACAATGGCTCCACAATCTCAAGGAACCTGAAGGATGGTTATCCCACTGGGCTCTGAAATTCAAGCATATGATTATGAAATTATTCATAAAACTGGAGTGGCCCATCAAAATGCAGACATACTATTGTGGCTTCCTATTTTAGCTGTCCTGAGCAGTTTGACCGATGAGCTTCATGAAAAATTGATTAACCAAAAGTATGGAGATGAACCACCTGAAGTTCAAAAAGCAATTGAGAAAGCATTAATAGACACTGAATATTGAAATGGAGTTCTATATAAGCTTAAGCCTGATGGACAACGTCAAATCTTCCCAAAACTTTCTGACCAAAAGGAGATTATTACATAAGCACACAAGGCCGTTGGGCTTTGGGGAATGACTAAGTTCAAGGAAGAAGATTTAGTATTATTGTGACACTCATAGCGCAGGCCGCGCGCACAAGCTAGCCTTACTTTGGAAGGGTCCATTTATTATACTGGAGGAATTGTCTGAAGATGTATATACCATTAAGGATCAAGGCAGCAGGGTTGTGAATCAAGCACACGCTAAGTTCCTTTGTCCATACCATAAAGAATAATAATATAGAAAATAAAAAGAAAAAAATAAATAAATTAAAAATATGGATATAATAAATATAAATATAATATTGAAAAAAAATAATAATAATAATTGCAATCTGTAGAGTTTATTTCATAGATTTGATGCCTCGCTAGTATTAGATCTAGGTTCCCCTTCTTCAGTAGGGGGAGGAGAGTGTGATCAAACCAGAGAAGCCTGCAACGGAATTGGAGAGATGCAGATCTCATACAAGTCCTGACTATATAGACCCTGGCGGAGATGTGACAAACCCAAGAAAGCTTGGCACCAGGCACGCTGGCCCTGTCAGCTTAGGAAAGGCTATTGAGATAACATTTAAACTTTGAGAAATGCAAAAAGTTAGACATTGTGACTCAGGAAGAAGAGTACCCACCGCTTATATCCAGTCAAGGTGGGGAGTGTGATGAAAATTGACTGGACCTAATCATCGGATATTTGATCATATCAGATATCAGCAATTATGGATAAGGTATATCTTAAGTATATCTGAGCTTAGGATCCGTGGCCTAGCGATTTTTACTTAATAATATTTGAATATGATTACATGGGCTTAAGGGCTTTGTTGGTTAGGTCAGACTTAAATTAAGTTTTGACTTAATGACTTGGGCACGTGGGCTTTGTTGGTCTATGTCAAAATTAGTTTTTAATGTCGGTCAAGTTTTTGATTGAATTAATTACTAATTAGTGATACAAATTGCCTTGGTATGTGCTGCCAATTACATATGAAAGTGAATCAGTCCAGCTATTTTGAAGATGCGTCTGAAACGCCATTTCAAGAATGATTATGGTGTTTATACTGACCCTGAGGCTGATCAGGATGCCCTGAGTCAAAGTATACGTAGACTTTCTTACAAACATTTTACATGGCCAAGTGCCATTGAAAATGGGACGTCATGGGTAAGATGTGGTGAACATCAAACCCTATAAATAACCCTCAAGTTGATGCTAATAAAAAACATTCAAATACTGGACTAGTTTATAATTTAACTTATAAACTTTTTGCGTTTAGTACTTTCTTTTGTATTAGTCAATTTTTACATGAGATCAGTAAAATCAGGGCGGCGTGCCATCATCCAAGTAAAATGACAAGGTATACAAATTGAATACTACCAAGAAGATATATCTTAAATTTTAATCACCATCCTGTCTATTGATATCACACAATAAATGCACGAAGCTTCATTCCACATCTGAAGAAGAACCAGCCCTCTGAAGCAGAACCAAAATTCAACATGCACAAATTGTGTTGCTTGATAATAAAGATAATTGATCAATAATAGTATGAAGACTATTATCTGTAGTTAAATAAATACACCCAGTTGATTGGTCCAACGCTAAACTTGAAATGATCCATGAAATACTGATCATGTTGATAATTAGGGACTTCTTCCCTATCTCAGCTTTACATAATTCACTCTTAGGTTCAGAGGTTCCCGGACTTAGTTCTCATCATGCTGAATCAGTGGAGATCAGCTGTATATGGTCTGCTTCTCCTCTAATGATATCCCATCCTTACTCTTTATCCACACAAAATAGTCCAAAATTATTGTACTACAACAATAATCAACTGAAGATGATTAGAACTTAGGTAATATTATATTATTTGCAATCTTAACAATCCTAACAACCTCCTTTTTTATAACAACAAACTATGGAATTTATACCATCTAGTACTAAAAAAAACTAGGGAATTTATAGGGGAATTTGGCGCCCAACTCCTTGGTTGGCACCTCAGCCATGAAATGGCAGCCGTTGCCATTGAATGTCCCTGTGAAGTCACTTCCAGCAATGGTCTTCTTTATTGGGCTAAGGATTCTTCCGTTGAACATCCCAGAGATCTGATAATGGAAAGATCCAGAAAACGTGTCCTTAATGTTTCCACCCAATCACAGAAAATTAAACCACATTTGGCTAGCGATCTGCTTAGGGAGGGAAGCCACGTAAAACCTAAAGGTAGGCTAGACATCAGCTCTATGAGAAGGTTTGAAGGGTTTCACTAAACATAATGTGGGTGGGGGACGACCCACAAATTTTATATAAAGATGCAAACCAACTGTTTGATTTGCTAGTTTCAAGTGGCATCACTCGCCCCACAACTGCTGATTAAATTCCCAATCAGTCAGTGATGAAACCTGACCAATCCCAATTGGTTCACCTAATAGTTAATTGATGATTAACTACAAGATGACTCAATTTCGTTGGCAACTCTGCCCAAAGAGATCTTAAGCATTCATGTGGATTGATCCCAACAAATTCAAACTTGACGAATTACCCTAAAACCTGCAGACATTATTAAGCTGAAATTGAAATCAACCAGTATACAATTCATTTTCTAGTGGGACGTATCCCCTAGCAAACTAGCAGATAACTGAGGCAGCTGTAAAGGTGGACAAAATTCCTAACACAAGGGCTAAAGCAAATGAGATTGACTTCAAAAGTTGTAACAGAAGTCACTTGAACATACATTTAATCATTGCTTGATAAAGCAAAAAATGCTAAAGTTGAGAAGCAATTGTTAAAACTATATTAGGATGATATTAATCTTTTCTATCTATTTAGTTCTATCAAGTAATTGTTTCCTGATGCTCTTTACATACATTATTCATATTTCTACATAACTGATGCCACTATCCCCTCTTTATATGATATTTAAAATAATCTGAGTGTACTTTTCTGAACGCGGCAACTACTCAGGTTTTCAGTTATTTTAATTCTAACATATTTCTTAATGTATTAAGACAGGAAGTGCAATCTAATTCAGTCTTGTTTCAATTAAAACTAATGATAAGATATAAAAACTATTATAAAAATTTTAATGACAAGTTTCTACTTTATTAGGGATATCTGTCAGGATTTGAGATGATAGTGAGTCTAAATCCCTGCTTCCAAATCAAGCCTTGACCAATTGACTTTCAAACCAGTGTGAACAGAACCTTACCCTGAAGGCGCCCAAACTAGATTTTATCAGGAAGCATTACACATATGAGAATCGATGGAAACACCTTCAGAAATCTTATTCCTACTTTTTAAATCGTGAGAGGCATGGTCCATACCGCTGCAGTCATGAGGACAATGCAGCACAAAGAGAGTACCAAACAGGCAGCCAAACTGGAAGGCAGTGAAAGATTCTGATTTTCTGGGACCACGAAGGTCCTTGAGGCACCATGTCCCAACACGTTCTATAAATATTAACGCTTTCTAACTTAGTATGGTCTATATTCGCCCCATCTTTTTTGTTTTTCCCTCTCCACTAATTTATAGCTTTGAGCAGATATTTTAATTTTTGGCTTCAGTCAAGAGAATTGTTATGCCGAGAAAAGTGTAGCTCAATACATGGGGCTTTGCGCTGTCAAAGTGAAAATTTTATAATGAACAATGGATAATAAAAACAGTCAAGAAAGTTAACCTGTTGATCAGCTAAGAAGCATTTCTTGATGAATTAGTACCTCAAAATCCTAAGTACCGCCCATGCAGCCCAAAAGTTTAGAATTTCAGGCCATGTTCTAGTTCACTCTACCTTCCTTTGATGGTGATTAGTACCAACTTCTGTATGAGAACCTTACCAAAATTGTCCAACAATTACTAAATGGCGTTTATTCTGTAGGAAGCCGCTCAAGTTGCTCCGCACTTCTTCAGTACCTTCTACCATGTGGGATCTATATACCTCAGCCCAACTACTGGTTGGAGAACTGACCTTGGGACCAAGCGCTATCTGCAAAGTTCTGTACATGCTGAGATCCATCACCTCTTACATTTAATTGGGCTACCATCATGAAGTCTCACAAAAACTAGGGCTTACCCAAACCTTACACTCCCATGTAGTAAAATTCTATAATGCAGCTTCCTCATTCATCCAAGACGAATGAAATGCTGTTTTCAATAACTGATGTCTAATCAATGAAGCCCAAAAGCAGCTTGCACTGTTGGATAGCAGGATTATAGGCTACCTTGAAGACCAGCTTCACCATAATATTCAACTCCTTGAGGCTTCTTGGAACCAACGCCTCCACCAAGTCAAGACCTGGTATGGACTCTTCAGCAAAACTATCAGGAGCTGGCCTCTCACAACATGATCTCCAAAATTGTAGGACCTGAGGGGCCCAAAGAACCTGAAGGTCCCCATGGCCTCAAGGGCTCTTTAACACCGCAGTGCCTACCCCATACAACCCTTAAAAATAGGAAGTTTTGTCATCCTTAGCTGCCTTATGGGATCAAATCTGTAATGTGGCTCAGGGATGTAAGCTCTGAGTGGATGGAGTCCCCCTTAACCCTAGTGTCCTGATTGAGGCCTTTACAGATGAATTGAATGATCTTAGCGCCTTCACCAAGCTTGCCATTAGTTGCCTTTTCCAACTTGAACAAACCAGCCATGGGTTTGACACCCACTTGAGCATCTTAGAGAGCCATCTTCTTCTGTTTGCTGAAATCTAAGCGTTAAAAGATCAGGTTAATCATAAGGCCTCCATCTCCTCTCTCAATTAAAACTGGGATGATATCCAAGAGGACCTCAAGGCCTAAGATGACAGTTGGATGAGAAGGCCACCCGCAGCTATGCAGAGACCAAAATTTCCAAGCCTGCACCAATTCCTAGTGTTATAACTCTATCCACTCTTATTAGAACTAATTTTAAACCTAATTTAAGGAGAATCTCACTTCTGGGCCAGAAAAGTATTGCCTCCTTCTTATATGCATATGAGAGTTCCATGGAAGAGGCCACTGACCAGAAAAAAGTGAAGCATATCCACTCCTGACTTAACAGCACCGCTTGGGATTTTATGACTCCACATATAAAAATGCCACACCTGGTAGCAGGTCCAGACAGCCTTAGTTCAAGGATTTGGCAGCAACCAAAACCTGAAAAGAAAAACAAGCGTTCATGGGTATCTTACTGAACAAAGGAGAGATCCCTGTGGAGTTCGCCAGCCATTTCTACACTCAAGCGCAGCCCTTAGTAACCACAAATTGCATTACCTTGGATGACGCCTTTACCTCTGTCATCTCCGCGTTGGGGTCTTATCCTAAGGTTCAAATGCACATGATTGGCTAAAATAACGGTTTTAACTGCATTCAGGAAATTAATGAAGCACTTAACGAGATCCCTGAAATGACCCTTCATCCTATGGCTACCACTTCTTTTCCCTTCAAGCATCCTCAGGCCCATGCTGTCAAGAACCAGAAGAATCCTTGACCCAATGCACTTACTGCAAAGGCTTCTGACACAGCCCCAAGACATGCTATAAATGAAATGTTAAGGAGGCGTGGAAAAGCTTTCAACATGAAGGACAAGGCACTCCATGCTGACATCACTACCACGCTTCAAGGATCATCATTGACCTCTAAAGAACTTGGAGGTATCATAACTGAAGAAGAAGTTTCGGTATCTGATGATAATAAAGAAATTGATACTGCTTTACTCTTCTTTCTGATAACTCTCACATGTTTCTCACGCTACTAACACATTTAAGAAGTTTGGTTACACACGTCACAGTTTAAGTTCATAAAACTATGATTCTTGCCTTAATCATCAGTGGTTCCCCTGTGAATGTTATTTTGTCAAAGTTGATGAAACTATCAAGATTGCTCCAGACTTACCACATTATATGGAGTACAACACGGCTGGACTGCAGTGTACATGGTCTATAGGGGCCTATTCTTCCTTACTTATCCATTTTGGGAAGCTTTCCATTAATACCCCCGCCATTTCATTATATAACCTGAGTTATGAAAATCTTCTCAGAACTCTGTTTCTCTGAGACTATTTCATGTTGGTACACTATGATGAAGAATTTATATCCCTACTGGGACATTAGGTTGCTGCTCTTTAAAAATTCCCACAACTCCAAAGAAGAGGTTAAGGCCTGGGCTTGCCTACTAGAGAGTAAGAGCTAAATTGATCTCCTCAGGTATCACATAAGGGGCTTTTGGGTCCAGGTTGCCCCCACCTGCCGTTGATAGCAGTAAAGGCATGCCAATCTATTTACCTAGGACAACCACTATACCTCCAAAGTTTCACGTTATAGTCAATACCCAGGTCCATGCTAACATCCTCTCCGGATACCTGCTGGAGCTCTGAGGTTTAGAACACCTGTCCGCCAAGGAGGTTATAACCTGTCCAGGGATTCTAGATCCTGACTATGCCAGATCTATGCCAGTGTCGCTGGCGAACATTACCTAAAAACCTATGGTAGTAGGCCCTAATAGTCAAGCTATGTATGTCCACCTTCTACCAATAGAGACTGTCAATGTCCACAGTTTGGGAAATCTGAGTGATTTCGGTTTGGAGACGCCCTCATCAGTGGCTCTAGTTGACACCCATATTGGAAAGAGGCTCACTGAGAAACAACAGCGCCAGGTTCAAGAATTATTGGAGAAATATTTAGACCTTTTTTACAAGATGACCTATATAAAAGATAAATGAGTGGGGTTCTACATCATGTAGAGACTGAGGGACGCTCCCCTTTTGGTCCTGACCTTACAGAAAGAGTAAGGTTGAAGAGGTACAGGTGACAGTAGAACAAAAAAACTACTTGAGGCTGAACTATTGGTGCCTTTGCGCAGCCTCTGGGCCTCCCCCTCTTATTGGTTAAAAAGGACGATGGCAGTCATTGGGTGGTGATGGAGTTGAGCTGGCTATAGTCCATTACCAAGAAAATAGTTATCCTTTACCTTGAATTGATGACTCTCTCTGCCTACTCGCTGGGTCATGATACTTTTCTGTAATGGACCTTTCCAGCAGATAGTGGCAAGTGGAGCTCGCCCCCAAAGACTGATCCAAATGTGCACTCTTAGCCAACAAAGGGCTATTTGAACCCACTAGGATGCCCCAATGCTTTTGTAAAACTCTGGCCACCTTCCAACGTTCCATAGATGGGATCCTTGGGGGCTTAAATTTATCGTGTGTCCTCATATACCTTGATTATATCACTGTATTCTCAAAACTTTCAAAGGTCATGTGGAGCACCTTCAGGAATTCTTAAATTGTCTTAGTAAGGCTTTAATAGAACTTAAACCTTTGAAGTGCTCATTTTTCCAGTCCAAAATGGAGTTACTCGGACATAAGGTGTCAAAAGATGGTATCCAGCCCATACTGGACAAAGTTGACGCCATTGAAAAGATGTCACGCTCCCAAAGCCTGAGGAATATTCAGGTATTCCTTGGCATGATGGGCTATTAATTTCAGTTTATCCCGTGGTTTTCCGACCTGGCTGAGCCCTTATTTTACCTTCTGTAGAAGAACGTGCCTTTTGAGTGGTGACTGGAACAAAAACAGACATTTAATGCATTGAGGACCGCTCTTTGCACTAAACCCATTTTAGTCCATCTGCGTTTTGATCAATCTTTCTTGTTATTAACAGATGCAAGTTATGTTGCCGTTGGGGCCATCCTAGCCCAGTATGATGAAACTCGTTTGATCACCCCATAGCTTATTTCAGTAAGACCTTAAGCAAGGTTAAACGGAACTATATCGTTACTGAATGAGAATGTCTGGATGTCTTGTTAGCAATCAAACGTTTTTGGCCCTATCTCTATGGCACCCATTTCACCTTCATCACTGATCGTTCCTCTCTCCAATGGCTGCAGCATATGAAAGACTCAGGTGGCCGTTTAATCAGTTGGGCTTTAAGAATGCAGAGCTACGCTTTTGCTAATGTCCATCATGTGGGCGTGATTCACCAGAATGGTAAAAGTATCTAGGATGCCAGTACTGGCTGCCTTAACCTCCAAGGAAGACATAAATGATATCACCTAATTGACGGTCAGAACTCTGGGTGTTGGAGAGTCTCAAGATTCAAGACGAGCTCCAGAAGATGACCTGAAACACTCAGATCAAGTATGGGCTTCTATATAAAAGGGTCAATAAAAGTGGCTCTTCTACATCCGCCCTTCTTCTTGAACTGACGTTATATTAGAAGGCCATGTGACTATGGGACACGGAGCACTAAAGAAGACTCATGAGTGTTTAAAGAAATAATGTTACTAGGACCAAATGGTAGAAACCATCCATGATGTTCTGGAAGCTTGCATGACTTGCTGATCTCAAGATTAGGCCAGTCCTCAATATCAGCACTCATTCATTTCCCCAACGGGCCCCTTCAATGTCATCAGCACTAATGTAGTAAGGCCTCTTCCTTCTGGGCATACGGTCATAAATATATCCCTCTAGTCATAGAAATTTGACCAAATGGGTTGAAGCAATTTTGTTCCCCCTGCCACTGTGAAAGCCATGGGTCTCTTTCTTATTCAATCCTTTTTCACCCAGCATGGATTTCCACAAACTTTACCTTTGGACAATGGGCTAAATTTCACTTTGCAGGTAGTCCAAGAGCTTACTTCATTCTTGATACTAACCAGAGTTTCACCTCCCCTTACAATCCATTAACCAATGGGGAAGTGGAACATGCCAACGTCCTCTCTATTTTGTTGAAGATGGCCACCTCCAATCATGTTCTCTGGAATCATTATCTGCACAGCGCTTTTCTTGCTTACAGAATAAGCTGCCATCGAGTCATTAAAATGCCCCCCTTCAAAGCTCTATATGGGCTTGCTCCCCAGCACCAAGTAGTGTTCAGCCATTGCTTGAGACCTCTGCACCTGAGAACTCCGGATTAACTATGAGGTCCTTACCACTGACATTGTCCTGCTTCAAGCCCTAGCCACACAAGGCATTGTCACCATTTCAGAAAGGGAGGCATCCCAATTTAATTTGGCTGACCCTCCTTGCCAATATTTCAATTAGGTGACCTCATTCTATTTTACCACCATTGATTCAGAGGCAACAGAATAAGTTTGACGTTCTTTGGTCTGGACCTTATAAGGACATTCATAAGGTGAACTTGGAGTACTCCATTGCTGACATCAATCGGTGGACAGTGGTGAATTGAGTACATGGCCAATTCCTTTAGCCCTACACCCCCTCTGAATGGATCTTAAAGGAGCATTGTCAGGATTTGAGATTAAAAGGCAAGTCAAAATCCTAGCCCCATAAATTGGGCCTTGATTAATTGACTTTTAAACCATTATGAACAGAACTTTACCCTGAAGATGCCAAAGCTAGATTTGACCAGGAAGCAATATGCATATGAGAATCAATGGAAACACCTTCAAGAACCTTGTCCCCACTTCCCAAATCATGAGAGGCATGGTCCCCACTGCTTCAGTCACAAAGACGACGCATCACAATGAGGGTATCAAACAGGCAGTCAATCCAGAAGGCAGTTAAAGATCCTAATTGTACAGGGCCACAAAGGTCCTTGAGGCACCATGTCCAACATGCCCTATAAATATAGATGCTTTCTAACTCAAAGTGGTCTATATTCGCCCCATTTTTGTTTTTTGTCCTCTCCATTAATTTTAAAGCTTTGAGTCCATTTTTGAACTTTGGCATCAGTCAAGAGAACTTTACACTGAGAATATCATTAGGGTGTTATAGGTGAACAGTGGGAACTTTATGCCCAAATTTGAAAAATCATTGTTACTGGTTGCTAAAATTAACCTTATTCTATTTATTGACTTATAGAACTTGAAATGCTATTAAGTTTTAACTTCCATCAGAACTTCTAAAAAATTGCGGCAATTGTGCCTGCAAGTTTTTGGTGCATTAAATATATCCTCAACTAGTACCAATACTTTCTGGAAGTCTATCCATTAAAATATCCATGATGAATTAATAGATCGACATAAAAGCTAGAATGATTCTTATTTTAGAAAGCCTAAAATTATTTGAGCTAGCTAATTGAAAGGAACATTAACCCATATAAATAAATTGCTAGTTTCGAACAAATTGTAAATCGCATAATCTGGTTTTAACTTTAACACATAACTTGTATAGCCAGATTTTATCCAAAATGTCTGCTCATGAAGCTCCTCTGTAGGGCAACAAGACATGATCGTGGCACCCTTTATCAGGCCAATTCAACAGCAACAATATAGAAGGGAGTTCATTCCCCCCACTAAGAGTTGGTGTAAAAACTTAGTATCTTTCACCAAATTTAATGTCATAGTGCTAATTTAAACTGTCAGCATCTATTGCAAAACTAGATGTCATTAAGCCAACCCTAAATATAATTGACATCACAATATGAGTTAGATAAAATAATAAAAATATTATTTTTCTCATTAAGCTGATTATCTAATTACTCTCAAATATTAGCATGCACTCTATATACTAGTTTCTATCAAAAAAGTCCCTAATTGTATAGAAATCTAATTCCAATTTATCTATGACCTCAAATGGTCGATCCAGAGCTTATTCTGTATATCCTTTGCTTAAAGCCATGAGTTTCACAATAGTTAACTTTATCAATTTCAAATATATAAGATCTGGGCGTTTTTAATCTTTATATATTCATCCTTAATTTTTCAACTGAGGGTATTAGCGTAATCTAAGGATTGTAATCCTATTAATACCCTCATCAGGTTTTAAATATTGTAAGGGCGCCATCTATAAAAGTGAATCAAGTACATGGTCTTTATTAAAATAGACAAGCTTGTTATCCTTAAAGTAATTCAAAGGGGGATCTATCCATAGACAAATGAAAACTCACTTTTATAGGAAAATGTTGCAAACAATAATTAAATTGTCCAACTGGAGGGTTTTCCAGCTTTTAGGTTCTTCAAGGTAATAACTAGATTAACATTAGCACATTTAACCAGACTATTAGTTTCTTAGTAATAAGACGTCGTCAGTACTCCTTATATTCCCATCAACTCATTTTACCTTAGTATGACGTGCATGAGTGAAGTTTGCTTCTGTTATTTGTTAAAATAACTTGAAGCAACCATGCTAATACTTTTACAGCTCTAATATAAGTTTGCCAGTATTCTGCAATATAAATTAACTAAAGCATGCGTCTCTATCTAAAAATCCAAGTGATCAATATCTACAATAATGTATCAGCTTATTTCAGTACTCATCGTCAAGAGTCCTATACACCAATGGATAAAGCGCCAAGAAAACTCTATTCTTCATTAGTTAGAAAGGGGTTAATTTTTATAGTGGCTTGTATGACTGGCATATTTATTTAACCGAGGTAAGCCGACCAGGGGACAGGCATTACCGAAAGAAAGAAACGACATGAAACCTGAACAGGGTCAACTCTGTCGAAGAAAGTTTTTCCACCTCCGGATCGGGACTCAAATTTTCTGGTTACATCATGGGTAAGGTTTTCGTGTTATTAGACCTACTAACCGCCAATAGCTTCCTTTGGCTGGCACCCCGATCGATGTGCTAAGGGCGGGAATTGAACCCGCAACCTTCAGGTTGGTAGCCGTACGCCCTTACCGACTCGCCTTCCACCTCCTGTATGACTGGCATATTAAATATAAGCAATAGTTTACATGACATCAAAAATCAAGGGTTCTCATATAATGTTCTTGGTGGACATGTTTTAATGTATTCTAAATCCTACATGTTTTTTTAATTTATGAGCTGTATTGATGATTACAGTTCGTTCATAAGGCTTTGTGAACATTAGGGATTGTCCCTTTAAATTTTAAAAAAGTTGACCCTTGACAGTTTTGTATTATTCCATAGCCTTTTTAAATGCTTTCTGAACTTCCAATGATTGGCCCAGGATATTTCTGGGTAATCATTTCTCATATAGATTTTCTTCTTTGATTTAGAGAACTAAAATTGTTGGTACCCTTGGTAATTTTCTGCAATTTGATTTACAGACCCTGCTTGGTGTAAAATCTCAAAATTCCATGCTCATAATTTTGAGCCCATTGGGCAAATCTCCCTTCAAGATCTTTTATTTATGCACCTATCTTAGGGAATAATGGTCAGCTACCACCTTGAAATGTAAACCATGAAATTATACTCTGAACTGCCTAAAGACGTATATCTCTGGAAGCATTCATGCTATGTCACAGTGTAGTTTTGCTCCTATTTGCTCAATGTTTGTTTCACTTATGATACAGGCTGTTCTTTGTAATTCATAAAACTGATTATATATAGCACAAATTGCTGTTAAGTATGCATCTGCTTGTATAATGAACGACCAATCAAAAATTGATATTGTAATATTGGTCAGTCATTAATTACATGCTAAATACATCAGAAGAATTCTGAGCTTCCTAATTTCTTTTTTTTAGTACTAGATGGTTGAGCTTCCTAATTTCATCTGAAGCCTTTCTTGGAATTCTTCTATACTTGGAAAAGTGGTTTGCTAGTAAAAGCCAAATTTTTTATTAAAGGGTTGATAATACTTGACCTTCCTTAAAAAGTCTTAACTTTTACGCACTATTTTGTGTTGGCATGGCTTAAATTGCTTCAATATTAGGGAGATTAAGGCGTAGTCCATTACTTTTTTGCAATAAAAACCACATATAAAATTTTCCTATTAAGAAGTGACAATTCCAAGGTTTTATCTTCATATTTGATATAATATTTGCTCTAATCCCTTTTCCAGGTGTCTAAAGTGATCTTTGAATGTGAGACTAAATACATTGATATCTCATGTAGATGAGAATGCACAACACCTTCCATTCAGCTAACATGGTATCCACTGCCCATTGAAATGTAGCTGACATGTTGCACAGACCTTAAGGCATTTGTATTTGCTGATATAACCCTTTGGCGTTAATGATTGCACAATTCTCTTGATCCTCCTTTGGTAAATCAATCTTCCAGTATCTTGATATAAGGTCCATTAATGAGAAGAATTAAGTCCCCTTACGAGATCCAGAGCATAATTTATGAATAGAAATGGATATGAGTCTTTATATGTTATTTAATACAGCCAACATTAATCTATAACTACTTAGTTTAATCCATCTTTCTTAATTAAAATTAAGATTAGACTTTCCGAGGGGATTGAAGATGGAACCATTAATTCATATTCAAGTAATTTGCCAACTTCATTGATAACCACGGCCTCACTTACCTGCAATTGTCTGACTGGTCTCATTTGAGTTGGCATTTAATCCCCAACTTCACCCTTATAAAATATACCTTTGATTCATCTGAGGTCATTATAACTTGTGCAAACACCTCAGCATATTTTTTAAAAACTTAAAGACCCTATCCTCATGTTCCTCTGATAGCTTAGTAAGTTTTTCCCAATCACTTATAAAAATTGCCTATAAATTTTGAAACATCCAGTAATATTATCTTGTTTACTGGCCAAAGTCATGTAAGTATGGTAGTTTCTTCAGCAGAATCAAATGGACATATGCTATCACTTGATTTTTTTTCATATGTACTGGCATATTCAATAGATTGGCAACAAGCACTTGTATTTCACCATGGCCAGGGATTAAAATCCTAAGCACAACATATTGTTCAATTCTAGATTTTATGGTGCATGGACTTTAGCTTACAGATATCCAAGAATAATCAATGTAAGGCCAGCTTCAATAATGCACTGCTCTTTGAAATTACTGATTTTTGGCCTCATGCCCTCAATGAAATTCCCCAGCACTAATTAATTTTATCTGAGTTTTAAAACATTAATCAGTCTGTTGATACTTTATTAGGAAATTTCATCAGCATAATAGGCTGATACTGTTTTTCATCCTATTTTTCTGAGTGGATAACTTTTTCAGTTATACAACAGTGGCGATGTTTGAGTAAAAAGTTTGAGATCATGTTTTTATATTGCATCAATACATAGAATGTCACATAAAGATGGGGAAAATAATATATCATGATACTAAAATATTAAAAATTGCTAGTGATGTGGCAATGAGATTTTCTTAGTTAAAGATAAAGCAATTTATACTCCATTAGAAGTTTTAGGCTTTAGGCCCAAAGTCCCATAAATTTTATCATGGTCCAGATCTGGTTTGAGTCTCAATTTGTCACTAACTTTGTAGAAACTATATCAATTGGAGCCTAACTGTCAAAGATTACTCTAACATTTACTTGATTATCCAATATCTACTTAGGTACATTTATAATATTTTGAAATACTTCTTAGTTATAGAATAGTAGCATAATTAGACAAATCAAGTGATTGCAAAAACTGTTCAGCTACATCAGGGATTTCCTCTTAATATTAGTCGTTAGAATCAGTATATATTATCATTAAATGCAAGATAATCTTGATACATGTGCGTCTTCTTGTCCTGAGCTGCTCCATATAGGGCCGTGCCACTTTATTTAATCTGGGCTTAGTTGCCTTAGATTTGAACTAGTAACCGCATGTGCTTTATAATTATTACTTGTTATATAGGGTTTTGGGGTTATTGGCTATAAAAAGGCGTGCTACAGTTACATTGTTTGGCTTTTCTATTATATCAGGTGAAATTTGAGCATAGGCATAAATAGACTGCTCCTTGTATAATCCAACTGGTATTTTCCCACTTAAGACACTTGATTGGCATCAGTTACAGCTATATTAACTTTTTTTTAGTTCAAAATGTATTAGACCCTTGGAATGCTCTGTCACACTTGAAAAAGGTGAGTCAATTTTTTTATATCAGGTTTGGGTTTATTGGAAGAATTAGTAATTAATCCTGTATTAAACAATACTCAGCTACTATTAGCATATATGCCACGTAGTTTTCACTGCCTTATCTGTATTTTGGTAGCTTTAATTTGGGGTATTAAATTTTTCCCACAAATCTGTAAGAATCTAACATCTGTGATGTTTTTGTATTAAATTCAAGGATGAAATTATAGTCCAAAGCAAGTCTCTATAGGGATGAAGTGCCACTTTCATTGAAATGCTTGCATTAAGATATTTTTTCTTTACTTCCCCAGAGAGTTTCTAAGTTTTATTATAAAATCTACTAGCAAAAGCTTCTATGGTTTCATCCTCCTCAAATTAGATGCTCATAGATTCTTTCTTTTAGTTTGCAAGGCGCTATAGGCTGCCAAACTATCTCATTATTGCGTCCTTTGCCTGCCTGTAAGTTCACTTATTTGTTGTTAACTTAGTAGGACAAGATTTTGGCTCTCCATATCTAGACAATTGATAGCATTAATGGTCTTTTGACTATCACCACATCCTTTATAGTCATTACAAAGAGTTTACTAAATGCTGAAACATTATTCCCTCATATTTTAGGAAGTTTTGCAGTTGGTCTGAATTTTTCAATTGTAAGGGGACTTTTGCTAATATATTCCAATTGGTTTGGAATGGAAGCCAATACCTTGGGCTTTTTGGTGTTCTTTCATAATTGAAACTTATATTACTGTTACTGTATGAGGAGCTATAAGCTAATCCAGCTCCATCATCTTTTTCTTTAAAGAGGCTTTTACTTTTCTCTAAACTGGATAACAACTCTGAAAATCTCTTTCCCCAATTCTTTATGTTTCAATTCTGAGCTTTCAGCTTCACTTTTTTAAGACGCTTTTATTGAATGCTTTAGTCAAGTTGAAATTTCATTGATATTTATTCCAAAAGTTCACCCCAAGACAGAAATCTATTCCTGCATTTCAACAATTTTTACTCGTCCATACCTTAATTTGAAAACTACACCCTTTGCTGGAAAATAATCCACTCATACTGTTGACTTCTTACGCTTAAGATAATAGGCTAAGAAACATCTTTAGTGAGAAGCGCTTATTAAAAAGCTGTAGCTGCACAGTTTGTGGTGATTTTTTTTAAAAATATAAATGCTTCCTGATTGAAGACAAGAGTCACGATTGAATCATAATTGGCTCAGTATAAACTATATATAAAATGTATAATTTATTAGAGACTAGTAGTAGTGACAGATAAAATCACATACTAGGAATATAATTAGGGTATAAGTATATGCGCCCATGGTAATTTTTTCCCACTTATTGTAAATTGGCATTAATTGCCAGAAAATTAACATTATTCTATTAATTGACCTATAACATTCCATATTCGCTGGGTTGAAACACCCATTGGAACAACCAAAAAAGTTGCAGTAATTGCGCCTTCAAATTTTTATACATTAAAGCTATTAATGACTAGCCCTGATACTTTCTGGAAGTCTATTCATTATAATAGCCATGATTATCTATTGATTTACATAGTAAACTAGATTGGAGCTTGCCAAATTTAGGCCTAAAATCACCAAAAATAGCTAGCTAAACCAGCATCTTCGCCCAATTATATAGATTGCTAGTTTGGAACATAATGTAAAAAGAAATCTGGTTAAAATCCTAACATAAATATGCAAACATTCTGGTTAATCAATTTAAGGTGAGTCCATTATTGATTATAGCGCCCCTAAATATTATTGTCTCACTCAAATTAGTATGATGTATGATATCACCAGATTTGGAACTTTGAAGGGAATATACTTAGCATCACTGAGTTCAACAAAATTTTGTGGTGCCTATAGAATCTTACCTTCTAAGTTTAGATTAATAATTGTCTCATCAAAAAAATGTGTTACCTAATCAGAACAATAGTGTCATCATTGGGACTGAGTTAATGAGGAATATACAGGTAAATTATAACATTTTTGAGAGTACCTTAACAAAGTTGGGATAAACTCTTTAGTTAACTTATAAACTAAAGTGGTTTGCCAACAAACAAATAGAAAATATCTGTAATTCTTATTTACAACTATGACACTATCACCATTCAGTGCCAGTTGATTAATAGAAAATCCTGGAGTTTTCCCATGAAAATTAAGAAAAATGTAAAAATCCAATTATGGCTAAAGCGCTAATAATTTTTCAAACTATGATGTAAAGAGTGATTAATTTGTGGTAACGCTAGAGATACCTGAGCAATTATATGCAGAAGTAGATGCTTCACGACAAAAATCAAGGATTAAAGATTAAGTACTGGGGATACTAATCCTGGGTCATGAAGAGATTCATGTTTTGGTTGCCAATCTCAGCAAAAACCCAATCCAAGCTATAGAAAATTTAACATATTGTGTTAACTCATTTGATCACAATATCCGCAATAAATCTTTCCATGAAACAGAAATTTAACCAAAATGGGATCAGTGGATGAATAATGATGAATACGTACATGTATTAATTAAATGGGAACAATTGTCTATCTTTCTTCTAACAAAAAGAAGTAATTCTTGAACCTATTTTAGAATTACTTTGTGATTCTTGCTAAAACAATACAATTTAGTCTATGCAAATAATGTAATTTACAAGATCATTATTGTGGGGGCCAAATTAGTCTAAGCAAGGCATTTTGATGACCTAGAGCAGCTGAGGCAGTAGTTGTGATAGAATTAATAAACTGCTTGAGCATGGACTACTAGTGCCCTCCTCAAGGCCATGGGCTATCTAATGTCAAAATGAAGAAGAATATTGTCTCAAATAAAGTTGTAGATAATTATTTTTGCCTAGAACTATTATTAAAAAGAATTCATATCCTTTTCATAGGATTAACAATGCATTAGACCATCTTGGTGAAGCTAAGTTCTTTTTAGTGGTGGATCTCATTTAGGTATATTAGATAATTGACTTGAAAGTGAAGACCAGAAAATGTGATATTCTCACAGCACAAGGTCTTTATCAAATAACAATTGTGTCATAAGGGCTCTGCAACGCGCCGCTATTTTCCAGAGGGCAATGGACACCATTTTAACAAACTTAAAGTTATCATGTGCCTTGATGTAATAGGGAATCAAAAATTTATTAAGTAAAACTTTTACTGACCGCTTGAACATATGGAAAAAGTGCTCAAATGGTAGGCTTTTGTTAATCTGTTAATTAAGCTGAGAAATGTCATTAATAAAAAAAGGTTATATACTACTTGGGCTTGTTATCAATATATAAGGGCTAAAATTATAGTCTCAAAATTTATAAGAAATTAAACACATTTTAATTTTAAAAGATCTTTTGAGACATACAAGTATTTCTGGGGATGGCTAACTGTTATTGCCTTTTTATTATAGACTTTTAAAGATAGCAAGCCACTATTCCATCTATAGAAGGTCATAAGAAAGAATCTATATATAATGAAGAGGCCTAAAGCTCGTTCAACAAACTCTAGAAGCTCTTAATGACAAATCCTACCTTGAGATATACTGATTAAGTCACTTTTTTTATCCATTTGGTGTACTTCTTTTGGTTATTGGTGCCATCTTAAGTCAAGTTGATGATACTGGAAATGAACACTCAGTCACATATGTGAGCATAACATTGTCTCCATATGAGATAAATTATATTATCAGTGAGCGTAAATGTCTTGCAATCATTCACTATTGCATACAATTATGAGTTTTTAATCCATGGTACACATTCAAGGTCATCTTTCCCATGCTTCTCTACAATGATTGCATAATATGTAAAGAACTAAAAAAGGTGATTAGCATGGTGGGCATTGAAACTACAAGCCTACAAATAAAAAATTGAGCATATAGTGGGATATAAAACACTAAAATGCAATGGACTGTCGAATTTCCTGATGTTGATGTTGTGTATCAACAAGTAGATAAACTATTTTCTTTATGATCTACGGAAAGTACAGAGCAAACCTAAGAAATCAAAACGCGTTGGCAAAATAATATAATTAGAATATGAAATTAAAATTGGGCAGCTTTATAAAATGATTAAAGAGAAGAGTTATTTATTTTTTAAAGCTGAAAAAAATAGAATAATTGAGCTGCTCACAAGTTTGTTGGGGATGGCGGCCTTAAGAAAATTTTTGGAGCATTTTTAGACTTTGTTACTATTGGTAGTATCTGAAATATGATTTAGCCTAAATATTATCCTGCTGCGTCTGAAGTCAAGCTCACAAACTCCCTAAGAGTATGACAGTTTACCTTATAGTGCAACCTGGTTATGCATGTTATACTATATAATTAATTTCATGACCCACTAAGTGTTAGCACTGAATGAATAAATATCATTATCAAAAAATTGAGCAAATAACAAAATTGGTTGAAAAAAGGCTTTAGTTAAATATAAACTTCAGTACTGCTAAGTTAATCATAGAATAAGTGATATTTTGACTTAGCTGCTTTTAAATTATACTTTCCAACAATGAAACTACTTTTACTTCCTTAGTCTTACCCCAACTGAATGGACTAATAGGGATTAAGGGAACTGTAAGTCTTATAATGGCCAGAGACAAACAGACTAATCAAACAAGTGAATGCCACCTTAGTAGCAACTGATAGAAAAAGATATTTGGAAAGACGTCCACTTGGACATCCCATATGAGCTCAGTGAACTTTTCCTATTAAATTATCTATCATTCAACCACAGGGAAAACACCCTTTGAACTTATCTTAAATTCAATAAGCTTTAATACCAATCATATATATGGAATTAGAGCCAATAATAAGAATGATCCCCAAGGATACTTAGATTGTTTAGTAAGTATTAAAGTTTTTTATAATCAGGATTTCTACAACTATAAGAAAAGAATCTAAGCCATTAAATACAATGATAGAAGTTAACCTGCCATCAAAAATATTATGTGGCGATAGGTTACTTATTGTGATCCTCACCTTTTTTGTTGCCAAATAATTTGGACGCCTTATGGACAGGGCAAACAAAGTGACCAAAGTATTGCAATGGATGTCTAATATGTTAAAAAAGATCTCTGGTGGTCATATAGTCAATAGAGTTTATAGTAACTCTTTTCTATAGAAATGAAAATATAATATTCTTGAAAAACAAGAAAAAATGTATAAAATTTTTATACATTTATTTTTGGTTATCATAGTGATTTCCTCTAGGGCTCTTGCCATCCTACAAGGCATCTTAGAGAGTGGGGTTGGATTACTACTGTAGTAAACAAATTGTCTGAATCAATTTTGAGCGTGTACAATTGCCAAGGCCCAACCCAGTTGTAGACAAGTCCTTTGCTTAAGACAAAAGTATTTGGATGGAGTGACAATAGGGAAAATAATATAGAAAACAATGCTTGCCAACTCACGTGACCCCAAAATGGGGGTAAACATTCATAAAAGAAAAAATAGTGAGTATCAAGCCTAGGCAATCCTGATGTGGATCTGGAGCCAAAAGAATCTTCAACTATTGACGCCAAACATCATTTATTAATGTACTAATATGAGCCAGCATAAAGCATGGAATATGTGGGGGAGGTTGTCAGATTATGCCCTCAATGATATCCGTAAAGGGGAAGATATCATTATGGAAATCCAGCCAGAAGTAAGTTGAGAAGCGACCTTATAACATCTTGAAGATGGCAACTACATGCTTTTCAAATCTAAATGAAAAGGAAAGATGAAATTTAGGATAATCAGGAAAGAGATCAGGCCACCTACAAAGGAACTGCCCTTCAGAACTTATAGCGGACACTTCAGTATTGCAGTACAAAGACTAATTTATGTATTTAGGGTCTAATGTTGACAAATGTGCTTTTAGCCTTCATTTTCACTTCATTATAAGGGAGTGCTGGATGTGGACCATTACCTATGTCTGGCAGAAGACATTTTAGTGTTTTATACATCTGTGACAGCTAGATGCGGAATTTAGGAAGCAATTATGGCCAGACGTAAAGGATTAAAAAAATTGGGAGAGAACCCGCTGCTGTTTCTAAGGTTCTAATAGATAAATCTAAAAAGGGGGAGCATTGATCAAAGAACCAGGGTCTAGCTCAGAAGTGCAATGAGTTATAAAATCCTGAACCACCTCATTTAAACTGGTGGCAAGCCCTGTACCCATGCAAAGGGGTATAGTTTGCAGCAACTCCACTAAAAAGAATTTTATCTGCTTGGCTGGCGGCACACAAATGCTGATGGCTATATACCACATTCATACAAGCTGAATGACACAAAGCTCAAACCAAGCAGCGTCCATCATCAAAAGACCATCCAAATAGCGCTGATGGCATGATTTCTTTATAGCTTAAATATTGTTTGTTGTAGGATTAGGTCAAGCCATGAATATGGGTGGAATTTATATATGACCACACTATCAATCTGTGACTAGATATCTTACACTTTCCAAAAATACCAATTTGATTAGCTTGATAATAAGCAATCATATTTACAGAAATTTGATTGTCTAGATGGTCAATAGTTATGTATTAGAAGATGTATTTTATTACAAAGTATTAGTTAGGTTTGATGTTAGGATCTGATCCTATTGTTGAGGCTAATTAAAATATAATTGGGCACAATTGCTGACAATATTTGTAAGAAAATTAGCTTGCTAGATTATATAGTCAATAATTATAAATGTACTTGGATCAGTCAGTCTAAGCCAACAATATAGGGGTGTTTCTGTTGAAGTTACTGAAGTGTTGTAAAGTTCTTAATAGTAGATTACAAAAAGCCAATGAAGTGTAGCCTGCTGTTTATAAATAAAATGTCTCTTTACTTAGGCATGATTGCTAGCTTGTGAAAATTTAATTTAATGGGATGACTGAAGAGTTGGAACATGCTTTGTCTTAAAGTCATCCTGAGAATTTTATGTCAATCATTGCCATTAAAGTGAAGATGATAGGTCAGAAAGATATTCATTATGTTCATGATTCCTTTTTATGGTACAATTTCTTTGCAATAAATGCCGTTTTATATAGAGGTGCAACATATAATCTGCTTACCAATCTTACAACAATCCCTGTATAAACGCCTAACTTTATCTAAATAAGGCAGATCTAGAAGGCATTCTACTTTATTATATTTCTTTTTGAAGAGTTTTATTTACGGTTTTATTGTACCTCATTAACCTTGAGTGAGATATATATCATTTATTTGTAAATAAATGTCTGATTGAGGTCAAAATTATCCATAGAGAAAGGCTCAATTGGGTAGTTGCCTTCATACAACTAGCATCTTTTTTTATTTAAAGCCTTTCAGTTAGCCAAATCTGTGCAGTAAGCTTAGAATCCTACAGGATTCTTATAGGCATATAGTTTAGTACAATTGGGACATAGTTTTAGGCATACTGATAATATGATAGTAAGGTTATTAGATATCTGATTAGTTCATGAAACTTTTAAAACGTAGATACATATTAGCTTAAACTATATAAGTTGCAAGATATCTAGATCTGCTTTGAGTAGATTTGATTTATTTGTAAATCTATATGTAAAGTACGGGTTTAGGTCTAAGGGATGCACTAAAACCTACAATCTCAATACTTAACCCATTCCATACTTAAGTTCTCTCAAATATCAGTTCCAATTAACCTTTAATGATGAGGCAAGTCTAAATATTTTTCACTTAAAATTAATTGAGGTGGGTTGACCTTGGGACAAATATACCACACTGAGAATGTTTTCTAGCCAGTACAGGTTTTGAACTCAAAACCTGCACTAGGGTGGAAGCAGTTTTGCCCACTCGGCTAACCACCCTTACTATCTGTCACTTATGGTTCCACTTTTAATGGGATTACAAGGCCTAGATGTGGTAAAGATGGGGATGGTGAAAGGAACCAAATATATACCTCTTTTAACTATGGAGATCATATCTATATCAGTGGACAAATGATGGGTAGTGGCTCTTTTATAGGGGAAATTTTAACTGATAGTATGACATTATGTAAGAATAAGGCCCCATAATTGAGATTGTGAAATGTTTGGCTGAGATTGGAGGGATTAGTAGAGTTGGAAAGGTCATTCAATATTCATAACGGATTAGGTCCTAAGACCTTGCTTGCCATTTGACATCTGCAAACCTAAACCAAAAGAGAGTTGCCTTAATTGTTTGGCACAATAGGTAAGCATAGAAATCCTTTAAATCAAGGCATAAAAATTAAAAAAGGTAAGTTTGTACTAGCCTGTTTTAGATGTCTTGGATATTCCTATAAGATAATTTAAATGCATAAAAATGCCTCAACAGTCAAGGCATGGTAGATGTTCATGCCATGTCAGCCTCTGTCACTTGGAAGGCAAATGCAAATGAGCATAAGCTGGTGATCCCAAATCAAAAGTGGGTTAAGCTTTGGGGATAAGCTAAATAGATGTCAAGCTGAACTCTGGCCACTTAAACGGCTATTTTGTCAACCTTAAGCCCACACAACCTTATATAATTCCCTATTGAGAGGGCTTAACTGACCCTTAGGTTCTGGAGGCCACAGGTTTACATAGCCAGCTGTACTCAGTAATGTAATTGTACAATGCTTTTTTGACATTTTGTAAATTATATTTTTTTCTCATATGCTGATTGCATAATTTGATAATTTAAACAAATAAATTCAAGTAGGCAACCCCCATTTGTGGGTCCTAACATATGTGAAAAAGTTTTTATTTTAGAGAAATAAATGAGAGATTTTTAGGTAATAAAAGGAAATGTATCACCTATATGATAAATAGTCGCCCCGCAAGAGCTATGCAAATTAATAATAATTTAGGCATATGAGCCTAAAATCCTGGCATCCCAGCAACTCTCTGGTTGGTGGATCAAGAACCCAAATATACAATAAATATTGAATTATATAATCATTTTAATATGTATCCTTATAGTACTATATTAATAATTATACCTTTGAGAACTTTCAGTATTGCAATTATTGATATAATAGATTCCTTAAGTCACAACCTTATATATTGTATGTACAATCAGTAATTGTTACAATATTTAGTTCAATCGTTGGCTTAGTTAATCTCAGAAAACCCAATTCATCAATTGCATAATTCTATATGCGCTATAGACTCATAGGTAGTTGGCTATCTTTGAGTGGTCATTAAGCTTGCAAAACTAAAGTATTTTCATTTCCTATTTTCTTTGAATTGATCATACTTTAAAAATACTCATTTATGGTGAAAATGAATATTACCTATAATTAGAATGCCTTGGGTGATGCCTTTGATTTAAAGTTTGATTAGTCAATTGTATTAAAGATTCACCCCTCCTTAACCATCATTGTTACCATCAAAGTAATCATTGGTCTTAAAGTTCATGTTCTATTATATCCCCTTGGTATTGGGTGGTTCTTAATTTAACTTATTTAATAATCACTCATATAAATAATAGAGATTCATAACAAATCCCATAGATGACGTTCACTTCTTCTTATAGCTGCTGCATTAATGTTCTTCAATTTGGTTTAGAATTATTGTGAAGGTATCATGTGGACAGCCTTCTATTATGATAGCCTTGCTCATACCATTAAAAAGTTTTACTTGACCTAAATTTTTCTATTATTTATCATATTGTGATTTTATTAAAGTCTAGCTATGTATAGAAAAAGGTCAAATTGCATAGATGAGAATCTATCTAGTTATATACAATTAAAAAATTCTGAATATTTAAAGTTGCATTTCATATATAGTCATGTTTTATGTGATGAAGCTCAACTTTATGGCATTCTACACAAATTGTGATGTGAGGATGAACTTAGTTGCTTATTATAACTGTGTGGCAATCTATGCACCTTTTAATATGAGGATGAACTTAATATCTATAAATAAATAAGATATATTGATGGGATGAACCCAGAGTTAAGAGGTAGAGCTTGGCGGTGTATGAAACCTCTGAGATTGCCTATCCGTCATCAGATGTTTCCTCAGTAAACTTTTGATCAATGGCTACTCACCTACCCCCTGTAGTGAGCACCAAATGTAAACTTTTGAGCTGAGTTTCTCGCTATAGCTTTCAAGTTTACTGCACAGACTCTGATGTGTGCGTTGGAATAGATTTTTTATATAGTTATTTGACAAGATTGACAATAGTATGGAGACTATTGTCCTAGTTAAGGTTTTCACAAACAACCTGAGTATTGTCCTCAGCGCTAAACTTATGCTAACTCTTTTTCTTTTAATCTTTGAAAGTACTGATAAACTTTCCAGACAACAATGGAAATCCTATCCCTTCAAATCTTCCTATAGAGGTGGCAACATCTGGTCCAAAGAAACTTATTCCTTTCTCTCTTCATTCAGGAGCCGCGGAGAGCTTAACAAGCAATAAATAGAAAAAGGATATCTGATCCTTTAACTCTAATCCCAAGAGTAAAAATACACTAGGTATATAACGCTCAAAAATATTCAAGTCTTTAAATTTTATCGTTATGCTTTAATTACTCACAATCAAGGTATTTTATAGTGGACTTAACGCCCAAGCCTTCTGTTGGTGCCCCTTTTGGAAACGACAGCTGTCATTGATGGATAAGACCTCTGAAGTCGCACCCAACAATGATCTTTCGCTTATATCTAGTTGGCTTCTGCCACTGACTTAAAATGTGACCCCTTTTGGTTGAATCAAAGAATTTGTCCCAACGTTTTCAATCAACCTCCAAATAACGCTTATTAGGCTAGCAACCTGCTTAGACAATGAGACTTTTACCTACCAACAGCTGGTTGCGTTACCTAAAAGGTTAACTTATAAGTTGCTACCAGTAGATTTTGATGCCTCAGCAACTAATCAAAAATCTATGAGTCAATCAGCGATAATCTCCAATTAACTAATATAATTAAATTACCAATGATAGATTGGTAATTGAACCATATAGTAAATACATTCTCAGGGATCTTCCCCAATGAAACGTTAGTAATCCAGCAGATTCATGTCCCAGAGGATAGTTAATATCTGTTATGAATAACGACCAACAATAGTTATTATCTTTTATGATAACTCACTTCCAATAGGGTAAATCTCCCAGTGGACAAAGCAGATTTTTATATAATCTGTTTTGGGCTGGATGATATGGTCATAATTCCCACATCCTCCATTGTCTTATCCCTATCACCATTTATTGATTTAATCTACTTTTCCTTTGAGAACCCAAATTTCTCTTTTCCTTTGCATAATTTAATTGATCAGGTATAAAAGCCTGCTCACAATTTTCAATAAACTATCAAAATAATTACAAATACTTTTTCCTGCTGCTGTTTCTTAAATTTTATCCATGTCATGCTGATCCTATACTTTGGGTTGAATTCCCTCCTACGAACACTGAAAACTGACAACTGACATGGCTGATCAACCATAAATCTGAGGTGTCACCTGAACCTTAAATCATGATAACACATGATTCCTGAGCCTGCACAACAAAGTGGTGATTCATCCAGGGATGAGACCATATAATCTATAACCTATGTACCTACTGACCAGGTGACTGCTGTCTACTTTATGTTAACCTCTCATCAAGCAGATTCTTAAAAAGTTTGACCGCATACCTATTGATGAGTGATTGGAAAACTATAACGCTTAGGGAGATGACTATAGAGTCAGCTCCAAACAACGTTGTGAGGAGTGGCCAACCTGCTCACTAGAACTGCAAAAAATGGCACAGCGCCAGCCTATATTTGAATCTTGGGCCAATTGCAAGCTCATATCAAAAAATTCAAATTTCAGCCTCTCAACTCCACAATTTGTTTCAACATCTTCACCTCCAGAATTTTTTGAGTATCAGCAAATTTCACGCCAAATTTAAGGAACTTATGGGACTTTGAGGAAAGATTACCTGCTGGCACTGTGGGTAATTTAATAAGCAACTCCTTGACTGGTTCCTTGTAGCCTCAAAACCCATCTGATGCAGTATACCTGGCACAACTGACCTGTGTGAATCAATCCATTGCCATTTTCAAAAACTATGTGATAATAGTGACCCACTTCTGAAATAAACTAAAAAACCTGCTGTCATAAATTTGAGCGCTTCTGACACTAAAGATATTCCAAAAATTCATGAGATTAAGCTGCCCTTGGAGGTTATCCAACAGGTACATGTCCTCACTGAAAAAGTCCAGCAATTGACCATGTGGTTTAAGGGCAGCAGCCTACAACAGGCTTCAATGTTTTAATTGCAGCCAACGGGGGAATCATTTCTTCCAATGGTGAGCCCCTTGAGTTCATTTCCAGATAGTCTATCTGGGTGAGAATTTCTCTTATTGAGGAGAGCAACAAACCTGGGCCACGCCAACTACCTCAATACCTGCCAACTTGCTTCATCCAGTTCATCCAGTTCACCCATCTAATCCTCCTCATCCCAGAATGCCCGCGCAACCCAGGATCAAGAATATTAAAAAAAACCCTTGAGACAGATTCAGATGTGAATGAAGTTCCCTCAGATAAATCTGATCAATTGGCCTTACTTTTGAAGGCCTACACTGCTAAAAAATGGAGACTAAATAAACTATGAGTCTAAATGTTACCCCTAACTTCCTGAAGAAATGAAGATTGACAAATTACTGTATGTCGAATCCCCAAAAGCAACTGAGCCCAAAATTGCTACCCCAAATTCCCAAAGATGATGAAAATCAATGAGTTATTGAATGTTAGATCCCTAAAGATACCTGAACCAATGGAATTCCGATATAGGAAAATGATGAGAATCCAAAAGTCCAATTAACCACCCTGGAATTGTCTACACTGACATTGTCCTCAGACACAAAAAATGGTGGAAAAGTGAAAACCCAGAATCCCAAACCATATAATCCAAAAACAAACCTCAACTGCCCAAATAGCATCAACCTAACCCAGGCAACCAGTCCTGAAAAATTTAACCACTCAGTAACCTCTAAAGTTGCCTTAGAAAGTATCCTCAGCTCAACCAGTTATCCCCTATCAACCCAATGGATTTTCTGCCGCTGAAATTTTAGGAATACTATTTGCCCGCTTTTTCACCTTCTGATATGGCTTCCTAGGCTGTTAGCTGATGTGTCATATTGGGAATTGTTTAATTTATGATAATCCCTTTTGTTGGGATTTCACCAAATTCGCATATGTCCAAAATAATCCCCTTCCTCAATTCCCCCAACATCATTGGAAGGAGCGAGCAATATATTGCAATCTATCAAAGTTAATGATCAATTGGATCCTGATCAACTGATTGAAGATTCGATCATGCAGAGATTAATTCACTCTGATAGATTACAAACTGTAAAAAAGCCTATAAATATTTCCTCTTTTCTCAAAAATAAAAATTAGGTCGAGTTTAACCTGTATTTTCTTATTTACTTTATTGCATTTTTGGAGAATCCGCCCAGTGTAACTTCGAGATACAACCTGCCCCAATATAAGTGTAATTCAAAACTTCCAGACTGGTGCTCACTACAGGGGCTCTCTGATTTATGCACCAGTGACCATGTCTATCACCATGGATTCTCAATTTTCACCTGACGAGGCTCAAGATCAAGAGCAAGGCAGTATTTTACGATGGGTCCCTTCAATTGGAGCCCAAATCCCAAGATTACCCTCCACATTGAAATTTTGGGCCAACTTGTAATTCTATAATCCTAACTTAAGTTTCGCCTTATACTTTCTAATTCCACCTGAGGCCTTGCAATATATCATCAATCAATTACTTGAAGGGGCTCTAATCCCTGGAATATTTTCTACCCAATCTCGATCAAATGCAGTACCTTCTATATTGCAAGAAGTGCTGCAAACCTCTCAAATGCCAGGGATTGGCTCCAAACAATATCTACAACAACTTGTACATCCTACATTATACCACTTGCTTCTTGTAGTTGGAATGCACCATCAAGGGATTCTTAATTTACTAGTAGGACTCCAATCCTTGTATACTTATATTTCTGAGTTTATAATTCAGCCTCCAAGTTTAGCCAAGATAATCGTGATGCTATTATTTATAATCGAAATTCCCTCAACGAAGTAAAACATCAGCTCATTCAGTTTGATCATGGGATATCAAATTTTATTGATGTACAGTTTCCAAAAAAGGTTCAAGAGATCCAGAAGGAATGGAGAGAGGGTGTTTCCCAATTCTCTGAGCGTAGTCAATCAATGGAGGAAGAAATTAGAACCCATCTTTTTCAATTGGAACAATTGTACTCAGGAATTCAGTTCTGGGTCAATGAAGTAGAGAAAACCTCTGGAAATATGGGTCCTCCTGGGGTAGAAGGACCTCGTGGGCCACCTGGAGATGTAGGGCCTCGTGGACCTCCTGGAGCTAATGAGCCCCGTGGACCCCCAGGTGCAGATGGACCTCGTGGACCTCCAGGCGCTGATGGTCATTCAGGATCTTATCAGCAAATTAACTCTCTCATGAACATGATGACCCACTTATGTGAACAATTCTCTAAGATGGCCAAAGAATGCAACATAACCCCTGATGGGGTACCAATTGACCCCCTTTTGACTCTGCAGTCCTTGTCTGATGAATTGATCAATTTGGGAAAGTGGGCCAAGGACACTAATATCTTATTACATGCTTGTGAATCAAAAGGGGAATTGCTCCAAGAGAAAATCGAGACTCTGAATCTCAAGTACAACGCACAACAAGAACAGATTTTTGAGCTATCTCGCCAACTAGATGAAAAAGTGGGGCATGCAGACCTGAATCGACAGATTAACAAAATTTGGATGGAAGCTGTTGGTCCTTACCCTCAATTTTCTTCTTAAGCTTCAAATTCTGCCTCTTATGTGTCTACTCAATCTGAACAACCTGGAGTGCATGTTTTGACTACCAATGCTCCCCTGAGTTTCAAGCCAGTATTAAGGACAAATACTCCCCAGGGGAAGGCGGCATTATCTCCTTTCTATATCTGTATGAAAAGGCATTAAGTGAGGCCACGGATCACCAAAAGTTAAATAACTTGCCTAATTGCCTTACTCAATTGGCTCAAGATATTATGGTTCCCCACTTAATGACTTGCTCTACTTGGGCTCAAGTCAAAGAAGCATTTATCAAAGAATTTGGAATTGAGCAGACCCTATCTTCACAAAAACAGGCCTTTATGGGTATACAGCCCCACTGAAATGAATCTGTTAAGGACTTTGCTCATCAGTTCTATTGGGAAGTTCAAACTCTTGTAGCCTGTGGTCAGTTAAACTTGGATGATGCAATAAACGCAGTTCTGTCAGCCTTTACTACTAGGACGCAAATGAAAGTTTATCTGATCAGTGTCAAGAAGAATTTCCGAAGTATTTTGGATATTAAGGAGGCCTTATTGGAGTTGCCCTTCAATTCTTCAAAAAACCCCAAGTTTATGAGTCTCCTAGACCTAGTCAGCCCAAAGTCTTTGCCATGCCTGAGAACACTAGAGCGATCCAGTGTAATTACTGTCATCACTACTTTCATACTGAGGATCGTTGTTTTAAAAAGGAAGCAGATGAAAAAAAGAAAAGAGATAAGACCAATAAGATTCTTCACCTTGATAATGATGTGAGTGCGCAGAAAGAGCAGCAAAGTTCAATTGAGTGTAATAAAGATGACCATTCTTCTTATTCCTTGCCTCCTTATTGGCATTATCCTCTCAGTTTGGAAGCACCATTACCCAAATTAATTTCCGAGTAAATCAAATCAATGCCAAGGCTATCATAGATACTGGATCCCTGGTGAATGCTGTCTCCTCCAAATCGGTCAAATGGATCAAATTAACCCCCAATATTTCTCGTTATGAAGAATATGGCACCGCTGGCCCTCAGAGTACTCAGTCTATTAGAGCTTTTTCATCCCTTCCTCTGAAAATCAGGAAATTAACCTTTACCATTCCGGCGATTGTGCTCGATAATTTGAGTTATGACTACTATTGGGAACTCAAATTTTACGAGAATTTGATGGAATTATCAACTACCCTGACTCGTTGTTGTCTCTCTTGGGGTATTGAGTTCCCTTAATTTTATCTGATCATGCTTCCACTCAACGTTGGTTATGTCTACTAGAAGGAACTAAAAGGTCTTATTCACTTCAGTATCAGGTTGAAGATCCTCATGTAAAATTACCTCCTACCATGGCTGATATTGAAGAGGGAACGCCTATTTTTCTCCTAGAAATTAGTTATTCCACCAAAATCACAAGTGATCATTCATACTTCTTTGCACTTTTTGATTCCCAAGGGGCATTTGCTACAAGTCCAGGGCACTGTCAATCCTTCTGCCAAAGAACTCTTGCCTTGTCCTGGAATATTGAATTATGCTTATTCAGGCTCTTTATCTGACTTAATAGCGAACCTTACTAATGTACCAAAACTGGTAGATTGAGAGCGCCCAATTGCTTATGTCAAGCTGTTACCATTATCTCATATCTATGATGTTAAACCTTTTGGGAGTTTACAAGACTTTGGATTGGAGAGTGATCAGGAAATCTTTACTGTGGGACCTGCTATCAGGAAACATCTCTCTAAGGAACAGGAGAAACAAGTGCTTCAATTATTGGATTAATATTCTGACATTTTTGCTAGGCATACTTACGATTTTGGGAAGATAAAAGGTGTAGTGCACACTGTTGAAACTGGTGATCACCTTCCTATCCGTGCAAAGCCCTATCATAAATCTAAAGTAGAAGAAGCCCAGGTTACTAAGGAGTTGAATCAATTGCCGGAGGCTGGATTATTAAAACCCTCCAATAGTCCCTGGGCATCCCCATTGTAATTGGTTAAGAAGAAAGATGGTTCTCATCAATTGAATGCTATTACCTGATGGGACTGTTATCCCTTACCTAGGATTAATGATTCTCTTAGATTGCTGGCTGGATCCACCTATTTTTTGGCTATGGACTTATCCAGTGGTTATATTGGCAAATCAAACTGTCTCCAGAAGATCATTCCAAGTGTGCCCTGATATCGAGTGAAGGGGTTTTTGAACCAACTTGCATGCCTCAAGGCCTAAGCAATGCCCCGCAACTTTCCAAAGGGCCATGGACATTATGCTCCAGGATTTAAAGCTTATTTGTGTTCTGGTATATCTTGACGACATTACTGTGTTTTCCAAAATCTTTACTGAGCATTTAAAACATTTAAAAGAAGTATTTAGCTGAATTTGGGGCTCATCCTTAGAACTCAAGCCCTCTAAGTGCACATTCTTTCAAAATGAAAGGGACTTCTTAGGACATCAGGTTTCAGCTAAAGGGATTTGACCCCTTGCGGACAAAGTTCAAGCCATCTAACAGATGCCTCCTCCCTCTTCTTTACAGGATATTCAAGTCTTTCTCGGTATGGTTAGGTATTATCAGCAATTTATTCCCAACTTTGCTGATATGGCTGAACCCTTATTTTATCTATTGCGAAAAGGAGTGTCTTTCGAGTGGGGATCAGCTCAAGAACAGTCTTTCAATTCTCTGCATACCACCTTGATGAAGGCACCTGTTATAATTAACCCTCAGTTTGATAATCCTTTCTTTCTACATATGGATGCAAGCAATGTCACTATTGGGGTTATTTTATCTCAGTGTGAAAAAAAATAAAGGATCATCCTGTTGCAAACTATAGAAAAACTTTGTCAAAGGCCAAACGAAACTATAGTGTTACTGAGCAGGAATATTTGGCGGTAATTTTGGCCATCAAGCATTTTTGGCCCTTTTTATATGGTACCCATTTCACCTTTATTATTGACCATTCCTCCCTATGATGGCTGCAGGATATGAAGGATCCTGATGGGAGGTTGGCCCGTTGGGCTTTATGATTGAAAAATTACAATTTTTCCATTGTTCATCACTCAGGTGCTCAACATCAAAATGCAGATGGGTTAACCCGACTACCTATTCTGACCTTAGAACCAGAAAAAGAAGAACGCTTGTATAATCTTATTGGATGACTGGAATTATGGGATTGAGAGACTGAAGAGGATTATGCCTATCTAAAATCAATTACCAAGGATACTATGATTCAAGATGAAGCTTTGTATAAGAAAGTCAAGTCTAAGTGGTTGCCCTTCCTACATCCCAACTCCAGGTTTCACTCTGTAATGGAAGGTCATGAACAAGTCAGTCATAGCAGCTTAAAGAAAACTCAAGAATGGTTGAAGACTCAATACTATTGGAGCAACATGACCGAGTTCATTTGGGAGACTCTTGACTCATGTCTTACTTGCAAACGTCATGGAATTACCAACCCTACTTATCAACATCAAGTCATTTCCCCAACTAAGGCGTTCAAAGTAGTCAGCATTGATGTTATAGGGCCTTTTCCTCGAGGAGTGCATGGTCATCAGTATATCATTATGGCCGTTGACCATTTGACCAAATGGGTTGAGGCCATTTCAATTGCTACCCCTTTGGCTAAGACTACAGCCTTATTCCTATATCAGCATATTATTTCCCAACATGGATGTCCAAAGGTCCTTATGTCAGATAATGGGACTAATTTCACCTTGCAGCTTATACAGTAGTTATCAAAATTATTTAACACTACTCAGCAATTTGTTGTACCATATAATCCATCCACAAATGGGGCCATTGAACGAGTTAATGGAACCTTGGTCTTGATTTTAAGGAAAATGGCCTTGACTGATCCAACTCGGTGGAATTTTTACTTACCTAGTGCCTTGTTTGCTTATTGGACAAGCTATTACCACATTATCAAGATGTCCCCGTTTAAGTGTATATATGGGCGGGATCATTCAATCCCTTCTAGTGTTCAGACTATCCTTGAAGAAAGCATCCCAGAAAATTCCAATTTAGTTATGAGAAATTTGGCTGATGAGATTATCCGCCTCCAGGCTCAAGCAATGAATTCAATTGAAACCACCACTCAAAAAGAGACTTTATGAAGCAATCAACATAAACCAGTCTTACCTGAATATCAGATTGGAGATTATGCTATGTATTATTATTCTCAGCCAGGTGGACGGACTGAAAAGCTGGGAACTAATTAGTCTGGTCCTTATAGAGTTATATTTCAAAAAGAATTAGAATATTCGATTGTTCTTACTGATACTGGTATTGTGGTAAATTGTATTCATCCTAGGTTTTTAAGAAGTCATCCTCCACCATCTAGTACTAAAAAAAGAAGTCATCCTCCACAATGATTGAATCTTGAGGGGGAAAGTGTTGGGATTTTACCAAATTTGCATATCTCCGAAAAATCCCCTTCCTCAATTCCCCCAACATCATCAGAAGGAGTGAGCAATCTATCACAATCTATCAAAGTTAATGATCAATCGGATCCCAATCAACTGATTGAAGATTCAATTGTGCAGAGATTAATTCACTCTGATAGATTATGAACCATAAAAAAGCCTATAAATATTTCCTCTTTTCAAAAATAAAAATCAGGTCGAGTTTAACCTGTATTTTCTTATTTTACTTCATTGCATTTTTGGAGAATCCGCCCAGTGTAACTTTGAGATACAACCTGCTCCATTGGAAGTGTAATCAAAACTTCCAGACCTTTGTTTAACTCAATTGCAAATAAATATGCATGTCATCTACTACTTCTGACTTTATTACCAACCAAGGAGCGCCCCGCACTCAAAGATCTATTTTTTGGATATACTTTCTAATTAATTTGGATTCAGAATCCTTTTCAAACATTGTCACTAAGAAGTAACTGCTAATTATTGGCTATGAAGATATTCTCCATAGCAACCTTGTTTTCTTGATAGCTGGCAGCTCCTAAAAACCTTGATGCAGACAGGTGTTCAATTTGCCTGTCAAGATTACCAGCAAAGTATGATCAATTGATGCATTGTTTTTGAAAGCAATTATCTCCTAAGATACTTTATTTCAAGCCCTCAAAGGATTTGGAATCATTGCCAACTATGAGAATGACCAATGGTACATAAAAACTAATCCAAGGGATAAAAGCAATGCCTACCAGATACGCCCATGATCACTTGACCCTAGACTGACCACTGGATCAACTTGCCTCATAATTGTGCAGCAAATTTTTCCACCAAACCTGAGATTTAAAGCTTCTTTGGGATCCAGGAACATGCATTTACCCCAATTAACCTAGCACTCCAAGGATAATATTGAACAAGATGAAGATGCCACCCCTTTACCAAACTTGTTTAACACCACTTTGACATCAGTGACACCAAACCAATTACCTGACTTCCCTATCAGCTACATTCAATCCATGAACACTTAGATGAGACTTAGAGATCAGCCAACAGACCTTGCTGCCCCTCTGTACCACCCTGGACTTTTCCGGTAGTCAGGGTGCCCAAGAAGAATTCCTACCTGTGTCTCCCATTACCAAACCCCTCAGTGTCCTAGGGGGAACTGAAGTACTCTCCACTGCCGATTTTTCCCTGGATACTACCAACTAGGCATGGCTGAAGATTTGAAACCCACATTTGCCACCTGTCCCTCCTGCCAAGTTTTCTGGAAATCAACCCTGACACACCCTTATAAAGTTTTATTTGGAGTTACCAATCCACCCAACTTTATTCAGCCATTACAAAAGATGATTTAGTGACCCAGCTTGAATAACTGCCAAAGAAGCTTCACAGGATCTCAATTTCACCATGTACAACTTAGTCTTAACAGCCTGAGATCCTCAACCTCAACACCAGAAAATCAGCATGAAAAATTAGGAGCATGTAGAAAACATCTGAGATTTTCAATTTATCAGTGGATATCCCCTCATTTGTCTTATCCTTGTTACCAATTATTTATTTTCAACTGCTTTTATTTTGAGACCCTAAAATACCCTTTTTTGCAAATTTTTAATTGATAAGGTATAAAACCTGCTCACAATTTTCAGCAAACTATCAAAAATAGTTTATTATATTTTTCCTACTTCTATTTCTCGGGTTTTATCCCTTCCATGCTGATACTAATATTTTGGGCTGAATGCCCTCCTGAAAACACTGACAACTAACATCTGATATGACTGATCAACCAGAAATTAAGGTTTCACCTGAACATCAAGTCATGATCAACCCAGGAATCCTGGACTTGCACAACAAAGTGATGATTCTGCTGGGATAACACCTCAGAATCTAAACCAATGTACCTACTGACCAAGTGACCGCTGTCTACTTTATGCAAACCTCTCATCAAGCAGATTCTTTAGAAGTTTGACCGCAGGCCTATTGATGAGTGGTTGGAAAATGATAACTCTTGGGGAAATGATTATAGAGTCAGCTCCCAACAAAGTTATGAGGAGTGGCTAGCCTGCTCACCGGAACTGCAAAAAATGGAACTGCGCCAACCTGCTTTTTTGAATCTTGGATCCAATGAAAAGCTCGCGCCAGAGAATAATTAAAATTTCTGTCTCTCTCTTCCAAAAAAAGTTACATCATCTTCACCTCCAGAATTTTTTGAGTATCAGAAAATTTCTCGCCAAATTTAAGGACCTTATGGGACTTTGGGGAGAGATTACCTACTGTCACTGTGAGAAAATTGGTCATCAACACCTTGCCTGGTTCCTTGACAACCTCAAAACCCATTTGATGAAGTATATCTGGCACAACTGACCTTTGTGGATCAATTCATTGCCATTGGCCAAAACTATGTAAGAATGGTTACTCACTTCTGAAGTTAACCCCAAAATTCTGCTGTCATAAATTTGGATACCAAATATTTGAGAGCCTCTGACACCAAAGATATAAAAATCTCTAACATTAAGCTGCTCTCATGATGATCAAAAGATACATGCCCTCACTGAACAAAAACAGCAATTGACCATGTTAGTTCAGTGGCAGCAGCCCTGCAGCAACCTTAATGCTTCAATTACAGCCAACTGGGGCATCATTCCTGCCAATGCTGAGCCCCTTAAGTTCAGTGCCAGATAATCTATCTGGGTGGACATTTCCCTTATTGAGGAGAATAACAAACCTGGGCCACGTCATCTTCCTCAAGTTCTGCTAACTCGCCTCTTTTAGTTCACCATCTAATCTTCTCCCCAAAATTCCCGCGCAACCCATGATCAAGGATACCCAACTCAAAAACCCTTGTGAAAAAATCAGTATATGGATTAAGCTCCCTTAGACAAACCTGACCAATTTCCTCTACTTTTGGATGCCTACGCTGCCAAAAAATGGAGAATTAAAGAAACTATGAGCTTGAATGTTACCCCTGACTTTATGAAGAAAACGAAGATTGATATTTTACTGAATGCCAAATCCCCAAAAGCACCAAAGCCCAAAGTTACTGCCCCAAAATTTCTTAAGAAGATGAAGATCAATGATTACTGAATGCTGGATACCTGAAGATGCCTGAACCCTATGCTATCCTAATGGAATATATATGATGAGAATTACAAGCTTAATCAGACACCCAGGAATTGCCTTTACCTGAATTCAGGAAATTTGATATGACTGGATGATAGGCCTAAATTATTGATTTTGGATTATTGGTTATCCGCCAGAATTGAGTTTAGATTTTTAGTGATTTAGTATGATTTAAGATGAGTTGATGCTAAGTGATTTGAACCTTGCTGAAATATGTGAATTTCGTCAAAACCCTTATGATGATATGAGTATGTTGGAAATTGAAGGAGCTGAGTAGCAAAACTTTTCTTTTCCGTAATGATCACATTAGTTACTACAATTTGATCTGAACAGCAATTTTTGATAATCACACAAGAGAGATGGGCAACTTCAATAAATCCCGATTAAACTAGGCTAAAGCCATATCAGGCAATGGACAAAATGGTGTTAAAGGGAAAGAAACGCCCTGGAGGGGGACTAGGAAAAAATGCTGCCAAGAAATCACAAACTCAGAAACCTTCCAGGTTTGTGAAGTTCACCACGAAGCAAAATCAATACATGGAAATCTAATATGCCCAACCCCTATCAAAGGTAGAGCACGGGCTCTGACTTTATCTAGGGGTCGAGTCTTCAACTCTGCGGGAGAAAGTAGTGAGGCACAGGCCTTCCTCTTCACCTACGCGGTGCATGTTACCACCCACATGATCCCATGTGGCTGGATCAATTTGGGCTTTGAGACCGAAGAAGATGAAGATGCCACTGCAAAAGTCTGCATCAAGATTGCCCTCCCTGAGGGCAAATGAATTGTGAGCACCATGCGCACCAGATGGAACAAAGAAAACACTTTGTTCATCTCCTTTGTCTCAAATATTTTCACCCTTCCCTGCAAGCAAATAGAGGAGGAGCTCCAAGCTGGATTTACCAACTATGGAGAATATAAACAACTCAAATACAGCAGTTTCACCCGATGCTAAACCTGTGCAAAGGAAAGGCAATTGCCATAATCCACTCACTCCCGTGGTGGCTGAAGACCTCACAAAAATCCTACATATAGCAGCGTTTACCCTTCTGGTTGGGAGTTTTTAAAGCCATTATACATCACACTGAAACGTGCACCACCTATTTTCAACCACTGCAATGCATTGGAGCACAAGGAACACGCATGCCCCATGAAGGAGGGCATCATGGCCCCAGACTTCTGTGACAATGCCATGGATGAAGATGACGTAGAATTTGGCAAAATAACTGACGCCAACCACCAATTCCAATGGGGAGAGGATGGGCACAACATCCTCATAGACCCAGTAACACCCAAAGCACGCAAAATGATGCAGAAGGCCCACAAGTGGGAAGCGGCCAAAGCTACATCACTCATAGCCTCCTCCATCAACCCCAGCCAAATTCAGGAGGACAGAGGAAATCAGCTGAGCCAACCGATCAGAACAGAATGCTAAGCTGAGGAGGACATGAATGAAATTAACTGAGCCACCAAATCAGAGCAGTATGCACAAACTAAAAATTTTCTCAACAATACGACTGAATTACCAAATGGTATCAATCAAGAGAATTTAGCAGGACATTTAGCTCCACTATGGGTGAAAATGTGGGACCAATTCTCCAAATTTGCACCCCACAACCACAGAAACAAATCAGCACACTGCACTGGAACACCATGAGTTATGAGCGGGAAAATCTGCCACAAACCCTAAAAACTGCAATATTTGCAAGAAATTAACACAGGGTATAGGATTGGACAATGGCACAGAATATACTGGCTCAACAACATGGAGCAGGGTTAGCAAAAAGGGCGTTTCAAGTGGGCTGGGTGGCCCTCCCAACCACTCCTGAGGAACCGCGGACACCTCAGTGACAATAGGGATGCTAAACATCGCAGGAGCCAAGTCTCACGCGTCTCAAGCCAAAAAGCTGGACTTTCTGTGAAACCCCCTGTAGATATCTTGGCCATCTAAGAAACCCACTGCCTACAGGGGAATAGGGATCCTGGTCATCATGGACTCACCATCCCTATTGGTATGAATGTCACACTGTGGGGTGGTCATCCAAAATAACAAAAAAAACTAAAAATCATGAACTCATCATATCTGCATGGTTACTCCCTGGTAGCAACAATTGAAGTCTAAGAGGACACAATTTTGATAGCATGCATCTACACACCATGCACCACAGCTGAGAGAAAAAAATTCCTCAAAACCATCAAAACACTCACCCTTCCACCAGATACCATCCTATTGGGTGACTTTAACTGCTGGGATAACCCCAACACAGACTGATGGCCTAACCACAGGGAATACCCACCGGGGCACATTGAGTTCTGTGCAATGAAGGCATCCCTTGGCCTACATGATACCCTCCCCCCAGGTCTCCACTCCTTCCCCACATGACCACCCCAACATTTGTGATGGGACGCTCATCTCAATGAGCTGCATTGACTACATCCTCACACCAAAAACTCACCGTTTGAACATCTCCAACTTTTCAACAAAAACGATTAGTTTTCCAACCACTGACTTGTTTTGGTGCAGCTCTCCACAATTAAACTCCCACACAAGCGTCGACATGGAGGAAGATACACCTGAAAAACATAAGATTGCCCAAAATATCTGACTGGGTTGAGCACAAGGCCATGAACTTAGAATTCAAAACCCCATTCATATTAGATCCCATTGAAACTTGGGCAAATTTCAAAACCAAACTAATAAATAAAACTTGCCATCTCACCTCACATAAGTACACCGCCGACACAGCCATAATCAGACGCACCTTGCCAGAACTGGACCACCTCAAGATCAACACCCCGAAGTCCAGCTATAGCCCCAACTGGGGGCACAAATGGGCGTAAATATCAGCCCTCCTAAACACCCTAATCTTTGAATACACGCACATAATCAAAGTATCAAGAAGAGGTAAGTTCATAAAAGAAGGAAAAACCTGCTTGATGTACTTCTTCCACCAATTTCAATCCCATGGCAACCAGCCCATATGCACACAGGTCTGCAAAGATTATGGCACCATGGCAACTGACCCAGAGAAGGTCAAGGCGAAAGTACACCATTACTACACCAAACTATATTGTGACACCCCAATTGACCCCCAAAAATTAAATATTTTATACACACTGCTGGAATACAATTCACATGGCTAGACTTCAACCTCCTGAACCTAATAACGCAGGAGGAGCTCTGAGACACAGTATGCAGTGCACCACGTAGGAAATGCCTAGGGCCTAATGGGATACCCTACAAATTTTACAAAAAAAATACTTCTAGCAAATCGCCCCCCTCCCCTTAGCATCTATGAACCTCTGCCTACTGGAGACACGCCTCCTGCCTGGTGGCCAGAACTCCTATGTCATAACCCTGTTTAAAAAAAGTGACTAACTGGACCTGGTCAACTGGCGCCCAATTGCACTCTCTAACACTGATACAACGCTACTCACAAAAATTTTAGCAACCAGATTAGGAACAATAGCCTTCAAAGTCCTGTCACCCAATCAGTTCAGGTTCATACAAGGGCGTTCAATCTGGACAAACATACACTCCGTCGACAACATATGCCAGTCCAAAGCAACTGGAATCCTGGTATTCCTAGATCAGTAGAAGGCATATGACTGCGTTAGTTGGCCACACCTGAAGGAATACCTGAGCGTCTTCAAACTCCCACCCAGATTCATAAACTGGGCGATGCTCCTTACAGAATCCGCATACATGGCTGTATGCAGCCCTGTATTTCTAACTAACAAGATCAACCACGCAGAGGGCTCAAACAAGGGACCCCCTCAGCCCACTGCTGTATATCTTCAGTTTTGGTTCTTTCCTTTGCGTCGCTGACTCACGCCTCATGGGCATAACTGCACAAGGTCAGCCAACGATCAAGATACTAGACTTTGTGGATGACTATGTAACTGGTATAGATAACAACAATGATGCTCTCCAGCTGGAATGCACTAGAGGAATATTCCATTGTGAGCAACGCGTCACTCAACAAAAGGAAAACGGAAATGATCCTCTTAAGCAAATACACTAACAACTGGGCCACAACACCCAAGGCTCACAGCCTCCCACAAAGGAACAACCCTCTCATCCTTCCATTCGCATCACCTCCTACAACCAACCCTGTCCACCATCTTGGGGTATGGCTGGAGACAGGGGGTACGCCAATGAGACAATGGAGAACAATCTACTACAGCGGATGTCCAACCAAGTCACCTCCCTTAAAGGAAGATCCCCAGGACTAATGGGGCGGGTAACAGTTTTCAACTCACTCATCCTCCTAATGCTGTGGTTCCCTGCACACGCAATCTCCTTCTCACCTACTTTCATATCCTCAATCCGCGCACTTATCCAGGGATGGCTGTGGCCTGAGACTTGGCCACCTGTACAGGTGGAAACACTCTTTGGCCCACGCTCTAGAGGAGGCATGGGCCTAATGGACTTTGAGGTCCACGCCAACTGTATACTGGGCACCTGGATAAACGAAGTCCTAGCCCCCAGACCTCCCGCAACAACACTGGTCAGATTGGCAAGGGCCAACTTTGCACAGGCGCTCAATTTATCCAACCCACACAACCCGTCTAGCCTGCTCACATACCTTTTAAACCGCCCCAACGCAGCGGGCCCTCACAAAACTTTCCCACACTTTAAACGCCTCCTCCGCACCATTCAGCACATAGGGTGGTCTGTCACGCTCACAGGCATGAGTCAGGGAAGGTGAAGGCCCAGAGCACACTTCACACTAAGGAATCCAGATGATCACCCCCAGAGGGACACACACGACGTGGCCTCATTCATTGTGAGAATTGACTACCTGGATGCCTTAGACATCCCATATGATCTCACAACACAGAAGGCAATATGGAGGCTAGCACATCATCCGCTCCTCCAGCTAAGGGTAAGAGCTAACACCTGGCATTGCCTCAGAAGAACCTACATAACAGCAGATCGCTCCAGATTGCTTCATGCAGAGTGCGCAGTGTGTGGAGGGGATGGCACCCTACACCACCGCCTTGAGGCATGCCCCCATCTAGAGCCATATGGCGGGAAGTTGCGCGTCCGTTAAGAACCCAAAATAACCTAGAACTGTCAATCTCCAGAACCCTTCTCGCACTCCAACTTGAATCCCCTGATACCACCCACAGTCTGCTCCATGATAGTTACCATTGCAATGTGGACAATCCACACAATAGCAATGGATGCTTTCAGGGAACTGTACCCAACATCTGTGGGACAATCAGCAGATTTCACCTTCACCTACTGGAACACTTTCAAGCCTGGATATATGGATACATAAGGCTGAAGCAACAACTTTTTGAATCATGGTTCCCAGTCTGGTTTCTGCATATGGACCCTTTCCTCCACACCTGCTCCATAATAGGGGAAGCCCCTTCGGAGTAAGTCGCTCAACCCCCTATATCTGGCAGTACCAGCTGGCAACTGGGGTAGCTCGTCTACTCTGGGGTGCCTGATTTTGTTAAACTTCACCTCCCCTATCTCATTACGTATATTGGTATTGTCCATACCCTGGTTGGCTTACCTCAGTCAATTCTAAAAAAGGAGCTGAGTGACTGAGAATATGTGCCTGTAAATGGCTGAAAAGATGAGCATAAGAAGTGAAAAGAAGGGGAAAAGGAGGAGTTGTTTAGTTGTTAGCTGTAGAGTGATTCTGCAGACTAAAGATTCTCAAGGTTGAACGGTAGAAGTTTTCTTCTATATATTAGAAGATTGTGGTTCTTGAGACGCAAGGTCTTCTTTTTATTAGTTTAAAATATTATTTGAGGTATGGCGATCACCACATCACTCTCATTATATCAGTGGGTGTTAGCTCATGTACAACTTTTGCAGATTTTATTCCATTATGCATAATCTTCAACATTGGTGCTCACTACAAGTGGCTCCGCTGGTGTGCTGCCCAAGTAGTTGGGGGTATAGCTTGGAGGTGGTAAAAGCCACTGGTTTATGCCCGCGCCTCTTAAAGGAGGGGCGCTGAGGTGATCTTGGCCCATTAAGTATGTGGAGTCGCACTGGAGGATTATCATCTGGTTAAGAGTGGGAAATTTTGGGGAATTAACCAAATTATTCGCTCTCTAGTTTCCAAAATTAGTGTCAAGATTGTTAAATCCCAGTGGAAATATCAACTACCTAGTTTCACTAATATTAATGATATATGTACCCTTTTGTATTCAACGTTCAATTGGATTGAGCTATTTCAATGGTTCCGCCAAGGCTGGATTTGTCAGGGATAATCACAAACAGCGATTAATGTTATTTTGATCATTATTGACTAAGGCTGAGGACTATCTATTAATTGTTAATATTGAATTATTAGTGTTTATGGGCATTCAAGCCAAGGATAAATTAAATGTTAAATTTTTAAGGTTTATTGGTGGAACACCAATTTGAGGTTGGGTTATCAGGATCACTGTCAACTGATGCCAAGTATAAACCAAACAGTTGTTCATTAAAGGATTGACCAGTGACTTGTGCGAGGATAATTATATTGCTGGTGGAATGCTGAGGTTTCTGTTATAAAAGTGAGAAATGGTTATTCTAAACCCTTTGATTCTGAATACCAATGACTGATGCTGAGGTTATTTGATAAGTTTTAAAATAATAATTTATATAGTATTGACCGGTGACTGATGCAGAGGATGATTCAAATTAATCTTCAGCATGTGGGAAGGACAAATTATGAGAAGAAGCTAATAAGGTGGAAAACAATTAGTTGAGGTTCTGACATTGGATGCTGATGGGTTTTGAATGGGCAAAGTAGCCTAGTATAAATAGTTGTAATTCCCTCATAATAAAGATCTCTCTTTCTCCCATCTTAATTATTTAGTAGTGAATTCAGCTTGATGGTAAAGGATGGGACAGGAGATCCCTGAGGCAGGTGTGGGTTGACACGCCTGGAATGGCTGGCGCTGCCAGCTCCCATACCTCATCCCTACAAGAAACCCCCAATGGGAACCTTGCCAACCAACCACCAACAATGATGGGCTGATGGCCATCAGCCATGAGGGTGGTGTAGCGTGAGAACCATGGCCCCCAAGATGAGGGATGAACTTGCAGTGAACACCCTAGAGGGGCTGGTGATTGGTCATGAGGGAGAAGGAGCAAGGGGTCAGGCCACACAGGAAGGGGCTGAGGGCCACTGGTGAATTTCCAAAAGGGGCCAATGGCACTAAGTCGATGTTGTTGATCTGCTGGGTTGGTAGATTGGATGTGGACTTATAGGGGTTGGTACGCCTAGGAAGGTGAAGCAGCAAGGGCCAGCAGTCATCATACAGTTTGGCCTGGCACAATGACAGAGCCCTGTTGTAGTGGATTGCAAAATTTTCAACATTAATGCTCACTACAGGAGACCCAATGATTCAACCACCTAAACCTGATTGTCTATACCATGGTAGATATATCCAAAACTGATGATATACCATCATCATCTATTATTCAGTGCAGTACAATGAACCTAAAATCGTCCTAGACAACTTAAGTCAAACCACCAATGAGCTGCATTGTGAGCGTAAAGCCCTGGTGGACCATATTGCAGCATTGTCCAGGCAACTTTGAAACCTTGCTCTGCAGAACAAGTTGTTAGCTGATCTTCTCAACGGCACGGTCACCCAGCTGCAGCACGTTGGGCAGAGGTTGGATGATGAATCTTCCTACGGGAATTTCTGATGTGGACCTAGAGCCCAAAAAGAGGATGACAGCGAAGAACTGGGCGCTGTGATAAGGGTGCAGCTGAGGGTTTGGCAGAGGAGCTCTTTGCCACCCAAGCAGGCCATAGAAGTTGGTTTTCCCATAGTATTAACACCTGTAAAGATTCCTCCTCATCAGAAGGAGTTCCTCACATGTTCGTGGTGTTGCCAACTGATGGAACCCAGGCTGCACCCATACCAGTTGGTAAACTGAGTTCCGCTTTACCTTCTGGTCCTCCCCTCATTAAGGCTCAAGTTATGCTAAATGGGAAATACCCCAGTTCACCCCAAGAGCTCTCATTTTGATCATGACAAGGGTGTGTGCATCAATAAGTTACCCTGTCTAATCAGGAAAGGAACATGATGGGTTCTTAAAACATATTGAATTTACTGTAGAGGGAGCTTTGGACCACCATAGGGCAAAGTTGTTGAACTCCACCTTAGATGTTGAGAGCACTGGACATGTTACGTGCTATTTGAAAGACAGCTCTGTCACCTACCTGAAAGTCAAGGAGATGGTGCTGCGCTTGTTTGGGGGATAGAGAAGTTGGCTCAGCGGAAGGCTAATTTCTTGACCATCGGGTTTCAATGGAATGAGACCTTGACAGAGTTTTCTGATCGATTTACTTCCAAAGCACACTTTTAGTTGGGGCAGGAACGTTTTCTAAGGCCGATGTCAGAATTGCAATGACCACAGCAGTGAAATCACACTGGGAGCTGTTCAACGCGATGGCTCCAGTTCTTTAAGGGTAATCCACTTACTTAAAATCGTTAGTTAATTGTACTGACTGGCCACCTCGTTCAGTCCACCTAATTCAGAGTGTAAGCCTTCAATGGGTGCCGCTGGGCTCTTACTTCAAGTGGTCCCCAACGATTGACCTATAATCCGCCAGCTAATTCTCATCCATCATATAATTATTTAGGTCACCCTCATCCATCGTACAACTCTTGACCTGAGCCAGTTCAGGATACTTGGAGATGGGATACCTCTAGAGTAACGCGTTATGCATGTAGTTGCCTCAGTCATATTGACTTAAGCTGCCCTACTAAATGGCAGGTCCATGTCATATAGCTCAACCAATATGACCAGTGAAAAGCTCAAACAAAGTAAAGATGGGGCTCTCTACTTCTGCTAGTTCAAATTTTAATTGTTCCATTTGAACACAACAAAACGATTTGTGCTGGACATTTTTACCCGCTGATGAGTTGCTCTATCAACAACCTGCCAACAACTTACACGTGCTGAACCATTTGTAAGCCAAAAAGGCTGTGGTGGAGGAGGGCCATCAGGGGATGCTGAAACCCTATTCCTGTCAGATTCTGGAGCAAGCTTCTTTGGACGAAACTCACCCTCCTCTGACGTGCCATCACTGAAAGTGGTGAACGTCACCATCCTGGTAGAAGCAATTATCAAGGAGTACCCAAAGGTCATAGTGGGCATCATGCGGTTCCTTGAGAAAAACGATTCCCTGAATATTTACATATTAAAGACCCAAGGTTCTTCTTATTCAGAGTGCACATATATACTGATATTTTTTGTTGTAAAAACCAAAGTGCATACAATTATAGAAACTGTAGCAAAGGTTAACATTGTGTTGACCAAGTTGACGGCTAAGTTAGCACTGAAACCTGAATGGAGTATCAGATGGTGTACAGAACTTTTGGGTCAGAATGTACCATTTATAGAAGGAGCGTGTATTGTGAGCTACCACTGCAGTTTGGGTCAATCTCTGTCTCTGAACTTGAAATTGTGATACCATATAACAACTATGATATGATGATAGGAGCAGATTTCATGTGCCACTTTGGTATGGTAGTTGATATGTCAGCAGAGTTGTTTGAGATTTTGGGTCAGAAGATTTAAGTTTACCTCACCTCAAGTGGAGTGCCAAAGGATACTCTCTATGCAGGGCAAGTTAATCTCACATACTGTGATGGAGTAATTCCTTCTTCTACCAGCCTTTAAAAAATAAAGCTAGGGTACTCACTCATCAGATATATGAGTTTTAGGTTTTACCACTCTAATCTGCGGCTGCTGTGATTATCCCCTCTGGCCACCAAGTTATTGTGGGTACAGATCATGAGATCAAGATACACAATGGGCTCTATGGGAGGTCCTGGGCCCCTATCAGCAATCTTACTCAAGCCCCGCGTGGCCCTAGGCATTGTATTAGATGGACAAGGGAAAGTCAAAGTGCTGCTAGCCAACCTGCAGAAAATGCTGATGAAGGTCTGCCAACATCATGTGGTGGCATAATTACATATGACTTTTTGTCAATGAAATCTTAAAGGTTCACAAATTTGGTTTAATGGAAAATTTTGGCCTTCTCACTTCCATAGGACAAATCCTTGGTGTTATGTCAGTGGTTCCATGAGAAGATCTAGAAAGATTATTGGAAGAGCAGAAGGACCAAGTACTGGCTTTATTCGAAAAGTATTGGGATATTTTTGCGGCTGATGATCATGGTTTGGGATGTGCTTGTGGAGTCGTTCATCAGATGGACATGGGTGATTATCTTCCTATTTGGTCCAGTTAATACTCCACTCAAAAGCTGTGAAGGAGAAAGTGTCTGTTGAAGATAAGAAAGCTGCTGGAGTATGGAATGCCGGAGCCATACAAGAGTCCTTGGGCTTTGCCTGTATTAGCTGTTAAAAAAAAGTATGGCACTAACCAGGTAGTGATCAACTTCTGAAAGATGAACACCATCACCAAAAAAAATTGTACCCGCTGCCATGAATTGATGATCCTTTAGATTGGTTAGGCGGAGCTCACTATTTTTCAGCCATGGATTTAATATTGAGCTATTGGCAAAACATGTTACTTGTAGAAGAACAGGAGAGGTGCGCCATGATCACTTCCAAAGGGTTATTCCATCCCACTCTAAGCTTCAAGGGCTATGTAACGCCCGGCTACAGTCCAACAGGCCATGGACACTACTCTTGGGGATTTGAAATTTTCATGAAGCCTTATTACCTTGACATCATCAATGTTTTCTCGTGAATGTTTATGGAGCATCTAAATCATTTGGAGGAGGTATTCCGCCAGCTTACCAAGGCCAACATAAAAATTAAGCCTCAAAAAAGCAACTTCTTCAAAGAGCAATTGGAGATCTTGGGTTTATGGTAGGCTCAAATGGACTTATGCTGCAACTGGCCAAGGTAGAATCCATCAGAAAGATGGCTCGACCAAGTACCAAGCAGGATATTCAGGTGTTTCTAGGCATGTTCAGGTACCACTGATGCTTCATTCCCACTTTTAGTAGTAGGGGCCCCCCTCTTTGAGATTATGAAGAAGAACAAAACATTCAAATGGATGGAATGTCTCTAAAGTTTTTTTGACACACTCCAGAAAGTGTTAATTAGTACACTGATGTTGCAATATCTGAATCTCACAAAGGAGTTTATTGTCCAAACATATGACTTTCTTTCCACCATTGGGACGGTACTTTTTAATGGTACAACGAAGGAGTGGAGCATTCCGTTGCTTATTGCAGCAGAAGTTTGAACTGTCATGAGCGAAATTAAATGGTAACTAAGTGTAAGTGTCTAGCTGTTATTTACGCTTATAAGCAGTTCTGGGTGTACCTTGATGGAGTGAATTCTAAGGTCGTGATTGACCACGCTTCACTGCATTGGTTGCAGAATCTCTGGGAGCCAGTGGGACGCCTTGTACTATGGGCCCTCAAGCTTAAGCCTATGACTTTGAAATACTTCACCATCAGGGTTTGAAGCATCAGAATGCCAACTATCTATCCTGGCTACCAATGGTGCCATGACGGCAGATCTGGGAGATTTGATGTATGAAAAAATGATAAGCGGTAATTACTATGACAATACACCTCAAGTTATTTGGGCATTGGTCGGAATGAGGGCTTGTACTTTATTGAAAAATGGTGAGCTATATGAGCAGGTTGTTGGGATACACTGAATTTTCTGAAACCCTCTGCTTGACTGGACATTATTTTGAGCGCTCACTAGGCGGTAGGTCATGGATGGGTATGCAAAACGTTGGAATTCCTGCAACTGTGCTATTTTTGGAAAAGATGCACTTTGCCATTCTTGAAACATTTTCCAGTTGTCACCAATGCCAAGTAGAATATCCTTTTCACTAAAAGACCTCCTATTGGCTGGTGAATCCATTTTGCTTGGCATATCTTATCCATTTATGTTGTGAGACCCTTACCAACAGGCATGAATTGCTCCAAGTAAATCCTTTAGAAACAGATCATTTGACAAGGTTGGTAAAGGTGCGTGCAATCAGAGATTTGGGGCGGTCACCGTGGCCAAATTCATATTGGAGTGCATAATCCAACAGCACGATTGCCACAGTTTATACTCACTGACTATGGTACCAACTTCACCTCACATATTTTTCCCAATTTGAATGAATTAATGGCCATCTGTGGGGTTCTAACAACCCCATACCATCCTGAGTCTAATGTAATGGTCAAGCGGGTGAACGGAATACTGGTGAACATATTCAGCAAGATGGTGGCAGATAGACCATCAGATTGGAGTACCCACCTCTCTACCGCCATCTTCGCCTATAACATTAGTTATCACTCTGTGACTGTAAAGAGTACTTTCCAGCTGCTTTATGGAAGGCACCTAGCCCTGACTGCACTACTTTATTCCTGTGTTGAGGATAGGCTAAATTGATCCACAATGCTATTTGACAGCATTTACATCTACACTAATCAAAATCCAGACTGAAGCGTACTCCACCAGTTTAGCTAAGAAGATCAAAGATCATACTGCTGATCAACTATGGCATAGCAGACTTTCACAGTTTGTGATAGGAGATTGTCCTGTTCCATGACCAGCACAGGTTCAGATAGCAAAATAAGTTAGCTAGTATATGAATTGGACCTTTTGAGGTATTAGAAAAAAAATGGGTGCTAATACCTACACCATCAAGGACCCAGCAAGTGGTCAGATTATCAACTGAGTGCATGCTAAGTAGCCTTAGGTGTATAACCAATAGAAAAAGATAAAAAATAAAACTAAAACCAAAACCAAAATAAAAATAAAAACAATAGAATAATGAGATATAAAAAAATATAATATAATTTCATAGGTGCTGATAGGATAAGGCTGCATTTAGTTAGTGAAGCAAAAAACTACCCAGCGTAAGGCTGCCTCACAATTGCCTCGCCACCTCTGCTTCTTTTGGCAGGATTCACACTTCTTTTTCTTCTGAAATCTTACAGGAGGTTCAGACTCGCTGGATCCTTTGGGGGTTGGTGGAGGAGGATGAGGCCGTGTCACTAGAAGAAGGGGAGAAGGGTTGATCATGTGGTAGGGCAGCCAGGTGATTGAAATGAACATGCTACTGAGCCACCAGGAGAAAGGGCTGCAACCACATCCACTGGTTTTTTGGGATAACAAGAAATACGTGACCAAGGGGGAGATAGATGGAGCAGCCAGTGAACAAAGGGCTGGGTTCCAGGTAAGGGGGAGAAGGATGCCTCAAGCACCAGACTATCCACAAGTAAATCATCCAGACTGGAATAGGCATGTGGAAAGGAGAAGGTGCAGATTAAATAAATTGATGGGCCCACTCCAGCGTCTCTTGATGGTGCTCCATTGCTGAACCCAACTTGGCTGTAGGGAAAAAGAATATCACGTTCTTAAGGAGCGCCATTATGGGGAGATACCAAATTTTGTCATTGGCTTCCAGTGATTCAAATGCGGCAGAAACCCCAGAATGCATGCAGTTCAGCCAGTCATACTGTAAGTTCACCCCTAGTGAGTGGAAGATATTCAGAACATGAAGAAATATCCCAACAAGCTATCTAACACCCATTACACAAATCCTAGCATCCGGTGGACTTATAGCACCGCTGATGAGTCTTGGTAATAGGTGGAAGAACTAGATGGCTGAAGCTATCCGCCAGGAGCTGCGCCACTTCATCAAACAAAGGGCTGCTGCTCCACTCTCCACCCCAGTGCAGCTGCACCACAAGATTGCCAAAGGGGGCATGCAAGGGTGACAATGATCAACAAACTCAGGAAGGAGCTCCTCTTAAGTCAAAACAGTTGCTTCATCTATCTTGGGCACCCCCTCATGGCTAAGGGTAATTGGGAACTTGGGTAGTGGAATTTGGCCAAGATCACTCACATCTCCATCGCACCATAGGCTAAGCAAATCTTTTGGGGTTTGGATGCTCAGTTGCATTTTGGAAACTGAAACATTAGGAAAGCCGTTAGCAGAAGTGAGACCACTGCCTTATCATCCAATCAAGGGGGTAACGTTGGGAACTTTGACATTACTGGATGATAAGCCTAAAATATTGGTAGCAGATTATCAGTTATCCACCGGAATCAAGTTAGAGCATTTAGCGGTTAGTATGATCTGAGATGAGTCAATACTAAGCAGCTCAAACCTAACCAAAATATGGAAAATTCTTCAAAAACCCTAATGAGAATATGTGTACGTTGGAAATTAAGAAGCTGAGTAGCTGAGAGGATGGGTGGAAAGTGGCCATAAATATGCGCATAAGAGGTGAAACAAAGGGAAAAAGGGAGAGTTATTTGGTTGTTAGCTGTAAAGTGATTCTGCAAGCTAAAGATTCTAAAGGTTGAATGGTAGAAGGATATTGCTGAATAATAAATGGTGTGGTTCTTAGAGCTCTTGGTCTCCTTTTTATTAGTTTATAATGTTTTTTAGGGATGGCGATCATCATTATGCTCTCATTGTATCAGTGGGTGTTAGCTTCTGTACAACCTTTAATGGATTGTATCCCATATATTTAATTTCCAGTACCTGACTTGGTCCTCAGACTTCAAAACAAATTAAAGAGAAGTGAAAACCAGAATCTCAACCCCATATCATCCAAATCAAGCCTCAACTGCACATATAGCATCAACTTGACCCAGTCAACCAGTTCTGAAAATTTTTTCCAATTAGTACCCTCTGAAGTTGCCTCAGATATTAGCCCTAGCTCAACCAGTTATCCCCTATCAACCCAAGGTAATTTCTGCCGCTAAGATTTTGAAGGATACTATTCTCCCAGTATCCCTCAGCAATTTATAAAAGTTGAGCCCTGCCTGAATCAAAATTTACACCAAATTATTGGCCTTATATGACTCTGAAACATTAACCAGAAGCCCAAAAAATTTTTTCACTAACCAAGGAGCGCAAGCAATCAAGGATCCATTTTAGGATATGCCTACCTAAATATTTTGGATTAAAGAACCGCTGCCAACAAAGTCATAAAGAAATTTTTGTTCAATATTGGCTACAAAGATATCCTCTATAGCAACCTTGTTTTTTGATGTCCAATAGTTTCCACCAGCGCTGCTGCAGCCATGGGTTTGATTTTCTGTCAAGATCACCAGCAAAGTATGATTGATTGATGCCATTATTGTTGATCACAATTTTCTACTGAGGCTACTTTATGTCAAGCTCTCAAAAAATTAGAATTTCTGCCAACTTTGAGAGACCGCCAGAAAAGTATGATAATTGATGTCATTATTATTGATCACGATTATCTTCTGAGGCTACTTTATGTCTAGCCCACAAAGATTGGAAACCTTGCTAACTTTGAGAGATTGCCAGCAAAGTATGACCAACTGATGTCATTGTTTTTGATAACGATTTTCTGAGGCTACTTTAAATCAAGCCCAGAAAGATTTGGAATCCTTGCCAACTTTGAGCATGGTCAATGGTACATACAAACTGACTAGGGATAAAAGTGATGGCTACCAGATACAATCATGCTAACTTGACCCTAGACTGAAAACATGCACAACTTGCCTCATATTTGTTCAGCAAAGTTTTCCACCAGAGCTGATATTTTAAGCTTCTCTGGGATCCAGAGAACTGGGAGTTACTCTAATTAACTTAGCATTCTGAGGGTATTATTGAACAAGGTGGAGATGTGACCCCTTACTGAACTAGTCCAACATTATCTTGACATTGGTGATAATAAATTAATTACCTGAAGTCCCTATCAATTACCTTCAGTTTATGAACCCTTAGGTGAGAATTCAAGATCCAACAGGCCACATTGCCCCATGGAACCACCCTGTATTTCTTTGGCAGCCAGGGTGCCCAATAAGAATGAATACCAGTTGCCACCCATTAAACTCCCCAAGTGGTCTAGGGAAAGCTGAAGTACCCTCCACTGTCAATCTTTCCCATGGATACTACCAACTAGGCATGGGTGATGATTTAAAACCCATGTTTATCACCTACCCTGCCATCCAAGTTTTTGGAAATCAATACTGACACACTGCTTATAGATTTTTATCTGGAGTTACCAACCACCCAATTTTACTTGGCCATTACAAAAATAGGATTTGGTAACTTAACTTGAACAACTTTAAAATAAACTCCAAAGGGGCTTAATTTCACCTTTGGGAAACTTGGCCTAAATGGCATAAGATTCTCAACCTCAACTAAAGGAAACCCCAGTATTAAAATAAGTTGGGGTATGTAGGGAACCTATGTGATGGCCAAACCATCGGTGGATAACCCCTCCCTAGTCTTATCTTTATGGCCATCGATTTAATTTTGGGGGTTTTATTATGAGACTTAAAATTTTCATTGTTGCAAATAAATCGATCAGATATAACACCCGTCTCACCATCTTCATTAAACTATCAATAATAATTTTGCATAAACTTTTTCCTGCTGCTGAGTTCTCAATTTTATCCCCACCCTGCCGATACGACAATCTGGGCCCGATGCCCACCATTGAACGTTGCCAAGTGGCATGGCTGATCAATTTAGAGATCTGAGGTGGCACCCTCAATTCGGGATCCATTTGGGTTTCCCAAGCCTATATATGACGGCGGGTGGCTCGGATCACCCGCCATTAAAAAAAGTAAATGTGCCTACTTTATTGAGGCTGGACTGCTCCTCTGGAGGTTCATCAATTAAGTGGGAGGTTAAATTTTATTGGGGATGGACTGAAGTCACCCCCGCTTTGTGTGACCCCCATATAACCTAGATTCAATATAAAGCGATTTTTTTTCTAATGAAATATATTAACGATTGCGTAGAAAGTCCCAATAAAAATTTTATAGGTACGTATCATGGTGGATGTGATAAGCCAATTCTTGAAATTTAACCATTTTCGTTTAACTGAAATCCTCTTGGAACGTATCACGCGTTAAGCAGGGGTAGGGCCGTACCCCCTCTTTGATCCTTTTAAATTCGGGGTGTAGGATAAAGGTTAAAAATTTGGTGAGGCGAGATGATCGATAGCTGGTTCGAAGTTGGATCATTTCGATTTGGTTTTAATTGGGTAGCGGGTTGGTTAGATTGGGTTCGAATTTACCCGACATTGTTCCTAGTCTAATCCACCTTAATTTTAAAGATCAGTTGTCAAGGCTGGATTAGGGGATTCTTTAGGGTTTAGATGGGTAATCGACCTATCTACTTAATAAAACACATTCACTCATTCACTGACTGACTGACTGACATCTGAAACCTTCGAGTTTGATAGGGTCAATATATTTGGGTGAGTGGGTGAGATTTGGCGAATAAGATCGAATCTGAATTATCGAGCCTGATGGGTTCAATCTATTTGGGCGGGTGGGTGAGAATTGACAGATATTATTGAATAATTTACCAAATTGCTCACCTGAAACTCAACAAAAATCAGTAGTTTAAGTAGATTAAGTAGTTAGGAAAATCAGCTCACCAGTCACGAGGGCAACAGTGAAGCTGTTAGTCCGAGTGGCTCGAGAGTAGTGCTGGCACAGCCTATAGGCTACAATGTGAGCTTATCATCTGATAAACTAAATGCCGTATCGAAGCAAGGGTATGTGGATGTTAGGTTTATATATTTTAAAAACCTGCCTAATTTGGTTCACCTAATTAATAATGTACTTTTGGCAAGTTAAGTAGAGGTTGATTTAGTAGTTTGGAAGATGTGTCACATACTCAATGATTTTAAATATAGAGAGATGTTTCGGGTAGCAGGTTGGTGTTATTTGATTGATTGGATAGGTTTATTTTGTTTGGCTGAGTGGTTGATGGCTTTTGTTCGAATCGATAGGACACATTTTAGTTTAAGGGGTGATTAGTTATTGGTTGTTTTGATAAGTCCAGTTAGGTTTACCTGAGTGGTCGGTGGTTTTTGGTTGATTCGATTGAGCAATTAGATTTGGCTGATTGGTTTTGTTTATTCATAATTAAAATCTAAATTCATAAATTGAAAATCTTTAATTTTAGACACCGTAGCGAAGCACGGGTAAATCGGCTAGTTATAGATAAATCAATTTTTATCATAATAAAATAATTCAGTTGGGGTTGGAGTACGCTTGTTAAAATTTTGGCTCGTGTAAGGTTATCGAATAAACCTTGATAAATATTTTAGAACCACAACCTTCTAGGTGGGGTTTAGTTGTGAACCGGTTAACTTTTTTAAATTTTAAAGCGGCAATAATTATTTGCGAACCGGTTAACCTTAATTAAATTTACTAAAGGGCAGGAATTATTTGCGCACCCGTTAACCAAAGTTACAATATAAATCGGCGGGAACTGTTTGCGAACCCGTTAACCAAAATTACAATATAAATCGGCGGGAACTGTTTGCGAACCCGTTAAAAAACCGGTTATAGCACCTACCACCCCAAGCTCGGAAGGTTGGGTACGGGGTTGAAGCTTAAGCTTAATCGACCAATCCGAACCCTTACAAGTTTAAAGTCTCCACTTGGAACGCGGGCCGAGGTAAAAGTTTGGATCGGATAGGGGTCTATCATTCAACTTTACGACGTGGTAAATTTGTAGCGCCTTAGCTTAGCATAGCCTTTCGCGACGTAAACTATATATATTAGTTGGGTTGGTGGATTTAAGATGGCGCTGGCTTTAAGTGTTGCCATAGAGCGAGTTGTCCCGTCGCAGCTTATCAGTTCCGCAACCGGTTCCCCGTTTAGTTCGGTGGACCCCGCTCCGACCCTTCCCCCGGATGGTAACTTGCTCAAACTCAAAAAAACTGGCACTTACGTTACCGCTTAGCAAAGTTGGGGTTAAGCGTTGAACCGACAAACAACCACGTCAACTTAAACAAAGGTCTGTTTGGGTTTGACCCCGATAGGTTCAACCTGAAGCGGGCGAAGAGGTGTAAGCTAAGCTTCGTTCGTTTAAAACCTGCCCCCCTTCTCCGTAGTTGGCTAAGCTAAATTACTATTAGGCCCTTCGGTAAAGTTCGAATGCTTCATCAACCCCAACCGCAGAGAGCTGGAACACCTCGATCCGGATTTCAAGCCCCCGCCAGCCGTCCCGGAATCCTCGGCCTTCTCCGGTTCCGAGGATAGTCAAGGTTGGTTGGTGCCGATAACCCCCTCATGTTTGCATTAGAGGGGACCCCCGAGGCTTACCGCTACAACTGGGCGCTCGACGCGTGTCAGCCGTAAGCGCTTCATTTGAAACTATCTAACGGGCAGGTTTCTCTTCATCAGCACGCTGCCGCCGTTGCCCGAGTGCTACCTAAGGAGGCCCTACGCCTTGCCAAAGAAGACCCGCTCAAGCCCCAAGATAACGCTCGGTAAGCTTTGTTGGGGCCCTATTTGAACTACGGTAGTGTTGGACCTCGACGAGACGCTCGTGCATTGCAACTTCCAAGGGATGGGTAGGCCATGCCCCCTGCCCTAGCTAATCGCTTTAGCCGAGCCCGATATCGTGTTTCCGCTGCACTTTGGGCCAACCCTGTACACGGTAGGTTCGGTAACTTTAGCTGGGCCGAGGCCTCTAAAAAAGCTCAACTCGGCCCCCTCGCTCGTCCGGAACTCCTCCGGGCCTTTGTTGGCAACCGCTCCGCCCGCTTTAGCTGACGTTGGCCCTAGATCTTCGCCAAGATCCGGCCGCACTACAAGGAGTTCATCGAGCACGTGTCAAGGAGGTTCGAGGTGGTGGTGTTCACGGCCAGCACCAAGGCGTACGCCAACCGCCTACTCAACCTCCTCGACCCCACCGGCAAGCACATCAAGTTCCGCCTGTTCCGCGAGACGTGCGCCGTCGTGCAGGGCACCTACCTCAAGGACCTCACCGTGCTGGGGCGGGACCTGGCCACGACCATCATCGTGGACAACCAGCCGCAGGTCTTCGGGTACCAGCTGTCCAACGGGATCCCCATCCCCAGCTTCTACGACGACAAGGTAAGGCAGGTTAATTGGCTAATGGCAAGGACGACAAGTCGCTGCTGCAGCTGATCCCCGTGCTGGAGGACCTGGCCCTGCTGGACGACGTCCGCCCGGGCATCGCCAGGCGGTTTGGGTTCCAGGCGCAGGTGGACGCGTTCCCCGCCCCGATGCCACCGTTCGCCGCCGAGCTAAGCGGGTTCGATATCTTCTCCCCCGCCTACCCCTAACTTAGACCTAACCCGCTAATCAAGCTCCCCGGCTTCCCAGGGTTCGCCCCTGCAGGTCCAATCCCACGCCCCGCCTCGGCCCGTAAGCGGCCCACTAACCTTTACCCGCCATCCCCTTCGAGCTGTCCAATAAAACCCGGTTGACCTTTTCACTTAACCCCGTCGCCCTCCCGAAATGCCCCCTTGCCGATCCTCAGTTTAGGGGCCCCGTCCAACTGGAAGCTGGCAGGGTTTTGAACCCTCCAGCGGTACCCACCCAGCCGGGGCTGCTAGCAAATACCCCCTACCCCCTAGAAGCTTCAACTTAACCCACCTCGGAAGTCAACCCAACCTCGTGCCCGCCACCAACCCACCTTGGCCGTCGCCGAACGGAACCGCTACCCATCTTCCAATATCGTAACTTGAGGTAACCACGTTGACCTATCCCGCCGAGGGTATCCAAACCCGCGCATCCAAAAGTTTGGCCCAGCGGGTACGACCCCAGCACCGTAAGCCGGATCCGGCTGGGTGGTGGCGCCCAACCAGGTGACGCTATAGCGGGGGCTCTTCATGCGGCCCCACCTCACGGTTGGGGGCGTAGGTCGGCAACCGTAGAAAACCGGTAAAGCTCGCCGTGGCCGGGGTAAGGTTTAGCTTTGTTGGGGGGTTCAGCGTTTTTAACCCCCACCAAGGGTTTCCCACCTATCCGCATCCAAATGAATGGGGGTGTGTATGGAGATTTTTAACCCGGCAGCGGTGCATTTAAAAATTGGAGGGAGGGGGTTAAAAGGAACTTGGATGAATCTGAGCGAAGGCGATAGATTTTATCATCTAAACTTTACCAAAGGGTTTATTACCGGCAAAGGGCCGAGACAGGTATAAAAGGGGGTAACCCCTTTGGCCGATAAAGTTTCGTACCCGGCATAAGAAAATTAGGGGGGTTGGGAAGCCGGTGAAAGGGTTATTAAGTTAACTATAGATGGGGTTTAAACCCCAGTGGTAGTATATGGACCCTCTACACTGCCCCCCCTGAGTTCGATTCCGGTACAGGAACTTTGGGTAGGGGGCGATTATGACTGCGTTCGTTTTGCGCACCAATGCCCCGAACCGAGATAGCGAATAGCAAAGGCGGACCATGGAGTTCCTGGCCTACCATACTTTGCGCATGGAGGTTTTCCAGGGTTTACCCCCTTTCCCATTAATTCAAATCCCCTCCAACGGTGCGGTATGGTCCCCAAGCTGACCACCTTGAATAAAATTTATAGATGGGGTTTAACCTGGATTGGAGGTTAAGAGGTCCTATTTCCTTAAATGTGGGGTTTAACTTTGTTGAGGGTTCAGAGGTCCTAATAAGTTAACTATAGATTGGGTTGACATGGTATTAAGACGTTCAGAGGTCTTAATAAGTATCTATAGATGGGGTTTAACCTTTATTGGGTTCAGAGGTCATGATAGTTCTTTAGAGATGGGGTCTAACCTGGATTGGAGGGTTAGATGTCCTATTCCCCTATAGATGGGGTCTAACCTGATTGGGGGTTCAGAGGTCATAATAAGTTCCCTTTAGATCGGGTTGACATGAGATTTAAAAGTTCAGAGGGCCTGTTTCCCTATAGATGGAATTTAACCTTTATTGGGGGTTCATAGGCCTTAATAAGTTCCCTATAGATTGGGTTGACAGTATTTAGACGTTCAGAGGTCCTAATAACTTTTCTATAAGTGAGGTTTAACCTTTATTGGAGGTTAAGAGGTCCTGTTCCCCTATAGCTGGGGCTTAACTTGATTGGGGGTTCAGAGGTCCTAATAACTTCTCTATAAGTCAGGTTAATTTGGTATTTAGACGTTCAGAGGTCCTAATAACTTTTCTATAGGTGGAATTTTTACTTGATTGGGGGTTCAGAGGTCCTAATAGCTCTATAGAAATGGGGTTTAACCTGGACTGGAGGTTCAGAGGCCCTAATGAGTTCCCTATAGATCAGGGTGACATGGTATTTAGATGTAAAAGGTCCTAATAAGTCTTCTATAGATTGGGTTTAACTTTGTTGGAGGTTCAGAGGTCCTAATATTTCCTTAAAGATGGGGTCTAACCTGGATTGGAGGGTTAGATGTCCTATTCCCCTATAGATGGGGTTTAACATTATTGGAGGGTTAGAGTTCAATGCTGATAGCTGAAGTTTGACTTAAAGGATTTGACCTTTCTTGGAGGTTCAGATCCTTATAATGAACCATATAATCATAAAGAATTTAAAGGCTGTAAAAGTTATTCTTATTAGGTAAAAGAACCATACAATTTATAGTACTGGGGAAGTTTCAGGATTTTAGTTAGAGAAGAATGGGATCCAAGTAAGGAGCCAAAGATCAAGTCAAGCTGCCCAAGTCTTGGATTGGGATTAAATTTATTGGAGCTTAAAGGCTTGTATATCACATGCTAGCCAAGGTTTATTAGTCTCAGAGAGATTGGAAAGCTAATTGATCATGATCAGTAAAGGTTCTATAAAGTTGGTGGTTGGGGGGATTTATTAATTATGGTTTGTTTATATCAATCTGATACTGATTTAGTTGGGGAAATCAACCCCATCTTATCAGCTGGTGGATTTCTAGGGAAACGTTTTATCAACACTTTGTTTGTTTTCAAATTTGGCGTCAATAAGAGTTGCCCAGTGCTTTGCAACTTGAGATCAGTAACGTTTTTGGCCATAAGCCTGACAAAGTCCCAATTGATGAGATTAAATATTAGCTTGCATGGATACAAATAATAATGAAGCCATAAACCCCAGCTTAGGGCTTCACCCCTACTGAGAAAGCCCAACTAGTTGGGTTGGGGGTTCATTGGGTCAAAGCAAGATGAAGCGCTACAAAGTTAGGGTGGGCTGGTCCACAATGGGATGACTGAAGATAAATGCCCTTACCCCTGTAATAGTTGGTTGTCAACTCTACCATCACCCTGGTTCATGAACCGCATAAATTGGTACAAGGGTACCATCTCTACCAGCTACCTACTTAGTGGATCATAAAGACTGGCCCATAGATTGATGCAACTTGGCATCAAACCAGTTGGCATGATAGAGGTTGACTAGTTTGCCTCTGACCAAGCTTTTACAGGTGGCAGGTGGTGCAGCTCCCACTTCTAGATTTTGAGTGAGTTGGTAAACTGGTAAGCAAGATGTGAACTATGGGAGCCTGGTGGAAGGTGGCCAGTGTAAGCAGTTGACCTTTAATCGAGCTAATCATTATGTAGCTGGGAAGATTAGCCTCCATCTGGAAGGGTAACTCATCGATGGGGCACTTAACAGCTTACCATGGGGAGCCCACCCTCTCAAATCAGTATCAGTTGAGTTGGATGGGGAGATCCACTGAGATTGGATCCTAGATTTCTTAACTCATTCTAAAGGCTTCAGATATTATGTCACTGCCATGATAATAAGGCTCCTCCTGGCTCTAAAGAGGCGACTTTCAGATACTTGATTGGTTGTGGATACCTTTGAACGTGGACTAAGAAGTATATAAATTCTGAAACCTATGATTTATTATAGAGATTAAGGAAGTCCAAGCTCCTATAAATTATCCAAAAACTGCATAAACTTTAAAGATAGGGATTAAGGCCTATCTCTAGCCATGAGCCTTCATGAAGATTTAGCTGATTGGGATATACCTAAGCTTGTAGTTGAACTTTCTCTAATGTTGGATGATCAGTTGCTCACCGCTCTCATGGGGTTTAAAGCTACTCACCTACCTGTATTTCCTAAAGGGGTGCTAAGGTATGTCTAGGATGATTTGGTTTTTTTAAGGCTGGGGTTTGCTTAAACTTCTAAAATAATACTTTAAGTAGGGATAAGGTCCTATTTGGAGTATCTTTTTAAATCTCTTAAATTTTAATCATGTACTTTTAATATAAACCAATCATATATCTCTATGAACCAATAAATTTATGAAATCTATGGTAGTGTAGATATCACCTGGGTTTCCCAAGCCCTGGGATTCACCCCTCTTCCTAGATTGTGCCACAAAATTGCAAAGTCCAAAGGAGGTTTTAGGCCCCCAGGCACTCCATCTGTCCTTGAGGAGCTAGCCCTTGAAAGGCTAGAATTGGTTCACCTCTTCTGGTCAATCCTTTGCTTATTAGCAATAAAGCCAACCTATGAAGTATCATTCTACACTTATAAATTAAAAATTTATACTGATGAATATAAACATCTCATACACCTTTATGATTGGTAAATTGATGCTATCTTTAGCAATATAGATATCACCATGTAAAATGAGTCATGAATAACTTATCCCTTCCTAAACTGTAGCGTAACCCTTATAATCTAGTAAAGTTCAGGCCCTCTGCCCCCATTAACCTTAAAGGGTTGGACCTTGTGAGGCTGAAGTTTGGTTTACCCTCAAAACTATCAAGTCCTTTGCTTATTGAGTATAAGTTTAATTATTGCAGCGTTATTGTGCAATTGTATTGTAAGATATTATACCTTTGTATAAAGATTTTATTATCTCTATGGCCTAAGAATTAATGAAATATCAATTAGTATAGATTAACCCAGGTTTCCTAGGTCCTGGTATCAGCCCCTCAGCAAGGCTGTGCCACATACCCTTTAAGGTCCAAGAGAAGGCTCAGGTTCAGGCTTTCTTCTTGTTGTAAGTCCTGATGAGCACCCCCTGCATCTCAACATGGTGGAACATCTATTTAGAACTAATAAAGGGGCCAAAAATGCCGCTCACCCCCCTCACCAACCTGGGTGATCTAGCTCATGTTGTTGATGTTAGATAACTGACATTTTAAGGAAAGACTTGGCTTTTATCAAGGGTACTCCAATACCCATGACAGCATCTACAGTCCACACATAATTGCCATTTTGGTGATATACAGCAAAGAAACATGAAGGGATAGATGTGGGGAATATGATCAAAGAACATCATTCCCATCCTGAGCACCAGGCTGAGAGCTGGCAATAAACTTGGCCAGGCTTCAAGCATCAAAGGCTTCCTTGTTGAGATGAGTGGTGTTAAAAAATTAACCAGATGGATTCCTCCATTGATTAATCGTTATTTGGGATGAAATGGGACAAATCCCAGCGGAATGGCTTATTGACTGAATTTTGTATGGGTAGGTGATTGCTAGGTAGTTGCTCCCCAAATTGGGTTGAGCTGAATCCAAGTATTCTACCAAGTTTGGAAGTTAGGACAAGTAAGCCAATCGATGGCCCAAATTAGTAAAAGGGTCACCAGCAACTAATAGCTGAGGATGATCCATTCATATCAATTAAGTAATGTCATTGCAACTGAATGTTTTGAGTTCAAGGTGGCCAAGGTTGTTTCTGGAACCTCATTTATTATAATCAATTATTTCCTGAGAAAGGCAATCTGAACAATTGACTATTATGAGTCAAAACGTGTGTTGGTGAAAGAGCCAAAATGTCTTGAGTCAACCTGAGCAACCAAAGCTGTTTCCAGCATGTAATAATCAACTTGAAGGTCAAATTCAAATTTGAAATTTATTTAAATTAATCATTTATACAGCTCACCGGTGACTTAAGGCTGAGGATGAGCTGAAACTAATTTGGACATCAGGAAGGATGGGGCGAGAGGGTCGACGCCAGGGAGGTGAGTAAGTGCAGTGGAAGGCTGATATGAGTGGTTGGCTGGAAGAACCAGTGGAAGAGCCAATAGGTCAGTGGTGGGCGCAGTAGCCCTTTTGTAAATAATATAAATACCTGGCGCTTCCCTTTCAATAAATATCTCCCTTTTCCCAATCTACCTTTTGATTTAAGTTTATATTTATTTTGTTGGTTGGGGGTTGGTCTAGGGGATCCCCAAATGGCGCGGATGACATGCAAAGGGGTCAGCTGATGCTGCTGGCCCTGTGCCTAAGGCAAAATGGCAAGGTCTGACCAGTCTTCATACTGTTTGGCCTGCCAACTAGCAGATCCCATAGTCGATTTTCTGACAGGTGGGGAGGTGGTTCCAACCATCCAGAGTGTACATTCAACCTGAATCCCTGACTCATTTGGACGCACACTTGATAGTAGAGAGTAATCATTATCTCATCAGTTTTCTTTTAACAGTTCTCCCCCAGGGTGCATCCACCAGATTATCCTATTCACTTTCTTTGTATGTGCAGCATATTGGGTCAAACAATTGTCCCTTCCACTTAGTGTCTCAATTCTCTTCATAAGTGCAGCAAATTGAATTGAATGATTAGTCATTCCGCTCAGGTTGATAATCCAAATACATATCTCCTTTGTCAGATGAGTAGGCGATAGTCCTAGGGGACAATTCCTGGGTTTTTTTGCTGAGGGAGGCAAGCGCTGTAATTACCAACAAGATGGCCATGGTCATTACTGATACTAATGAGTGAGAGACCTCCACTGGTTGAGATGGTTCCTTTGGGGAAATTATAATATTTAAAACTTATAATTTTTTTTGTTTTTTTTGGTGTAATTAGTGATCTATTAAGGATATTACAAAATGACCCAGCACTCTACCATCAGCAGATCACTGGGGTTTTATAGAATGATGGATTGAGGGGCAGGGACTATAAAATATTTCATGACCAGGATGCGCAAATCTTCTCCAAAACGTTGGGCTCTTGCACCATGACTCAGCTTGCACATTGCAGGTGCCTCACTCTGCAGTTCCTGCTGCTGAACTTTTTTCATTAGTTGGAGTTCCAGCATCCTGGAATATCTCACAATTTTCCTAACAAAATTTCCCTTATTATCTGAGGGTTTCCACCAGATTGATTTCACCGTTGATGGTCCTGTCAGAATTTTGGTCACAATCTACCCAATTGCACTTGATTTTGTTGCATATTTTTTCAATTTTATTGACAAATTTTGGCCAAATTGAATTTAACAGCGAAATTGATTTTCCACTCTTTGACTTGTTATAAAATTAATATTAAAGGCTCAGTGGAAACTCATCAAACATAAAAGTTGCCCTAAATCCACTATCTTTTTTTGTGGAAGAGCTCAGGACCGTTCCCTTCTTTTAAAAAAATGAATCAACTGATCTAATTTCATGCAGGCAGCTGGGATCCTTACAGTTGATGAGAGGTGGGTGATAGCCTACTCCCTGAAGGTTGGGCCATTTCCCCCTCTTCTCACTACCAGGGATTTGGTTGAAAAGATCAAGTGGGTGTTTCAGGAGGTAATGGTGGCCATAAGGTATTGCTAGCAGGGTGGTTGCAGCGCCCCGCTGCTAGGATTATAACCAAGATAGATTCTTCCCCTAGTTTCTGAGACTAGGGTTCAAACTAGTTGGTCACGGATACCAATTATTTTACATAATTTCAATGATCTTATTAACGTTAAGTTTAAAGTTTATGCTCTTCATTCACTCAAGTTGAGCTTACTAATGATTTAATAATAATACTATTAAGTTCCAATATGTGTCAACTATTTGGTTGATTTATCTATCCCATTGTCAGCTTTTCCCAAGACTATTGTCCATACCCCTGATAGCATCTGAGTTTATAATTCACCAGCAATTGATGCTGAAGATAAATTATCATTTAAGGTAATCATTTATTAGGATCTAATGGCGACTTAAGCCAAGGATAATCAGATCAAAGGCTCTTAGGATTTACTGATGATAGATGCCAAGGATAGTCAGATTATGTTTCCAGCAACTGATGCCAATGAGTTTACAATTTGTGGTCATTCAATTGCCACCTGTCTTCTAAAGCTTAGAATTAATGGCAATTAAGGGTCAGAATATTCAATCAATCTAAAATAAGTATTTATTATGATCTACCATCAATTGATGCTCTGTCCCCTGGTCAGCTTGCCTTGGTTAAAATAAGATACCATCAATTGATGTTAATAATGAATCAAATTAACAATTAAAGCGACTAATACTGAAGATTTTGATGGAATGGTTTGGCAGTAATAAATGCCAATGGTTGTTGATAGGTGGGCATTAGATTGCCATGAAGTCGCCTAATTATATATACTCTAAATTCCTTCCTAGTAAAGAGCTTTTTCTTACCTACTGTTATTTGTATTTTTTGTTAAAGTGACGCTTGTGTTTAAAGAGTAGGTTAAAGATCTCTGAGGTTTAGGTGCTGGGGGAGTGCACCTAAGGAGTGGTCAACGCCTCCATTCCAATACCTGGAGCTACAAGGATACCTCATGTGACTTACCCAACTGGCCATTTACAATGAGGGACTGAGGGAGATTAACCCTAAGAGGGATGATTGGGACAGAGCTGGGCCACCCAGGTCGGTGTTGGGCTGCTGGTGCCTCCCAAAGGGTTAATCACCAAAGGTGAAGTTGTTGGTTGTGCTAGATGTGGGGAGTTGCAGTGTAAACTTATAGTAAAAGGTAGGCAGTGAAGGCAAAAGAGCAAGGGTCAACAGTCTTCATACTGTTTCCTGGTACACTGGTAGAGTTCCAAATGTGTAGATTGTAAAAGTGCAACACCTGCCTTTCCAGAAGGCTTCCCCCTATTTTAATTCCAACTAATAGAGGTAAGTCAATATTGAATGATTTCAAAACGTTGAATCAACCTCAGACTTAAAATTGATCCTCCAACTTCCCTCCTCGACGTCAATGAAGGCAAGCCCTACCCAACAGGTTTGGGCATGCTGAACCCATTATATTTAAATGGGGCTTCCCTTACCTTCCCTGGCCTTAGGCGTGCCCTTTTGGCTGTCATGAAAATTGTTGCCAGCTCACTAGGAGGAATTGCACTGCAGATAATTTGATACTGATCAAGTTGGTCATTTTATATCTGAATCAACACTGGTAATAAACCATTTGTCAATCCGCCGTTACTCAATTAAGAAAGATGTTACTGGGAATTGGTGTGCCTTAACCTATTCCACACGGTGAGCTTATAAGGCAGCAGTCCCCAACAGGTACTGATGTTGCTCCAGTTCTTTTTTTGTTTCCTTTAGTTATATATAATAATTACCTCAAATTTCCCAATTATTAATAAATTAAGGAATCCACAATACCAATTTCTAGCTATGTGTTCCAAATTTGGGATTACCTGACAGGAGTTAATATTCTTTCTATTTATGTTACATCAAACTTAACATATGGCTGTACCAGCAGTATTCTGGCTGTTGATCTGACTAGTCACTCACCCTGAGTTTCAGTGAAGTCTTAAATATATCTGCAAGCTCCATGACATTTTGGAGCAACGCCAATTCCTATCCTTCTCCTTCCTCCTCTAAAATGGGGTGATATGTGGGTTTATTATATGAGCAGAATGTTCAACCCCTGGCTAATGTGGTGGGTTGGTGGATGGATACCCCAGTCTTTTTCCAATGCTTCTATGCTGATGTCAAGGATTATTTTCCTGACCTAAATCACTTTGGGTTTTAACCCATTTCAAGTGCAAAAGTGTTCAGCTTATACTTTTTCCACAACATGTACAGCTTGGATGTGTCACAGGTGTGGCTGTGTATTTTGTTCCTGCTTCCACTTCTCCCCCTCCAGCCTGTCAGACATCTAATGTGCCAAGGAAAGACTCAACTCTCATTGTGGGTATTCTAATACCCATGATAGCATCCAAAGTCCAAATGGCATTGTCATTTTAATTTTTCTTAATAAGATCTGTGGGGTGATAGCTAAGATATATTGGTCAACAAACATCAACCCTGTTCCAAATGATAACTAAGAGCAGGTAGTAGTCTTAACAACGCCTATATCGCTGATAGGAGGCTAGTTGGGTTTAATGGAGGTAGCTGACTATACCATTTGGGGTGTGGTGTAAATTTGAAATTGGGACTGCACAAGATTGCACTTGGTAGCGAGGGGCAGCTGCTGCACCATCAATTTCAATCCTGTTGGAAGTTTTGTGATTCTAATCCGCCACATTTTTTAAAGTTCATCTTGATTATGGCAGAATGAATTTAAAATTTTATTTGAGTTTGGATGGTGATTTGCATATACATCTTCTCAAATGATTTGCTGTTGAGGCGTTTCCTGAGAGGTATTTCCTTTATTTCCCTGCCAAGTGACGCCAACATGATAAACACTTGAGAAGAAGACATTGTCATTAAAGAGACTAGTAAGCGAGGGCCCTCCATTGGTTGAGGTGGTCTCTTTGGGGAGGAAATAATCTTTTAAGCTCAATAAAAATTAAAGGAATTTTGTGGCGTTAATTATTTCTTTATTAAGGATATTAAAAAATACAACAGCACTCTACCATCATCAGAGTGCCAGGTTTTTATATTTGTTGGAGAGATGGGGGGAGGGGGGTTTAAAGACATAGGTGACATCTGGATGAATACATGTTCTCTCAAACACCAGAGATATGGCAAAAAGACATTGCTTGTCTTCTATTCCCTGGGATAGGTGGGTGGGTTTTACAGAAGTTCAATCTGGCAACCTTTATCAATCTTTTAAAACTTATTATTCTGACCTCATCCTTAGAAATGGCATAGCTCATGTGACAACTGATTTGGGTGCCTGGAGATTTTCCCCCAGATCAAGTGCTTTGCTTTCATCCCTTTTTTAATTCAATTTTGGTCCAATAACTTTTATGCAAATTTCTAAGTATACAATTTTAATTTTTACATAAGTTTTAGTGGAATTGATGACAATAATAGCGGAGTTGAGATTCTTGCTAGTTTATGGTGGGGGTAAATTCAAATTTGGGGGAGTGGCAAGTACCCAGAATTCGTCCAGGGTACTTCCTAAGTCCACTATCTTTTCAAGCAGTAGTGCTGGGGCCCACTCCCTTTAATTGATCAAAAGGGATGTATTTCCATATACAATTTGATAGCCACAGTGGGACCCTTACATATCCTTTTATATAAGGACAGGGTCAACTCCTCATTACAGAGCTTGTACTGGAGCATAGTTTTTATGTGGCAAATGGAGCTTAATAGCCGCTGTCGTGGATGAGGCCATAAAAGCATCAGAAGGTCATTTCTTGACCACTGGACTGAGAAACCCCTCTCTTTTAGATTTAGTCAAACTAATAAATTTACTTGATGAAGATGACGATGCCACCAAAATTATGCTTGAAAATTGACCCCTTTTATACCTTCAAGGGGTCAAAACAATTTGCAATCTGGTGAGGATGATGGAATTACACAATTGAATTATTACAAAAGGAAAGATTGAGGCTATCGCCTCAATATTACTAAAATATTAATGAACTAATCCCAAGAGTTAAATCCCTGATTGAGGCGCATTGAAGGCGCGCCATTGCATAACCCCAAAGTCAATGAGCATATTAACAAATCAGATAAAGAACCAATAATCTGAGGCAAAGCTACACCTCACAACCCAGAGGCGGGGCTTGAAGAAAGTGCCCCTGAACATCCAGGTTCAGGGGTAATCACCACAAGAAGGAGCTCACAGATACAGGAATTAGAGCAAATATATATATACCTAAAGTGGCAATTAGATGGCTCCTAACAAGGGATCATGAAAACCCCAATATTACTATCCTAATATTCCAATATATTTTATAATTTTTATTCCTTTTATATTCAGATTTCTATAAATTACTATAAAAACTTCAATTTTCTATTATTAAAGAACCTTTCCATAGATCCCAGTTTCTCATTTTTGTATCATTAATAGTGGTTTAAGTGATCTGATTGCCAGTAGCCAGTCTGGGATTAGAAATTGAGCATAATACAGTAACCAGTCTGAGATACGCTCTGTTTTAAAAGATACTCAATTTCGCAGATACCTTAGGGCTGAGATGCCAATGGAGAGGTTGGATTGGATTCCTTTGTGTCCTGAAGGTCAGTATAAAGAGAACATGCCAGAGAGTTTTAAAAAGAGTTTTTCCATGAGAATAAATAATCTAAATATGAAAATCATTCTACAACGGGTAGAATCAGAAGATGAATTGTTAATCAAGGATATTAGTGTGACTTATGATGGTGGCCTGATTCCCAATCTGCGCAGAGTAGATTACCTGAGCAGCGAGTCAGCCCCTAAAGTTAAATACGCTAAGGTTGGCGAGCTGACTGTGGTGCTTACTACAGGGGTGGCATCATCAGGCCAGAGTAAAATCATGAGATTCCTAATGAGAATTTTGATAATGAAGAGGATATGGAAGTGTACCACGGAGAGGATTTCTATGAACTCCTGGTGAGGGAGGAGAATACTATCCATTTAAGACTTAATACCTTTAAACTAGAAATGCTTGATATATGAAACCAGATTGAGTGCGTCAAACATACTGCTATGAGAGAACGAATTGCCTCCATTCCTATCACAAGAGGACCTTCACTCATAGTGAAACTTGAAGCTGCTGTTAAAAATATAGATGATCAAATATTTTCCATGCTAAGGATATTAGAGAAAACACCTACTCTATGAAAAATTATGGAGCATTCAAACAGCATGACAACATGCATTTTATATACAAAAGTGTTATAAGTTGAATGCTCAACTGTGACCTATACCAGAACCTATCTCAACTCAACCATTATCTTGGTTGGAGACATCAGTATTGGCCACTCAACTGACTGTCACAAAACTGTTTACAATGCATGCGGACTTTATTAAAAAATGACCCTAATTTTAAACCATATTTCAAGACATGTATACACCTGGAGAAGGAAGATTGTTGGTTTTTTTCAGATGTATGAGAACAGCATTATGCGCTAGCAACTGCCAAAAGGCCCGCCACATGAAAGGATGTATGAGTCATGAGGCTCAGGAGACCTTTAGTGCGAGACTACAACCTGGACTTAACTGAACAAAAATTTAAAAGCATCCTCCTCTCAGAGTTCAGGAGTGAACAGGGCGGCCAGAATAAGAAACAAAAGTTTCTACTTATGAAGATGGGCAAGAACGAGTTGGTAGCAAACCACTATTCTCACTACTACCTCAAGGCTCAACAATTGTGGACAATGGAAAATATATTTTTTTTTACTTCAAAAATGTTTCTTCTGATTTATTGGAAATTTATCCCACTTTGAAAGTGCATATGACTCTCACAGTAAAGAGCGCAATGTACCTAAAGGCTCTTAAAGAAGCAAGACTCAGCGTACAAGAGACATACAAAACATAGTACAAGTCAATAGGAACACCTCTTAATGTATTAGCAAGGCATTTAATGTTACTAACGACAAAGGCGACAAACTAAAGGATAATAATCCTAAACAATTAGAACGCCTGCCAGGTTAAGAACTGACATGAAACAAGTGCCATCATCCTGGACACTTGTTTCAATATAGTATGCTAATCTCAGCAGAAAAAAGGAAACACCCCCTAAAGAGTATCATTAACCTTATAAATTGGGTGGACCTGAATACTGAGAGTGAAGACGATCACAAAAATGAAGATTTAGCCAATGCAGGGTACTACATGTTAGGGGCGCTTAGCGCAGTGGCTTTGTCTTCTAGGCTAAGAGTCAATGAAATTGACAGACCTAATCAAACAAAACCTAACTGGCTTAAATGAACCAACCTACCCAGATCATTGATTCAGTTGAAGAAGGAGAGCAGCAGGTGATGGCCACCTTCAAGAACTTAGAATTGGATAGCAAGGATACTTTCAAGACTACAATGAGCGCTGACATTCCAAGATAGTTTGAAGGATCCACCACTGACGTTCTGACCACCAGAAACCCTTTTAGCATGAGTGTGACAAAAGTAGAAGTTATACATAAAGTAAGTGTCTTGGCTATACTGGACACAGGGCTCTAGTCAACATACTACCCTCTAAGCTCATGAAGAGGCTGAAGTTTATGTCTATTATCAGTTACAACGTGAAGTGGAAAACTGCCAACCTGATGTTACCCACGCTTTATAGCCTACTCAGTGCTACCCTTACACTTTGAGAGCATGATCCTAATGGCACTGACAATGGTTTTGGATAACAACCACTATGAGTCCCTAATTGGGACACACTTCCTCCTTGGGTTTGGAGCAAAAACCAGCTTCCAACCAGCATAGTGAGTATCTTGAGTTATCAACTTCTTCTGGTGTTCAAATACAATTATGCTAAACTTTGGAAGTAATGGACGTGCTTAGTGGAGACAAATCATAAAAAATACCTCATCCACTATAAACTTAAAGAGAAGGATGTGTGTTGGAGTTTGCCCTCGTAGTTGTGAAGCCTTGACCTTGGGCTTTTGATGCAAATACTAAATAGACAATTTTGGCCTATATTTATTATTAGTTTAGCAATTAAAACTTTATCAGGATTAAGGCCTGAAATCATTAGCCTTGATTTACATAGCTTGAATGGTTAATAACGCTGTCAGAAATTCGACTATGGGCTCTTCTAGTTGGCAGGCTAACCAGTATGAAGACTGGTCAGCCCTTGCCTTTTCACCTTGGGTGTCAGGGCTAGCAGTGCCAGCTAACCCCTTGGCATGTCACCCAAGCCATTTGGGGATCCCCTTTAACCTAAATTCCAACCAACGAAATAAATAGATACTTATAAACAAAGGTAGAATAGGCAAAGGGAGATATTTATTGAAAGGGAAGCGCCAGGTATTTATACTATTTACAAAAGGGCTACTGCGCCCAACGCTGACCTAACGGCTCTTCTGCTGGTTTATCCAGCCAACCACTTCTCTTCTTCTTCTACTACTTCTTCTACATTATCCTCTTCCCTGGCGTCGACCCTCTTGCTTCATCCTTCCCAATGTTTAAATTAGTTTTGGCTCATCCTCAGCCTTAAGTCACCGGTGAGCCATATAAATAAATAATCTAATTGAATGTCAAATTTGGGTTTGACCTTCAAATTGATAATAATGCGCCAGAAACTACTTCAGCCACTTGCTTGACTCAAAATATCTCAGCATCTTACCAAAATTTATTCACATCTTATCTTAATAAATGAGGCACTGGAAACAACTTCAGCCACCTCAAACTCATAATTGTTGGATCCACCAACATCAGATTATCAGGAAGAAAATTCATAGAAGGATTGGGACCATCTAGTACTAAAAAATTCATAGAAGGATGATTGAAGCAAATACATCATCTTTCCGCCAGAAATCCCACAGCTGATACAAATGGCAGTTGGCATCAAACACTGATTCTGCTGACTGATATCTTTTGTATCATCCTTGACTATTAGTCACCAGTGATCCTTATACTTATTTGGGGTCACCAATTGGCCCCACTCGAACCTAAATCTAAACTCAGTGAAATACTTATTTCAAAAAATTATTTAAGGTGGGTCGACCATGGGACAAATATACCACACCAATAATTTTTCTAACCAGTACAGGTTTAGAACTTTAAATTACACTTAGGGTGGAAGCAGTTTCAACTGATCATCTAACCACCCCTCAGAATACTAATTTCAGCTCAACCCAAATTGGGGAGCAACAAACCAGCAATCACATCAAATAACACGGAATTTAGTCAATAAGCCATTTGTTAGGATTTTTGCCCATATTCCCAGCCTGCTAGATTACCTGGTATTGCTAGGGGAAAAATTCCCTAAGGCGAAGTGAATTGGAAATCAGTTGACCTGAATTTTGGAGGAACTACGTTTGGGGGATTTTAAGATATTTATCTGGTCATATCCATTGGGGATCAATCTGGATGAATACCTAATATCTCATCAGGCGGAGCGGCTGATGAAATAAGGGCATCTGATAGTAATTAACTATCAGGTGTACCAATTGGGATCGGTCAGATTTCATCACCAACTGATTGGGAATGTTTAATGAGTTGCGAGGCAAGTGATGCCACCTGCAACTAGCGAATTGATAGGTTGTTAGCCAATTATAGATTATTTGCTTGGATCAAGAGAAAAACGTTAAGGATACATTTCTGACTCTTTTGTTTGAGGTCTCAAGGATGTCTAACATCAGAATCCTAGTCAGGATGGGGAAGGCCATCGCTGCTGAGATGAGGAAGGGTGATTCAATGGCAACAGCTGCCATTTCATCAAAGAGGTGTCAACTAAGGGTTAGACAGCTGAATCCCCTATAAATTCCCTAGAATTCACTATAACAAAAAACAGTAAAACACTCATGTACACTCAAGTAGAAAACAGTACAAACACACTGAAATATACTCACTG